>ML661364.1:86714-155958 GCA_007570785.1 Antilocapra americana
CTGGAGGGAACCAACAGTAGAATAACAGAGATAGAAGACAGAATAAGTGAGATAGAAGACAGAATGACAGAAATAAATGAAACAGAAAGGAAAAATGAAAAAAGAATTAAAAGAAATGAAGACAACCTTAGAGACCTCTGGGACAATATTAAACGCACCAATATTCGAATCATAGGAGTCCCAGAAGAAGAAGACAAAAAGAAAGACCATCAGAAAATTCTTGAAGAGATAATTGTAGAAAACTTCCCTAAATTGGGGAAGCAAATAGCCACTCAGGTCCAAGAAACTCAGAGAATCCCAAATAGAATGAACCCCAAGCGGGACACCCCAAGACACATATTAATCAAATTGGCAAATATCAAATACAAAGACCAAATATTAAAAGCAGCAAGGGAGAAGCAAAAGATAACTCACAAGGGGAATCCCATAAGGATAACAGCTGATCTCTCATCAGAAACGCTTCAGGCCAGAAGGGAATGGCAAAACATACTTAAAGTCATGGAAGAAAACAATCTACAACCCCGACTACTCTACCCAGCAAGGATCTCATTCAAATTTGAAGGAGAATTCAAAATTTTCTCAGACAAGCAGAAACTGAGAGAATTCAGCAATACCAAACCAGCCCTCCAACGAATGCTAAAGGATCTTTCCTAGATAGGAAACACCGATGGGATAGATAATCTGGAGCCCAAAACAATAAAATAAATGGCAGCGGGATCATACTTATCAATAATTACCTTAAATCTAAACGGGCTGAATGCCCCAACCAAAAGACAAAGATTGGCCGATTGGATACAGAAACAAGACCCCTATATATGTTGTCTACAAGAGACCCACCTCAAACCTAGGGACACATATAGACTGAAAGTTAAAGGCTGGAAAAAGATATTCCATGCAAATAAAGACCAAAAGAAAGCAGGAGTGGCAATACTCATATCTGATAAAGTAGACTTTAAAATAAAGGCAGTGAAAAGAGATAAAGATGGACATTACATAATGATCAAAGGATCAATCGAGGAAGAAGAAATAACAATTATAAATATTTATGCACCTAACATAGGAGCTCCACAATATGTAAGGCAAATGCTAACAAATATGAAAGGGGAAATCAACAACAACACAATAATAGCAGGAGACTTTAATACACCACTCACACCAATGGATAGATCAACTAGACAGAAAAGTAACAAGGAAATTCAAACTTTAAATGAAACAATAGACCAACTAGACCTAATTGATATCTATAGGTCATTCCACCCCAAAACAAGGAATTTCACCTTTTTCTCAAGTGCACACGGGACCTTCTCCAGGATAGATCACATCCTGGGCCATAAATCTAACCTTGATAAATTCAAAAATATTGAAATCATCCCAAGCATCTTTTGTGACCACAATGCAGTGAGATTAGATATCAACTACAGGAGAAAACCTCTCAAAACTTCCAACATATGGAGGCTCAACAACACACTGCTGAATAACCAACAAATCGCAAAAGAAATTAAAAATGAAATTCAGTTATGCATGGAAACGAATGAAAATGAAAACACAACAGCTCAAAACCTATGGGACACTGTGAAAGCAATGCTAAGGGGAAAGTTCATAGCAATACAAGCTCACCTCAGGAAACAAGAGAAAAATCAAATAAATGACCTTACTATACACCTAAAGCAACTAGAAAGGGAAGAGATGCAGAAGCCCAGGTCTAGTAGAAGGAAAGAAATCTTAAAGATTAGGGCAGAAATTAATGCAAAGGAATCAAAAGTGACCATAGCAAAAATCAACCAAGCCAAAAGCTGGTTCTTTGAGAAGATAAATAAAATTGACAAACCGTTAGCCAGACTCATCAAGAAACAAAGGGAGAAGAACCAAATCAACAGAATTAGAAATGAAAACGGAGAGATCACAACAGAAAACACAGAAATACAAAGGATCATAAGAGACTATTATCAGCAACTATATGCAAATAAACTGGACAATTTGGATGAAATGGACAAATTCCTAGAAAAGTACAACTTTCCAAGACTAAACCAGGAAGAGATAGATAATATTAATAGACCCATCACAAGCATGGAAATTGAAACCGTAATCAGAAATCTTCCAAAAAACAAAAGCCCAGGACCAGATGGCTTCACAGCTGAATTCTACCAAAAATTTAGAGAAGAGCTAACACCTATTCTACTCAAACTCTTCCAGAAAATTGCAGACGAAGGTAAACTTCCAAACTCATTCTATGAGGCCTCCATCACCCTAATTCCAAAACCTGGCAAAGATGCCACAAAAAAAGAAAACTACAGGCCAATATCACTGATGAACTTAGACGCAAAAATCCTCAACAAAATTCTAGCAAATAGAATCCAACAACACATCAAAAAGATCATACATCATGATCAAGTAGGCTTTATCCCAGGGATGCAAGGATTCTTCAATATTCGTAAATCGATCAATGTAATACACCACATTAACAAATTAAAAAATAAAAATCACATGATTATCTCAATAGATGCAGAGAAAGCCTTTGACAAAATTCAACATCCATTTATGATAAAAACCCTCCAAAAAGCAGGAATAGAAGGAACATACCTCAACATAATAAAAGCTATATATGACAAACCCACAGCAAACATTATCCTCAATGGTGAAAAACTGGAAGCATTCCCCCTGAAATCAGGGACAAGACAAGGGTGCCCACTCTCACCACTACTATTCAACATAGTTTTGGAAGTTTTGGCCACAGCAATCAGAGCAGATAAAGAAATCAAAGGAATACAGATTGGAAAAGAAGAAGTAAAACTCTCTCTGTTTGCTGATGACATGATCCTCTATATTGAAAACCCTAAAGACTCTACGAGAAAATTACTAGAGCTAATCAGTGAATATAGCAAAGTTTCAGGATACAAAATCAACACACAGAAATCCCTGGCATTCCTATACACTAACAGTGAGAAATCAGAAAGAGAAATTAAGGAAACAATCCCATTCACCATCGAAACAAAAAGAATAAAATACTTAGGAGTATTTCTACCTAAAGAATCAAAAGACTTGTATATAGAAAACTATAAAACGCTGATGAAAGAAATCAAGGAGGACACAAACAGATGGAGAAATGTGCCGTGTTCGTGGATTGGAAGAATCAATATAGTGAAAATGAGTATACTACCTAAAGCAATCTATAGATTCAATGCAATTCCTATCAAGCTACCAGAGGTCTTTTTCAAAGAATTAGAACAAATAATTTCTCAATTTGTATGGAAATACAAAAAACCTCGTATAGCCAAAGCAATCTTGAGAAAGAAGAATGGAACTGGCGGAATCAACCTACCTGACTTTAGGCTATACTACAAATCCACAGTCATTAAGACAGTATGGTACTGGCACAAAGACAGAAACATAGATCAATGGAACAGAATAGAAAGCCCAGAGATAAATCCACGCATCTATGGACACCTTATCTTTGACAAAGGAGGCAAGAATATACAATGGAGAAAAGACAACCTCTTTAACAAGTGGTGCTGGGAAAACTGGACAGCCACTTGTAAAAGAATGAAACTAGATCACTTTCTAACACCATACACAAAGATAAACTCAAAATGGATTAAAGATCTAAGCATAAGACCAGAAACTATAAAACTCCTAGAGGATAACATAGGCAAAACACTCTCTGCTATAATCCAAAGCGGGATACTCCATGACCCACCTCCCAGAATATTGGAAATAAAAACACGAATAAACAAATGGGACCTAATTAAAATTAAAAGCTTTTGCACAACAAAGGAAACTATAAGCAAGGTGAAAAGACAGCCTTCAGAATGGGAGAAAATAATAGCCAATGAAGCAACAGACAAACAATTAATCTCAAAAATATACAAACAACTCCTGCAGCTCCATTCTAGAAAAATAAACAACCCAATTAAAAAGTGGGCCAAAGAACTTAACAGACATTTCTCCAAGGAAGATATAAAAATGGCTAACAAACACATGAAAAGATGCTCAACATCACTCATTATCAGAGAAATGCAAATCAAAACCACAATGAGGTACCACTTTACACCAGTCAGAATGGCTGCCATCCAAAAGTCTACAAGCAATAAATGCTGGAGAGGATGTGGAGAAAAGGGAACCCTCTTACACTGTTGGTGGGAATGCAAACTAGTACAGCCACTATGGAAAACAGTGTGGAGGTTCCTTAAAAAGCTGCAAATAGACCTGCCATATGACCCGGCAATCCCACTGCTGGGCATATACACCGAGGAAACCAGAATTGAAAGAGCCACGTGCACCCCAATGTTCATCGCTGCATTGTTTACAATAGCCAGGACATGGAAGCAACCTAGATGCCCATCAACTGACGAATGGATAAGAAAGCTGTGGTATATATACACAATGGAATATTACTCAGCATTAAAAAAAAATTCATTTGAAGCAATTCTACTCAGATGGACGAAACTGGAGCCCATTATCCAGAGTGAAGTAAGCCAGAAGCAAAAACAACAATACAGTATATTAACACATATATATGGAATTTAGAAAGACAGTAATGAGAACCCAACATGGGAGACAACAAAAGGAACGCAGATGTATAGAATAGACTTGTGGACTTTGTGGATGAGGGTAAGGGTGGGATGAGATGGGAGAAGGGCATTGAAGCATGTTAATTGTCATGTGTCTAATCAATCGCCAGCCCAGGATTGATGCTCGGGACTGGTGCAGCGAGATTTCCCGGGGGGGGAGGGAGGAGGGAGGGGGGACCCGGAGGGGAAGCATATGTAAACCCATGGTGATATCATGACAATGTATGGCAAAAACAATAATAAAAAAAAAAAAAGTGAATAGAATATTGAATGGTTTACTTTTTTTTTATGTCTCACAATGACCAAATAAGTATAATTGACAATTTTAGATCATTTTATTTTAGATTTGACATAAAGATAAAAAATTATAGCCCCCAAATTCTTTAACACAGAGACACACACAGATAGAGAGAGAGACACGGAGGAGAGAAGGAGAGAGTAGTAGAGGGGAGAGGAAAGAGGAGGCTTGAATGAGAAGAGAGGGTGGGTGGGGAACAGGGAACAAAAATAAAATTAAGGATTGATTAAGGCCTTTTGTTATTTATCGGTGCTGTCTGTTCTTCCTTCTCTATGGCACTCAATTTGAATTCTCTTTGCAGATATCCATGTGTGCTTGTAAAAGGCAAAAAAAAAAAAAAGATACACATATACATATGCATATAATTTAAACTTTAAATCTGGATTTTTACCACACATAAATGATCACAGTCTGTCTGTAAAAGGTTATAGAAACTGGAAGGCAGTCCATATATTTTAAACTAATCTCTTTTAGAGTACCTTTAAATTATATTCAACATAGCAGTTTTATTAAATTCCTTGATTTAAAGTATTACTGAATTATCCTATAATCTACAATTCTTAGGTGAATAGACAAAAACTCCATCAAGCTAAGGAGATGGGAATCTAATTCCACAGAACAAAATGTGCTTTTAATAAACTGTGACAAAACAGTCACAAAAAAGAAAAAGGTTTAGGAGGCAAAAGATCCAAGTCTCAGACTAATGAAAACATTCAATCCACATGTCACAAGCAAATAAGAGGAACGAATATGGAAAGTCGCCGCTGACCTTCAAGAATGCATTTTCTCTACGCTGGAACAGACTCACCTAGGAGAGCAATGAATCTTCCTGGTTAACATTTATCTTACAAAGAAGTGCAATAAAATGGTTAAAAGAATGAATTTTAAAGCAAGAGGACAGTGAAACCAACCTAACAAAAGGAATATGTTTCACACAATACAAACGTAATGCCTATTGAATGATAGTATGTATCTGTGCGTGTATGGGCACATATACACAGCATTGAGATGGCTTGCTTGTAGGCTGCTTCTATTTTCCAAACTGATGGTATTTGAAAGTTTAATTACAAATTAAGATTTCTGATTGTAAGCAACCTATATCCATTATAGAAAACTAAAATGGCCAAGATTACAATTATGGAAAAAATTATTCACGTAATTAAAATAATCACTGTTAACATTTTTGCGCATTCACCTTGTATTGCTCTTTTAATTTTGCTGGAATTTTATTTGCATAATTGAGATATTTTATTTAATTTTATATTCTTCTTTTTTCACTAAATTAAACATAGAAATTTCCAATCACACTTAAGAGAAAACCTTATTTTAAATGACTACTTGATATTCTAATAGATTCATATACTTCAATACATAAATATTCCTGATTCATGGACATTAAAACATATTGTTTTTCTTCTTAATAATGCTGCATTAATGTTTTTTCTTTGTCAATACAGTTTCTGTACCTCCTTTGTATAATTTCTATGAATATGCTTTTCAATTCCAAGGGCAAGAACATTTTGATGTCTCTTTGGCTTGTTTTCCACAAGTTTGCACCACTTTGTACAGCATTATATGAGGGTGCCTCTTACCCTTTGATTGAACTAACAGTGATTATGATTTTCATTTTTTATAATTCGTTCTGTTTTTTAAAATTCCCTCTTTATTAAATTTTTGTTTATTCTTGACTACATCGATATTGACAATTCTATATGTATAAAGTGTTTTCTCATTTTATTAACTACTTTCTTATTTTCTTTTGATGTTTTGCTCTTTTTGTTATTTACTATGCTTTTTATGTAGAAAGGCTCAAGAATTTTGTCACTCATGTTTTTACTTTTCTATTCTTTATTACTAGTGTTTCCTTGGGTGGTAATTATATTATTTAAATCATGCAAATGTTTATTATTTATTTGTCATCTACATCATTTTTCAGTTGCATCTACAGATGTTTTTCTATTTTTCTTAGCATTAATAATAATGCTGCGGCTGATGGCTGTCTGATATGTCTTTGGCACTGTTTGAAGTGCTTGTTATATTCTATAACTTGATCCTCATGAAACCCAAGAGGAAGGTCATATTATTAAGTCCACTTTTTAGATGAGGAAATGAGGCACGTAGAATTGAAATAACTTTCTCAGTGAAAGTGAAATTCGCTCAGTCATGTGTCCCACTCTTTGCGACCCCATGGACTATACAGTCCATGGAATTCTCCAAGCCAGAATACTAGAGTGAATAGCTGTTCCCTTCTCCAGGGGATCTTCCCAACCCAGGGACTGAACCCAGGTTTCCCACATAGCAGGTGGATTTTTTACCAACTGAGCCACCAGGGATGCCCAAAAGGGCAGGTTACTTCCTCAATGGGGAATCCAACCCAGGTCTCCCATGTGACAGGCAGAGATATCGACCACTATACTAAAAAGGAGGGTGCGACCACCTGGCCTCCCCAACTAGTTCAGTGCTACCCATCAAAATATCAACCCAGGCAATCTGGCCCCAGAATTAATTTCTGCTTATGGCACTTTGATAGTATTTCATTCATTACATAGAGGTTCATGCTCTGCCCATCTACATTATGTATGAGATCTTTTATCACTTTAGGCTTATTCTCTATATTACCTTTGAAACCAATTTACAGTTCAAAGGATAAACTTTGAACTGTAAACTCTGTGAAGCACAAATAAAATAGATTCATTTTCTCTAACCATTGACTTCAGCCATCCTGTGTTGAATTTCCCTTTTCCTGGTGACACATAATGGTATTTTTATCTCAGACAAATCCTGTAGCAGTTCCAAAAAGACCCTTTCTGATCAGTAATATTAAAATCCCACCCATTGCACAGGTTATGGATGTAGGAAAGGAGTTCTAGTTCAAACTAGTCCCAATTACCCTCCTTCCTGTTCTGTCAATTCATCCCTTTGTCCCTTGTTTTTGAGCTCCTTGGTCCAGAGGTGGCCTTCTTCAGGCTTACCTTCAAGACAACTCAGTCTGTGCTACCTCCTGTGGTGTCCACTGGGCCTGCTGAAAACTTGCACATTCTCTCATCTGACACAAGGTTTAACATGCATGCTACTGCATCTCTCTAATTTTCTCTTTTCAAATTTCTTCAATCCAATAGGATTTGAGGTAGAGTTGGAGCTCTAATAGCTGAGCCGATCCACTGCATAGGCAGGTATCCGCCTGGAAAATGAGATGTCTGTTCAACTACACATTCCTACTTCCTAGGAGTGACTCTCTCAGATCCCTTACTTGATGTGAAAAAATGAGGATATTTCTCTTTTTCTCGCTCAGTCTCCCTCTTTCTTTTTCTCCCTCATTCTCCTTCCCTTACTTATTCTCTGGTTTTTGTTTATACAGACAGACAGGGCCAATAAGAAGATTGGATGAGATGGCAATTGAGGGCAGGAAATCCGCTTCACTGCCTCTCATAATAAGCCCTGGAAACAACAGTCTGGCTGCTGCTGTTTACCTTGCTCTTTCTAGAATGTAGTGTTCGTGTTATCTTTTTGTTGTATCTTTGGATCCTGTTGGTTGTTGCTTGGTGGCTCAGTCATGTCTGACTCTTTGTGACACCATGGACTGCAGCACACCAGGCTTCCCTGTCTTTCATCATCTCCTGAAGCCTGCTTGAACTCCTGTCCTTTCAGTCAGTCATGCCATCCAATCATCTCATCCTCTGTCGTCCCCTTCTCCTCCCGCCTTCAATCTTTCCCAGCATCAGAGTCTTTACACGTTACACATTCTATTTTTACACAGAGTCTTTACACATTCTATTTTTACACATTAATTTTACACATTAACACATTCTATTTTTCTTGCCAACCCTGATGACCGTTGGGCTAATGTTCCTCCCTGGTGTTTGCTTAGATTTTACTCTATGTTTTAAAGGTATATTTCTTATAAGCAACATAAAGTTCTGTTTTTGTAAGTTAGCTGAAACACTTTGTCTTTTTGTGACTCAAAGAGATGAATGATGTGCCCGAGGTCACACTCTTACTGAGAAGACTTTGCAATTCTATCCCAGGTGTGTCTGCCTATGAACACATGCCTCTAATCACTACATTTCTTATTTTTCTTGAGTAATGTGGAAAATATTATCTTGATTTACATTTTATGATTTTTGTAATGTTTTTCAAATATTCACACTTGAAGCTTTAATTGTCTAATTCAAGGATAATACTATAAGCTTTAATCAGATGAGAAAACAAACACACTTCATTTCCTTTCATTTCTACCCACATCATTCCCAACTTTTCTTGATCTTTGCTTTTCTAATTGGTTTAGTGATTAAATGCATGAGTAGTGGAGTCAAAAAGGCCTGGGTTTAAATCTCAGATCTGAAATAGTTTCATTTGTAAATGAAGATGAAAGTGTTAAGACACTAAATTGAAAATTACATTGTGAGTCTTGTATTAAGCAGTTGATGAGATTTAAACACATTTGTCTATGCCTGGAAAACTGGTGGCACATGCCCAGTAAAAGTCTATTTGCATTATTTAGGAAGTGAATATGCTTCTGGGAAAGAACGTGATTGGCCATCCTTATAGCCTTACCTGATTTAGTGAGATTTATAACTAGTGAGTAAGTCTAGTAAAACTAAGTTTATTTGCATGACATATTGTTTAGCTGTGTAAGGAACACCTGGATTTCACCCAAAATAAGGCCTAATGTTTATGATTTTGAGCATAGCTTGGAGCTATAACTCAAATCTGTTTTTCATTCAGTCTTCAGAGATTATTTGACCCTAGAGAAAAGATTGAACAGAAGTAACACCTGATGGGTTGTTTTGGGAAACTGAATTTTGGAGCACAAATTAAACTACTTTCAAGCTCTTTAAAAATACATGCATGATGATGCAAAGGCAGAGAATGGCTTTTTCCCTCTTCTCTCTGCCCCATGTTACCACAGGTACCAGTGCTTGGTGGAGCTGACCCTGACTAACAGCTTTGACCGCAGGGAGCCAGCTTGACCTGTGGGTGCTCAGTGCATCAACCAGAGCCTGAGTGAGGAGTGAGGAAGGGACAGTGGAGTCTGAAAGAGCAGGAGGTTAGGGGAATAATTGCAAGTATTCCCACTGGCTGCCAGAGACCATTTTGTCAAGTGCAGGAATCGTGGCACCTCCCTGCGTCAGGACTGCTGACAAGAGTTGCTGGTACCCTTCAGACTCATGGAGAAGCAGCAGGAAACAGGTTTATGAGGATAAACTCCGGATTTCCTCCCTCACATCTGCCTCAGGCACAACATTCTACACTTCAGGAATGGCAATTCCATCCTTCTAGGTATTTGAACCAGATACTTCTGCATCTTTGACTTTTCCTTTTTTCCCCTTCATCCTACATTTGATCCACAAACAAATACCATTGACTCAACTCTGAAATATAACCTAAACCTAAGCATTCTCACTCTCTTCTCTGCTACTCCCCTGGTGCTGACACCACCATCTCTCACCTGAATTATCACTGTGGTCACCTCACTGATCTCTCTGTTTTTACCTTTGCCCTCAGTAATATATTTACAATGTAGCAGCCAGAATGAGCCTTTTATTTTATTATTTTTTTATGGAGATACAATTGACATAAAGCACTGTGTAAGTTTAAGGTTTATAATGTGCTCATTTGATACTTTTGTATATTGCAGTGTGATTACTACAGCCAACATCTGTATCAAGTCACATTATCATCACTTCCTTTTTGTACTGGGAACAATTGAGATCTAGTCTCTTAACAACTTTGAGGTTTATAGTACAGTACTGTTGTCAATAGTCACTATGTGTACACTGGATCTCCAGGACTTATTTATCGACTGGTTGCAAGTTTCCACCTTTATATATCTCTGCAGTTACATACCCCAAGGCAAGCCCCTGATGACCACTGTTATAATCTCTAATTTTATGAGTTTAGCCTTTTTGGATTCCATGTATAAGTTATATCCTACAGTATTTGTCTTTCTCTATCTAACTTATTTCCCTTAGGATAATGCTCTCAGGGTCCATCCATGCTGTTGCAAGTGGCAAGATCTTTTTTTTCATGACAGTAGCCTGACAGGCTGCTCTGTCCTTGGAATTCTCCCAGCAAGAATACTGCAGAGGATAGCCATTCTTTTCTTGAGGGATCTCCCAGATCCAGGGATCAAACCTAGGTCTCCTGCATATAATACATATATGTGTGTGTGTGTGTGTGTGTGTGTGTGTGTGTGTGTGTGTGTGTCTATGTGGAGAGAGAGTATATTTATCACATCTTGTTTATCCATTTATCCATCAGTGGGCACTTAGGTTGTTTCTCTATCTTGGCTATTGTGAATAAAACTTTAATAAACATGAAATGCCTATATCTCTTCAGTATTCTATTTTTATTTCCTTTGGACACAATCCAGAGCCATTGCTAGAACATGGTAGAGCAGATATCCTGTTTCACATCTCTTGACGGACTCAGAATGCCCAATCTTGTCCCCCGAGAAAAGTAATTATTAATACTCAATGTGATCTACTTTGCAAAATAGTTTCTTGAATTCATCTTCTATTTCAGCTTCTCATTTAAACTTTCCAGAATAAAGGGTGTTTAGAAAAGTTCTAAATTTCATTTACCTAATATTTCTTACAGTTATATACCTATGATCATGGATTTGTAAATGTCTTCCTTTTTAGAAAAGGAGAGGAACCAGAGATCAAACTGCCAACATCCGCTGGATCATTGAAAAAGCAAGAGTCCCAGAAAAACATCTGGTTCTGCTTCATTGACTATGCCAAAGCCTTTGACTGTGTGGATCACAATAAACTGTGGAAAAATCTGAAAGGGATGGGAATACCAGATCTGCCTCTTGAGATATCTGTATGCAGGTCAGGAAGCAATAGTTAGAACTGGACATGGAACAACAGACTGGTTCCAGATAGGAAAAGGAGTACATCAAGGCTGTATATTGTCACCCTGCTTATTTAACTTATATGCAGAGTACCTTCATGAGAAATGCCAGGCTGGAGGAAGCACAAGCTGGAATCAAGATTGCTGGGAGAAATATCAATAACCTCAGATATGCAGATGATACCACCCTTATGGCAGAAAGTGAAGAAGAACTAAAGAGCCTTGTGATGAAACTGAAAGAGGAGAGTGAAAAAGTTGGCTTAAAGCTCAACATTCAGAAAACTAAGATCATGGCATCCAGTCCCATCACTTAATGGCAAATAGATGGGGAAACAGTGGAAACAGTGGCTGACTTTATTTTTTGGGTCTCCAATATCACTGCAGATGGTGATTGCAGCCATGAAATGAAAAGACGCTTACTCCTTGGAAGGAAGGTTATGACCAACCTAGAAAGCATATTGAAAAGCAGAGACATTACTTTGTCAACAAAGGTCCATCTAATCAGAGGTATGGTTTTTCCAGTGGTCATGTATGGATGTGTGAGTTGGACTCTAAAGAAAGCTTAGCACCAAAGAATTGATGCCTTTGAACTGTGGTGTTGGAGAAGACTCTTGAGAGTCCCTTGGACTGCAAGGAGATCCAACTAGTCCATTCTAAAGGAGATCAGTCCTGGGTGTTCATTGGAAGGACTGATGTTGAAACTGAAACTCCAATACTTTGGCCACCTGATGCGAAGAACTGACTTATTGGAAAAGATCCTGATGCTGGAAAAGATTATGGGCAGGAAGAGAAGGGGATGACAGAGGATGAGATGGTTGGATGGCATCACTGACTCAATGGACATGAGTTTGGGTAAAATCCTGGAGTTGGTGATGGACAGGGAGGCCTGGTGTGCTGCAGGCCATGGAGTCGCAAAGAGTCGGACACAACTGAGTGAATGAACTGAACTGATGCCTCCTAACTATTCAACTCTTTGAGAGAAAGTGCCAGGTGATTGTAATTACTTTGTGATCCCCTAAGATTATAAATCCATGGCCAAGAAAATAAACAAATACAGAGCATTGTTGATGAGTATAAATACATCTTTATTTTCATTTATATATAAAATTGTTTTTAATATACTGGTCAATAACCTAAACTCTGTAGTACAATGAAATCAAATTTTCCTATAATTTGCTTTTTTTCTTTCAATTTGTTTCCCTGTGAGTTGTTTGTAGGTCTTTTTGAGTTTGTGATTCATATTTATTTTTACTACAGCAGTGTTTTAGAATCATAGCTAATTACCAGACTTGACATTAAAAACTGCATCTCACAAAGGTGCAGTCATTTCTCTCACAGGGTGACATTCATATGAGTGAAACTACTAACTCATTTCAAGAGCTGTGTTCGAACTAGTAAGAACAAGATTTATATGCTTTTTTGCTGAGACCATTCTTGAGTGTTAGAAATTAGAACAAAACACCAGTAGCAAGTGGAACTAAAATGATCGAGTCAGTGTAAGCAATACTTAGGAGCAAGTCTATTTAGAAAGTCCATTCCACTTATCTCTATCTACCTCTGAGTGTGCTACAATATTATATGGCATTTGCATTAATTTAAAAACATTCGTGTGCTGGTGAGCTGGCTTTGCAATGCCCTTTTTCTCTTCGGTTTTAAATTTGTTACATTCAGTGATTTGGCTCTCAGGGATAATGATCATATTAGTTAAGGTGAATGACCATTTTTCAAGTGATGAAGGGTTGCATTTTTTCACTCAGAGCATCTCGGATGAGCATAAATATTAAACCATAAAGGCCCTTTGCTGGCTACCGGTGATAGCTGGAGCAGAGGCACAGTGATGCAGTTCAGATGACAAGAAGAAAAAGTATAGGTTGATGCCATTTTCCTCTGGTGTTCCTCCATGCCAACAGTCTCAACTTTCAAAGGATTAGAATATTATTATACTTTTATTTGTTTGCTTATGTTTGGACAATGCTTTCTTTCCATCCTGCCTAAATAGCAGAGAAGAATGTTCACTTCCATACTCTTAAATTGTAGAGAGAGGATTTTGTCTAAAATTTTGTCTCATGTCTCAGACTCTGAATGGGCATGGGAGATTTGATAATTTTAAATTATAAGAATTTTCCAGCAAGAACCATTTGGCAGATATAGCACTCTTAATTCCACAGTAACAGATTTTTGGTGTTTCTTTTTGTTAAAATTTTATTCATTTGTATAAAACTATAGTTAAATTTCTTCTTCAGATGCCTAGGTTCTACCAGCTTTTACCCTAAGACATTATATATCACTGTTCTCTATTATCTTCTTCACCCTTTTCTGAAGCATCCCACAGTCTTTACCTACTATTGGCTCTAGTTTTCTTTTCATGGTCAAACTCATAAAGAATGTTGTAGATATCATATATCATTATTTAGTATCAATTATTTCTCAGACTTCCTATGTTTTTTTCAGTACCGAAATTCTTCATTTTCTAGTTTTTTTAAAATATATTCCTAACTGCAAAAATTGTAAAAACAAAACAAAACAAAAGAACTCCAGCCTCAAATTTTGAAGGTTAAAAATTAATACAGTCTCCAGTAGAAGAGCTGAGTAGACAAATGATGTCTGTGGAAGATTCCAGCTTTTTGATTTTATGGTTTCATATAATAAGTTTCTTGAAGTTCCTTGAAGTATGTACCCATTTGATGCTAATGATTAAAAATCAATTTACATTTATCACTTGGGAACTGATGTGACATTGGGATGGAGGCAAAGGTGGGCAAAAATACCCCTCTGCCCTATCAATTTCATTTTGAAACAATGTGACAGCTACTTTCCGGTACTTATGGTATAGAGTGCACCTTAAGTCTGTGATAGATTGATATTGGAAAGGACTTTGTAAATTTAGAGGTAAAAATTATAGCCAAATTAATTTGTAAATATAATTTTGCAAAAGTAGGGAGTTTTGTGAAATTTACACATACATCTGCTCTAGAGGTTAATTTTCTAAGGCTGTGCTATAGTATTTTTCTGCTTACCATCATCCTTAGGGCAGATTTTCTTCCTTTTAGCACAATGCTTGGAAAAATAGTCCTTGAAGTTTTTGTTAAGGTTAAAACAGATATATTTATAAATATAATATTATGTGATATCAAGAATTTAGAATTCCAAACAACTGATTTTATTCTGTGACTGTCACTCATCAGGTTCATGATTCTTGATGGACAAAAATAGGCTAAATTACACACTTTATTACTGTTAAACTTCAGACTCAATCTTAGGCAAGACCATTGGGAGGACTCAATTTAACCAACACAGGGAAGGATTTACTCTATTTCCCCCCCACCAATATAATGCTTAAGCCTATGATTTAACAATCTAATGGTGATGAAAAATTAAGTTTGGATGTGACAGCCAGCAAACAGAGGAGTTCAAGAATGCTGATACTAGATGAAGATGGACATGGTGAACACTCTTCACTAAAGACCAGGCCCTAAACTCAGTTTTCTTTCTGTAGCCCTGTGGAAGGAGAACATCCAAAGAGAATGCCTGTCACATAGAATCTGACTTTCACTTGGTGCCATCAAAATTCCCCCAAACCTGCCCCTTACAGTGTGACTTAATAAAATATCAGCAAATATGACACATTTCTTAAATCTCTCCCCTTCTGTGTGAGCAGATTTGAGGTGTGAGTTAGCAAAGAGAACTGGAAGCATTGCTTATCTCATCCGCTTTGCTCTGTAATCAGAATGAGCAAATTTAACAGACAGAAAAGATGAATTGGAGAAAGAAGTGCTTAGCTTCTATTAAAAATCTCTTTTTGATTGTCTTTCTAGAAATGGTTACTGCCTTTTTTCTATCAACATGTAAAAGGTAGATGAAATCTGTGTCCTGCCAGTCTCATTGAATAACAGAGACTCTAGGAATAACAAAAAAGAATTGATACAAATAAAGTTAATCAAACATCAGAACAAAAAATGAATTAAAAAATCTTGTTTCAGTTATATTGAATAAGGAAGCATAAAATTTGTTTTATTTTTATCTTGGGTAAAATTACTGAATTTAACTCTTGAAACAAATTTCTCAGAATTTAAGCATCTTGTAGGAACCTCAGGATTTGACCTTTAGGACTAATCTGTCCTTTAAGACAGATTTTAGGAGATAATTACCAATGACATGATTTCATTAAGAGAATAGGGAAAAGCTTGATTTCCTACTTATATTGGAAAGACTTCTTTTCTGCAGTTAATAACCCTAGGAAATTGCTTGTGACTTTATTGACACTATGTTCACTTTAGGCTAAAATCAGTTCCTCTTGTTTTGCTAACTTATCAGAGAAAATGAAGCTAAATTTATTCATAATGAATTAGCTTAAGACCAGTTTTCACTGTCCCATTGTTCTAACTGGTGGTATCTTATTCTGGAAGGGGAACATATGTATACCCATGGCATATTCATGTCAATGTATGGCAAAACCAACATGATAATGTAAAGAAAAAAAAAAGACTTTAGGTATGAAAAAAAAACACTTTAGGTATATTATTTTTTGGAATGTACTGAAATTCCAAAATGCTCTATTTTTATACAGGCCTATTCTCTATTGCATCAAAATGGCAGTCCTATTCATTTTGTGCTTATTCTTCAACTATAATACCTGTTTTCTCCTGGAAATTTCAAATCTGTATTTTGTTGGTGGAAAATCCAGTAAAGGACATGCAATTCACATACTAGTCTTGAGATTCTAAGACTGGGCTATGGCCCAGTGTGTGTGTGTTAATCAAGCTCTATTTCCTTTTCTTCCTGGAACACAGCAGGATTATTTTTCCCAGGCTTCCTTCCAGTTAGGTGGGTCATCTGGCCAATAGAATGCAGACAGAAGTGATCATGCTTAGTCCAGATTTCAGGCCCTTTCTCTCCCCTAATATGCCAGCCAGATGTAGAGGATTCCATAGAAACCCTGTGGAATAGGTAGATAGAAGTAGTTGAGTCCTTGAACGATTATGTGGAAAAAAGTTCCCATCACTCCCATAAATCTTTTTAGACAGTGACTTAAATGAGAAGTAAAGTAAAGAGAGGGAAAAGAAGAGAAAGTCATAAGTAAGAGCAGTTTATAAAGTAAGAGCCGAGGGTCCTGTAATGTGAGATCGAGGGCTGAATAAAAGAAGCATGATTTGAAGTAGCTTGCATTTAAACACACATATAAATCATGCAATATAAAATCCTCTAGCTCCATCCATGTTGTCTCAAATGGCAAGAGTATTAAGAGCTATAAACTACTAGGTGTAAAATAAGTAAGATAGAAGGATATAATATATAGCATAGGGAAGTAGCAAATCGTAGTTTTTCATAACGTTTATGGAGGATAATCTATGAAAAATATTGAATCACTGTGTTAATCACCTGAAACTAATATATATTTTATTTCAATTACACTTCAACTTAAAAAGAAGCATGAATAAATTAGGAGTGAAAAGGAAAGAAAATAATTCAAATAAGATATATTTTGAATGCTTAGTTCTGAAGGAAGAGACAGAGAATGAGAGAGATGATGGAATAAGGCTGCTATTTCTAAAGTTTCAGCGGCTCAAATGGTAAAGAATCTGCCTCCTATGCAGGAGACCCAGGTTCGATCTCTGGTTCAGGGAGATCTCCTGGAGACAGGAATGACAACCCACTCTGGTATTCCTGCCTGGAGAATTCCATGGACAGGAGCTTGGTGGGCTACGGTCCATGAGGTCTCAAAGAGCTGGACACAACTGAGTAACACTTTCACTTTCATAATCTGTTAGGAAGGAAGGTGCCAGGGGTCAAATGGACTAGATTAGAGTATCTTGTCAGGTTTTATGCTATGTAGAATTCAGCATGTGGTCATCTTGGGTGACAGATTTAAAGCTGTATAAATAGGGTGGCCAAATAACTTATTATCCAAACTAATAACTTTTGAGAGAAAAAAATCTTACTACTTAATTATCCTGGGAAAATAGGCATTAAATTATCCCATGCAAGCAAACAAAACTGCAGAATTTGTCAAGATTCTCCAGAGAAACAAAAATAACTATACGCATATATATTTATATACACACACACACACACACACACACAAATAAACACACACACAGACACACCCACACACATATTGGAGTGGGTTGCCATTCCCTTCTCCAGGAGATCTTCCTGACCCAGAGAATGAATCTGGGTCTCCCACATTGCAGGCAGATTCTTTACCATTCGAGCCACTGAAACTTCAGAAATAGCACCCTCATTCCATCATCTCTCTCATCCTGTCTCTTCCCTCAAAACTAGCCATTCAAAATATGTCTCATTTGAATATACACATATATGTGTATATTTTAAAAAATCTATAAATAGCAAAATTAAGCTGCCAAATCACTGAATAGTGTTTAGTAAGAGTTTATTGTGCATTTAAGAGCAGTTTGAGAACTGAGAACTTTCAAATCAAAAGCTGATATGCAGCTAAGGGGCATGGTGTTGCAGGATGGCTTGTAAAGTGAAAATGAGGGATTTATTTATAGTAATTAGTTATTATAATAGAGCTTTGCAGATGGTAGAGTATTGGTTAAAAGTGAAAATCTTATACCATCTTTTAAGGAAGATGACTTAAGTTTCTCTTATTATTATCAGAGGCATTTGCAACAAGCAACTACAATTAAGTTCAACTTGTTTTGCAGAATAAGCTAATTTAAGTATTGCTTATATGGCTAAATGGTTTTGTCTGCTCGGGAAATTTTCAAGTTTAGTCTCTGTTTTGTATTCCATTTTAACAGTATATATTTGTATGTATCCATATACATAGAGAGATAGAGATGTATTTTAAAGAATTGGCTCACATGGTTGCGGATACTGACAAATCTAAAATCTGCGGGTAGCCACAAAGACTAGAGACTCAATGAAGAATCAGTGTTCAAGTTCAAAGGCAGTCTGCAGGCAGAATTTTATCTTTTGAGGAGGGCAGTCTTTCTCTATAAACACCTTCAACTGATCGAATAAGGCTTACCAACAGTATTGAGGGCAATTTCATTTACTCAAAATATGCAAATTCAAATGTTAGTTTCATCTAAAAAAATACTTTCTAAGCAACATCCAGATATGTTTCACCAAAGCTGGGTACTGTGACCCACCCAAGTTGACACAGGATTAACATTGCTCTTCGTTATATGGCCGGTCAACATTGAAAAATGTACCTAACTGGCAGCCCTCTGACTGAATTTGTCCTGAAAGTGTGATTGTGTTCAGTTCAGGGTTTCAAAAGTGTTTTGGTCAACATTTTAAACTGGGAAATTCCACAGACAGACAAAACATATCCATGTTTCCAACTTCTTTTAAACATCGTTACACCTACCTTCAGTAGGTCCTCATTACCTCACAGCGACAAATGTCTCGAAGTCAGGAGAATCTGTCACCTTATGATGGGATATGTCCTTACTCCTCCACAGTCGCCACATTGCTTTGTTTCTTATACCTCACCATCTCCATCCTCCTATATGTGCTGCCAAGACCCTTGATCCTGTAGGCATTTACATTTTGAGTCTTAGCCATATATCTTGTGTGTAGTGAACGTGGATTGAAAATCCGTTTAAAGCTTTGCCCTATGGTTAAACAGTGATAATAATATTAATATAATCAGCTCAAATAACTTCAGGTGCTTCAGAGGGTGCACTGCTCCATTAGGGGGGGCCCAGCTTCCTAACACAGTTGCTTAGAATGAGCTACCTACTACGATAAATACAACTTACTTGGAAGACTGACAATAAAAGCAATAAAAGGGAAGTTTTTTTTCTCTTTGAAGTGTTCATTTTCCAAAGAAAGCTAGCTTACATGTTTATGGGCCTGTAGCTATAACTTACATAGTAGTTTTAATGGAATGTATAATAGAAGCTTTAAGATAACTCATATGGAAAAAGAGAAGTGTTGACTAGTTCTCTTTAGGATTGCCATTCAATATATTTTTATTCTAATGGAGACCTTTAAAGGAAAGGTGAATGGAAATGCATCTGTGTGTTATAGGGAAAATATAGCTTTTAAGGTTTTGACAGCCTAAAATTTCTTAATAATGAGATTCACAATTGATCTGTGATGCATTTCCTTAGGCATATATGTGAGCAAATATGAACTTATTTCTATGGGCCACTGCTTTCTGTGACCCTGTTCTAAAACCCTTTTAAGAACATTCTTTTGGATTGGCAGAAAATATATAGTACTTTAGAAATGCATACAAGAGAATCTGTTCAAATATCAGCCATTCAGTTGGGTTAAATGTACTTTTTATCTGTCAAAAGCTTTCAGGGGAGAATGCCTTATATGGGATGTGTTCCTAAGGTCTAGAGCAATTGGGTTCCTCCCTTTCCCTATTCATTATTTTCTGGTTTTTTAGGACTTAGCACAAAATCTATTTCTTTTTAAAAGCTTTGGTTGATTAACTCCCAACCATCTAGGAATGAAACAGGAGTTAAGTAGGGTAGTGGAGTCAACAGGAAAACCTCAGGGCTCTTTGGTATCGGTGGAAGACCCACAGACATTGAACTGTGTGAGTAGATCTGTCTGATGGCTTTTGTGTACTTAAGGATGAAAGGAGAGAGAGGAGGTGTGTGCAGCATTTGGTGAGAGAGTCCAATGGTTCAATATCTGGTTCTCAATTTGGCCTTGGTCTAGGTCTCGTTGCTACAAAAAAAGGAGGCATTATTCTCAATTTTATGCATGTAACATAGTCTGAGTTCAGTACAGTGATTACTAAAAGCAATGGAGAATTTTTGGCTTTGAGAGCCGTCTGGCATTGTGTTGGCATATACCAGAGGAAATACCTGGTCAAGGAATGAGAGTGGAGTTGAGGCCTTATAGCCAATGATCATGCAAGTCAGTTTGTCACAGCAGATGCCAAATAGAGGCTTGTTGTAAGCAGTCCTCTTGAGGGGGTGTGTGTGTGTGTGTGTGTGTGTGTGTGTGTGTGTATCTTAGTGAGGTGAATGGGGAACAATTTGTAAGGAACCAAATTTCTGAAATTAAGAAGATGCAAGGCAGGATAAGAATAATTCGGGTTCTATAAGACTCTTCTTATATTGGCAAGACTAATCTGGCCAGTTAAAGAATATAATTTGCCAATAACATACCCCATCACTACACTAACTCTACATCTAACTCTAACCACTGATGAATCAGAGAAGTCCTCAGATCCCACCGTGCATAGCTGGAACTTGGTCCCGAGACAAAAATTTCTATAGGCATTCCACTTCCCACTTATACTTTTTAGTTTATGTACACTAAATTTTCTCATTTTCAGGACTTTCATTAGCATTAACAAATGTGTATAGAGCAGTGGGATAATCAACAATCAGAAGAGTCCTATTACTCCAGAATTCCTTGGTGTTTCCTTTTGATAGCTAGCCCATCCCCCACCCTTTCCCTTTTGAATTGCAAACAAGACAGTTTGATCCGAAATCTAAACAACTTCTTGGTTGAGAGAAATAATAAAATAATATAGGCCTCTGGCTGATCACCTCTAATTCCTTCACCCTGACTCTTTTTTCCATTAACAAGCAAGTCCTTTGCATTTTTAACCCAAGCTGGCTAGGGTTATATGAGTAATTTCACCTTTAACAAGCTCAATCACTGGTCTTCAGGGAAGTGGGTAACACCTGAAAATTTAACTAGAGTATAAATGAAGGTTTATTAAGCATTGTGTCTCTGATCAAATAACCATAAATATCTCTCATTAAATTAATTAGACCTCCCAGGGATAGGTGTTTAGATGCTCTGCTCTGGCTCTGCAAGGCATTTAGGAGTTGTCAGAACAGGCATGAGGGATAATCTGGCTCAGAACGTAAAGAATCCACCTGCAATGTGGGAGACCCAGGTTTGATCCCTGGGTTGGGAAGATCCCCTGAAGAAGGGAATGGCTACCCACTCCAGTACTCTGGCCTGGAGAACTCTGTGGACAGAGGAGCCTGGCAGGCTACAGTCCTTGGGCTCACACAGAGTTGAACATGACTGAAACTACTTAGCATGCAGAACAGGTCTGCTGCTTTCTCTGAGCCCCAGGCTACTCTGTTGTGAAAGCCTTCCAGAGCTGTCCAGGAAGACTAGACTACTCTGTGCAGGAAATCCTTGGCCTTTTTCTTACTGGTTTAACTGGAATGAAAGTTTCCTTCTTTGTAAATTATGAAGAGTTCGCATTTAGTCATTTATAATACTATTTTTTTTTTTCTGTCTTTTCAAACAACTTTCCTATTGTCAGTGAAGTGATGTCACACTCTTTGGATATAATGACCAAAATACAAAAAGGAAAGTGAAAGGAAATGCAAAAAAAGGAAAAAAAAAACACAGAAGACAAACTGTATTAAGGTACAGTTTAGGATTATCAAATAGAATACAAGAATCAGATGAGACTGGATGAGTTCGGGTATATGGCCTTAGACAGATTGCAAAAATTAAGCAGATTATTCATCCTTTCTTCTTTCTGTACTCAAGTCTTAAAAGCTCACTATAGAACTTACTCTCTAGGGCTGCGTTACTTATATTAAAGTAACAGATAACAGGTAGTCAATTTTTACTTTCCCTGGAAGTTTAGATATGTAGTGAATATGTACTCATTAGCAACTTTATAGTCATAGCTTCAGGCAAGAAATGATAGAAATTCACCTTATTCTTGGTAACTATTTTAAAAAGTTCTTGTCTACATCTTATTTTGTTTTAAGATTAACATATCTTCAAGGAGAAGAAAAAAATTTTTTAAATAGCTATTTCTTTATCCTTGGAAATGTGCCCTAACTATACTATGCTTTCACAGGTTTAGAGGTGGCACAGTTATGTCAGAATTATAGATAATAGCATTTTACATATTGTCAGAGCACTTTTATATATATTAAATCCCTTGAACATCAAATTTTAGATTAAGGCCTTAAACATAAGCACAAACTTTTCAAGAGCTTCTAATTTATAAATTTTGATCTATTGACTATCAATTGCTGTAGACCCTGCTTATCTGTTTGCACTTGCACACAAATAAAATAATTCCTCTGACAATAATAGTTACAAATGCATATTTCATGGTTCATGGAGACAATTCTCTGAATTTAGGAAAGATGAGCTAAATTAGAAGAAATGAGTACCAGTAGGGATATTTTGCCAAGAGATTAAATAAGAAACTTGATTATGGTTTGAAAATGTTGAATTCATCTCCATAATATTTATATTTTGGACACCTATCTGGGAAAGGGCAAATAGAACTTTGCATTATGCTGCATTTTTGTGAATTATATCTATTCTAAAAGGGACTTGTACTAGCTACAGGTAGTAATAATAAAACTATAATAATAACGATTTCAATTTTCTGAAGAAGAGATTGAGTTCAAATAACCCCATAAAGAAAAGTCCTCCACAGGTAGAAGTAGAGACTGTGTAGAAGTAGAGATTAATAAACACATTTTATGGGTACAAGCAGCATTTAATGCAGTTGGTATATTCTCAACAGGATTAGTCACAAGATGGAGTCCAAGGAAGTTTCCTTTATAGCTATTAAAATTCTCACTTCATATTTCTGTACTTTGTCCAAAACTGGATCCATCTTTTCAACTTTCTCTTTGGATCTATGTCTCAGCATCAAAACACACTTGTCTGTTCACTTGTCTCTTTCTTTCTTCTTTCATAGCTAACCTCTCCTTTGCCTTTCTATCAACAGCATCTTAGTTAAGAACCTCATCATTTCTTTCCCAAGTTGTTTTCCTCTATTACTGATTTTCTTAAAATAGTCCTCCTTCATTACAACTTGGGTACCTTTCCAAACTATAAATATGTTTATGACATACCCTTCATTCACTTTCTGGTTCATAAATTCATAAATCTATTAGGTACTATTCTGTGTGCTGGAAACAGAATTGTAAACAAAATGAGTTGTTTCATATTCGCAGAATCTTTCTGTGGGGAATTATAAACAATAAATACATATCAAAGTAAATAAATATGCTTTATCAGATACTGATCAATGCTATATAAAGAAACTAGAATGAGGCAATATGACAGAGAGAATTGCCATGGTAAAATAGCCTTTGTTAGACAGATTGGACAGGAGAGGCCTCTCTGATGAGACAGCATTGCCATCCACAGGAACAAGCCCTGCTTATGAAGATCAGGGAGAGAATATTTAAATATAAGAAACTTTACACCAGTCAGAATGGCTGCTATCCAAAAATCTACTAGCAATAAATGCTGGAGAGGTTGTGGAGAAAAGGGAACCCTCTTACACTGTTAGTGGGAATGCAAACTAGTACAGCCACTATGGAAAACAGTGTGGAGATTCCTTAAAAAACTGCAAATAGACCTGCCATATGACCCAGCAATCCCACTGCTGGGGCATACACACCGAGGAAACCAGAATTGAAAGAGACACGTGTACCCCAATGTTTATCGCTGCATTATTTACAATAGCCAGGACATGGAAGCAACTTAGATGCCCATCAACTGACAAATGGATAAGAAAGCTGTGGTACATATACACAATGGAATACTACTCAGCATTAAAAAAAAAATTCATTTGAATCAGTTCTACTCAGGTGGACGGAACTGGAGCCTATTATCCAGAGTGAAGTAAGCCATAAGGAAAAACAACAATACAGTATACTAATGCATATATATGGAATTTAGAAAGATGGTAACGAGAACCCTGCATGCGAGACAGCAAAAGGAATGCAGATGTATAGAACAGAGTCGTGGACTCTGTGGAAGAGGGCAAGGGTGGGATGATATGGGAGAATGGCATTGAAACATGTTAATTACCATATGTGAAATCAATCGCCAGCCCAGGATTGATGCTCAGGGCTGGTGCACCGGGATGACCCAGGGGGAGGGAATCGGGAGGGAGGAGGGAGGGGGTTCTGGAGGGGGAGCATATGTAAACCCATGGCGGTTTCATGTCATTGTATGGCAAAACCAACACAGTAAAGAAAATTAAAAATAAATAAATCAAAGAAACAGTAAGTGCAAAGCTAACTTATTAAGACAGCTATGGTAGGAAGGAGAAATGTGTCTAGTAACAGAATAAATTTGGTCTGGATGGAGCATAGTATGTAAGGGAGACAGTAGAAGGTAATGAGTTCAAGCAAAAGGCATGGGCCAGGAATTTAACCAAGGTAGTTCCGGTTTTACTTGTCTGTCATTATTGCCCTCTTGATTTCATTATTGCTCCTCCACCAGGGAGATCCCATTGCATTGCTTGGAACATGCTTTTGTCCTTTCTATGCGGCATTCACTTGTCAGTGTCTGATGCTGGGTTATTTCCCCTAGAAGTCTGTCGCTAATTCCTGAAGGCCCCCAATTATAAAATTTTGTGATACCTTGTACATATAATCTCTGTATTATAGTGCTGAATTACTGTGTTATTCATTTATCCCTTCCTTTATTTACTCTTTAATCTATTTTTGACTTATTTTAGAAATTCAGTTGTGAATTCATAGTGAAGTACATTCAATTTATAATATTATATAAGTCTCAGGTATATAGCACAGTGATTCACAATTTTTAAAGATTATACTCCACTTGTAAAATATTGGCTATATTCCTTGTATTGTACAATAAATTCTTGTAGTTTATTTTATACATAATAGTTTGTAAATTTGTACCTCTTAATTCTGTACTCCCATATGTCCCCTCTCTTTTTGCCTCTCTCCACTGGTCAGCACTAGTTTCTTTATATATGTGAAACTGTATTGTAATATTCACTAGTTTTGGTTTTAATATTTTGCATATAAGTGATATTATACAATATTTGTCTTTTTCTGTCTTATTTCACTTAGCATAGTAACCCTCAATCCCATCCATGTTGTTGTAAATGGCAAAATTTTATTCTTTTTTATGGTGAGTAGTATTCCATTATATGTGTGTTATTCCATTGTATGTATGTGTGTAAGTGTGTGTGTGTATGTGTGTGTGAGTGTGTGTATGTATATATATATGGACCTCCTTGGTGGTTCAGATGGTAAAGAATCCTCCTACAATGCAGGAGACCTAGGTTTAATCCCTAGGTTGGGAAGATCCCAGTATTCTTGCCTGGAGAATTCCATGGACAGAGCCTGGCAACTACAGTTCAGTCCATGAGGTTCCAAAGAGTTGGACATGACTGAGCAACCAACACACACTTGTGTATGCATATATGTATATATATATATGTGCTGTGGTTAGTTACTCTATTGGGTCTAACTCTTTGTGACTTCATAGACTGTAGCCTCCAGGCTCTGTCCAAGGAATTCTCCAGGCAAGAATACTGGAGTGGGTTGCCATGTCCTTCTCCAGGGGATATTCCCAACTCAGGGATTGAACACAAGTCTCCTGCATTGAAGGTGGATTATTTACCATCTGAGCCACCAGGAAAGTCCAAGAAAACCAGAGTGGGTAGCCGATGCCTTCTCCAGGGGATCTTCCTGATCAGTGAATTGAACCGGGTCTCCTGCCTTGCAGGTGGATTCTTTACCAGCTGAGCTACCAGGGAAGCCATGTATATATGTGTGTGTGTGTGTGTGTGTGTGTGTGTGTGTGTGTGTAATCTTATTTGTTGATTTAGCACTTTAGGTTACTTCTGTATTTTGGCAATTATAAATAATGCTCTTAGGAACATTGGGGTACATATATCTTTTCAAATTAATTTTTTGTTTTCTTTGGATATGTACCCAGGAGTGGAACTGCTGTGTTATATGGTAGTTATAATTTTAGTTTTTTTGAAGAACCTCCACATTGTTTTCCACAATGGTTGCACCAATTTACATTCCCACTATGTGGGAGGATTCCCTTTTCTCATACTCGCCAATATTTGTTTTCTTTTTGATGAAAACCATTCTAGTAGGTTTTCCTACTACAAAACCATTCTAGTAAGAGGTGATATATCCTTGTGGTTTTGATTTTTGTTTCCCTGATTGTTAGCCATGTTGAGCATCTTTTCATTTGCCTTTTGGCCACCTGCATGTCCTCTTTGGGAAAAAAATGTCTATGAGGTCTTCTGCCCATATTTTAACTGGGTTGATTGTTTGTTTGTTTGTTTTGACGTTGAGTTGTATTAGCTGGTTGTATAGTTTAGATATTAACCCCTTATTTCTCATATCATTTGCAAACATTTTCTTCCATTTTATGGGTTGTCTTTCATTTTGCCAGTGGTTTCCGTCACTATACAAAAACTTTTAAGGGTAATTAGGTCCTGTTTGTTAATTTTTCCTTTGATTTCCATTGTCTTAGAAGACAGGTCCAGAAAAAAGCTTGTACAATTTATGTCAGAATGTTCACCTATGTTTTCTTCCAGGAGTCTTATGGTTTCAGGTTTTTTATTTAGATCGTTAATCCACTTGGAATTTATTTTTGTATTTGGTGAAAGGAAATGTTCTTACTTCATTCTTTTAAATGCAGTTGTTCAATTTTCTCAGCATAACTTATTGAAGAAACAGACTTTTCTCCATTGTGTATTCTTGCATTCTTTGTTATAGATTAATTGACCATAAGCTCATGGATTTATTTCTGGGCTTTCTATTGTGTTCCATTGATCTACATGTTTGTTTTTGTACCAATACAATACTTTTTGATTACTGTAGCTTTGCAGTATAGTCCAAAGTCAGAGACTGTGAGTCTTCCAGCTCTGCTCTTCTTTCTCAAGATATTTTTGGTTATTTGGGATCTTTTGTGTTTCCATACAAAATTTAAAATTGTTTTAGTTCTAGGAAAAAAAGCAGTTGGTATTTGGATGGGAATTGCATTGAATCTGTAGATTGCTTTGGATAATATGATAATCTTAAAAATATTGATTCTTTTAACCCATGGGCATGACTCATCTTTCTAGATATTTGTGTTGTCATTAATTTCTCTCATAAGTGTCTTACAGTTTTCTGAGTGCAGATCTTTTGCCCCCTTAGCTAGGTTTATTCCTAACTATTTTATTCTTTTTGATGTAATTGTAAATGAGATTTAAAAAAATGTTTGTTTTCTGATAGTTCATTGTTAGTATATAGAAATGCAACAGGGTTCTGTATATTAATTCTGTATCTTTCAACTTCACTGAATTTATTGGTGAACTCTAGAAGATTTCTGGGAATTGCCTTTAGTGTTTTCTATTTATAGTGTCATGCCATCTGCAAACAGATGACAGATTTAGTTCTTCCTTTTCAGTTTGGATTCCTTTTAATTCTTTTTCTCATCTGATTGCTGTGGCTAAGACTTCCAATGTTATGTTGAATAAGTGTGAAGAATGGGCATCTTTTGCTTTTTCCTGATCTTAGAGAAAATGCTTTCACCTTTTTACCATTGAGCATCATGTTAGCTGAACGTTTGTCATATATAGCCTTTATTATTTTGAACTATGTTTCCTCTATTAGGTTGTGAACTTCTTAAAAGCAGAAATCATATCTTAGTCACTGTGGATTCCTTCGCACCTAGCACAGCATTTGGCATGTAGTAGGCTTCAAGAAATTAAATATAAATTAGCAAAAGATTGAAAATTGTGGTTCAAATGGCAATAGCGAATTGATCTTCAAACTGATGAATGTAATTGGTGTGAACCTGTACTTGCATTCTGCAGGACCAGGAACAAAATATGTCCAGCTTCCTATTGCTATGAGTATAAATCCAGACCCTTTCCTTTTGTAGCCAAAGCTCCTCAAAATCTGTTCCCAATCATAGTTCCATCTCATAAGATGTTTTCCCCAACCCTCAGAAGCTTCGATCATCAGGAACTGATTTCTATCCTTTCACAGCATGTCCTTTCATGTTTTCTTGTCTTCATTGTTACAGTTCCATCTCTGTGTAATTTATTTCCCACACTGTCCTTTGGGGCATATCCAATTTGTCTTTAATGACTTAAATTCAATGTTACTTCTGTGAAGACTCCCATGAGCTACGGAAGAGAAGCACATATAAAGAGTTAGTAAAGAGTTAGTTTTTCTTCCCATTATGTTTAACAGTTCGCTGTCTATATCTCTATTATAGCATTCACTGTATCACTTGCCCATGTCACTGTTATAGTACATTGTAATAATTTATGTCTTTCCAACTGGGATCTCTGAAGCCCGTAATGGTGGATTACTGTTTTAACTTCAATGCTTAGCCTAACAGCTGTGTAAATTTTATGCTCTATAGATGATTGAATAGAGCAAATTTGCAAAAACAAGAAAAACAATAGGTAGCTCTGGAATAAGCTTAATTTTTTTTTCCTTCTAAACTCAGTACTTTTCCTGGTAGACTAAGGTACCTAAGAGATTTCATTAAAAAAAAATTAGCATGTATCTTTAAGTATATCCAGATATCCTTTAATCACTTTAGCATGTCATTGCAGAACAACTTGATTTTCCTAGATGCTACATTTTATGCCTAAGCTTGCTTCAAGGATTTGTTTGCTTTATCATTTTAAGGCAGTAATATGAAATTTTCAGTGCAAAGTTAATTTATGAATAATTACATTCAGCCATACAACACAGAATAGTAATACAAAAAGCAAAAAAATCAGATTTTTAACCTTTGAAAATCTGTTTTCCACTAAGTAAATACTTTTGAATAAATACTGCAGTTTTACTAAAGTAAATACTTCAGTTTTGCAACTACTTCTACTTTTCTTCACATTCATGGAGACAGGTGGGACATAGTTCCTTTGTAACTGAATTAATCTGGGTAACAATATACTATTAAGAGTTTTAGGACACAGTTCTAGATATTTCAAGATGTTAATAAGTTATTAGAAATGGCTTGCTCTATTTTCCTAAGTAATTGAGAACTATTAATTTACATGTGGCTGTTCTCGGACAAAATTCTTCGTAATTCCCCTTGCTTCTGTGTACCTTGCATGTGATGCATTAACTATTATTTGTTCTGAACCATGGTTTCAAAGATGTTTTTATAGCATTCAGCAATGCAAGACAGGGATAGCAAAAATAAAGATTAGACATGATTCCTACCCCTCCTAAAAAATTAATGTTTTTTAAGCTTATGCTTCCTTTCCTGTAACACAACCTATTGCAGGCATCTTCTGAACCTTTTCCCATTACTTTGTGAGACTGAACTCTTTGGGGTATGGAAAAAACAAAGCAAAGAAACCAGTACTCTGGTTAGTGCTATTGCTGTGCATAATGCATTATTCATCTCTGAACCAACAATCTTATGTCCTTTACCAGCATACATGAAACTGTATTGGACTAACTTATTTGTCTGAAAAATGATTTAAAATTTCAGTCTGACACTTCACAGTTTCAACAGGTGGCTTGCTGGACCTTTCTGGGCATTTAGTTATACTGTATTTCACAGCCTGCATTTTTACTTTTGTGAGGCCATGTGATGGAGTTCTGGCCAATGAATTGTTGGCATATGTATCTTCCTCTAACTGGCGCATACACTACTCCATATATTCTGTCTTCTTTGTCTTCTGGCTAGATATAAATGATCTAATTGGGACCTCCAAGAACCTAGCAGATTACGGAAGATCCTTGGCTGGAGGATCCTGGATCCCTAAATGACCGTATGAATAAGCGCCCCCTAGTGACTTTTACTGGACTCTGATGAATGTAAAAAAATCTTTGTTAGACGTTTCCAATTTGGGGTTATAGTGAAACTTTCTTAATTAACAAGCACACTATGGTCAACTTCATATTTAAAGTCTTTTAAAACTGTTAAATATAACATATTTAGAAGCATTTTTACTAGTGTGCTTTTAATTTTGACCTATCTTTCACAAGGAGTTGGTGATATTTCCAATTAATTAATTGCAAATATTTCCAATTAAATATTTCTTAATTACCCAATTAAGACTAACTAGTTCCATGTCTTAGCCATGCTGTTCTAATCACTTGCTCTCATAGTGTTTCCTCTTCTTTGTCCTCATGTCCTCTTTCATCACTTTGCATGTTACTTCAGGGGATTATGCATCCGTCTAAATCACTCTGCCTCCAATTATTATATAACTAAGGCTTTCCCTTCCAGCCTGCTGAGCACTAAAAATATATTCTCCACTCCATCCCACACATTGTTTGTTTGTTTTTCAGTTTCTCCCGTATGTGCTCAGTTGTTCAGTTGTGTCCTACTATTTATGACCCCCATGGACTATACCTTGCCTGGTTCCTCTGCCCATGGACTTTTCCCGGCAAGAATACTGAAGTAGGTTACCATTTTCTACTCCATTTTCCCATATGCCTCCACTTTATTAGGTTATACACTCTGTTTACAGAAAATCAGTGATTTCTTATTGTTTTTTGATACAGTTGTTGTTTCATACTAAATCATTCCTTGCATCTAGGAGAAGTAGGTCATGTGCACAAAGAAGAGGAAATGCAAAAGGCACTGATTATCTTGACTTGTTCATGGAGCAAGAGAGGCTAATGTGGCTGAAAGAGGAGACAATGATAAGAGATAAGATCCAAAAGGTAATGGGGAGCAGAATGGTTTTTAGGCCTTTTTAGGCTTTACTGACTGTGACTTTGCCTTTTAATCTGAGAGGGTTGGGAAGCCATTGATAGTAGCAGTGACATATTCTGACTTATGTTTGAGCAGTACCAGTTTGGCTATTTTGATACTAAACCGTAGAAGGAGGGTAAAATTTGGAAGGCTTTTGCAGTAATTCCTATGGATCTTGGAGGGGGCATCAGGGAGTAAAGGTGGTAAGAAGTGGTCAGGTTTGAAGTATATCTTGAAGGTATAACTTGTAGGGTTTGATCGGTTGACAATAGTTTACGAGAAAAAGGGAAGAGGCAAGGCTGGCTTTAAATATTAAACAATAGCATGGAGAGTGTTAACATCAACTGAGATTTGGAACTTGGCAAGATGTGGATGAAAGAATTTCAGTTTTGAAAATGTAAAGTTTGAGATGAGTTAGTTCCTGGTGGATATGAGTCTAAACTTCAGGGAAGAGACTTTTGACTGAAGAAATATAAGTTTGGGAGTTTTCAGTATAAAGATAGTACATTAAGCATGAGGTTAGATGAACTTGCCAAGGGAATAGGCATAGAGAGAGAAGAGCAGGGGGTCCATCTCAGTCCTGGTACACTCCCACATTAAAAGATCAGGAAAGTAAGAGGAGCTAGCCTAGGTGGCTACATTAGTCAGGGTCCTCCAGAGAACAGAACCAATAAAATGTAATGTTTATATGCTGATGTGACTTGCAGAATGAGAAATCCCATGATCTGCTGTCTGCAAGCAGGAAAGTGGGCAGTGTAATTCAAAGGTGTGAGGGCCAGACAGCTGACAGTGTCAATTTCGGTTCAGTTCTAAAGTCCTGAGAGCCCTGAGCAGTGCAGGCAAAAATAAAATACTTGTTCCAGTTGGAGGAGTCAGGAAGGGAGTGGAGTCTCCTCATTGTCTTTCTCCTTCTTATTCTCTTCAGATTCTCAATAGATTAGGTAATACCCATCCATACTAGGGAGCGCCATCTGCTTTACTCAGTCCACCAATTCATATGCTAATTTTATCTATAAACACCTTTACAGACATACCCAGAAATAATGTTTAACCAGCTATCTGGGCATTCCTTAGTCTAGTCAAGTTGACATATAATATTAATCATCGCAGTAGCTTAGAAATAGAAGCCAGTGTGGTAGAAGTTGCTATTTTCTCAGAAGTCAGGTAAAAAAGTGTTTGAAAAAGGAGAATGGAATCAACTGTCAAATGCTGCTGATAAAACCAATAAAATGAAGGCTGAGAATTGGCCTCTGGCTTAGTAATGTGGAGGTCACTGTGAAATGGACAAGAAAAGTTTCAGTGAAGTTGGAAAAATTTTATGATGAATGAGAGGAGAGGAAATCAAGACAATGAGCATGCATAATTCAAGAAGTTTGGCTGCAAAGGAAGATAGAAAAATAGGGCAGTAGCTACAGGAGTGTATGAGATTATAAGAGGCATTTATTTAAGAGGAGATTTTACAAAGTGGATGCTGAAGGGATAATTCACTAATGAGGGAAGAGCAATAGATGACAAGGGAAAGGGAGAAAATTGTTGGAGCAATGCATTTGGAGGGTTGAAGGGGGTAGGATCAAATAATGATAAATAATGACACAGATTGAATATGTAATAGTAGTAATTTATACCAAATATAGAGGCATCACCAAGGGGAGTGATAAACTTGCCTGAGGGTCAGGGAAGGCCTCCTAGCAGAGGGGAATAGTTGATCTGTACTTTGAATGATAAGGAAGGATTTCTCAGGGAGACAGTTCTACTGTATCCTATTATACGGGGATATGAGAGAGAGTGGAATATTGAGAACTGGAAGGGGGAAAGGCTGAAGATCTGGGTAGAAGCCCGATTATGATAAACCTCATGTGCAATGTGTTTAATGAGCTTGCATTTTATTCTGTAAATCATGAAGAGTTTTAAGCTGTAGAGTGATATATTTTATTTGATTTTGCAAATAACACTAGTCATAGTGTGGAAGATGGGTTGTAAGGAAGCAAGTTCAAGAGAGAGATGATAAATCCTGATCTAGTCATGTACCAGGGGAGATGAGAAGAAGGGTTTGATTTTATTATTGCATAAGAAATACAACTGGTTAATTAGCCAATTAAATGACTGATTAAATATAGAAAGAGATGGTGAGGTGAAGAATCTAGGGTCATTCTTAAATTTCTGGTGTGTATTACAATTAGATGTGGAAAATATAATATAGGTAGAGAGTTTTAGGAAGGGATATGTCTGGCTTAGTTTTATATATATTGTAAGAGAAACTTTTGGTTTATCAAGGTGGAGATTGCTATCACACAAGGAAGAAGTGTGGGTCTAAAACTCAGAAGTGAGATCTGGCCAGGAAATACAGATTTGGACATCAGGCTACATTTTTGATAGTTGAATAGTTTGATAGTTGATAGTTAAATAGTTTGATAGTTTGGATAGTTTGGAAATAATCAAGATACCATAATGAGAACAGAAAGGGAACAAAAGCGTCAGCTATAGCTGAGAATATGCCAGTAGAATAAAATTTGATGATCTAGAAACCAACTATTTATCCCTGCAATTAACTAGACTCCTTTTTTATGTGTGAAGGAAAAAATAGTAGATTTTAGGAGGACTAACACAATCAATCAGCACCTATCTGATTTAAGATGCTAACAAGTCTGTAGCCACAAATAATTTCAAATCTAGCTTGTTTTTCCATCCTTGTGACACAATAAAGAAAAAATCTTCCTAATGATGAATCTAAAACATTTCAAGCTTTTAGTTATCAAAGTGATGAATATCATCCCATTTATTCTACTTACAAGAGAAGGATGCTGAGTAGAAAATTTTGGAAATATTATTACTAAAGATAACAGGAATATTTTTCAATTAATTATGTCAGTTATTCATCTTCAATCAATCACTTGGTTCTTAATCTCAAAGAAATTCATTCAATGCAGAGTTTGGAGTATGTATTTATCTAGAGTATATATTTATCTAAATATATTATCTAGAGTATATGTTTATCTAGAGTATATGTTTATCTAAGTACAAATAGCTTTTACATGACAGCTGGCAAAATTATATTTTTAAAGACTAGTCTTTAAAGACTAAAGACTAGACCTTCTAAAGATGAAGGTGCTGTGTGTTTCTTCTCCGGAGAACACAGTCATAGAGCACAGCAATTTTCCACCTGTGTGACGGGCGTGCTGTGGCAGCAGCACCTCTCAGAGCTTCACTAGTATTCCAGAGGTTAAACAAACATTAAGAAATAGCATTCATTTTGCACTGTATGGCTTTCTACTATATCACAATTCTTACCAACCTAATGCCATGTTCCTGAGTCTTCAAAACCAAAGAAGTGACACATTTCACAGGCAACAAGAAAGCAGAGATTCTAGAAAACCTTTCTCCTGCCTACCTTTCAGTTCCTTCCACAGTGACAGGTACTCCCCTGACTCTCTTGGCAGGCAAAATTCAGGCTACTGAAGAAATGTAAGGAGCCTCAAGATTAGTCCTGACACATGAGAATACCTTGCCAATTTCCCTTATTTCAGAAAATTCCCTTTTTATTTTTTTTTTTAAATAACCCTAGTCTTGGCCCACTCTGAACAAATAGGATTTTGCTAGACGTTCAACAACTTCTTAGAAAATAATGACTACGTATGATGCTAATACAATAGATACTTTGGGTATTTTTTCCTATAAGTGACAAAGCAACAAATGTTGAGCTTAATCCTTTCTTGCATTTCCTGTCTTGGTATTGGCTCTTCTTCCCTCTTTGCTGTCTGGCCGCAGCATTGGCAAGCTGTGAATTTCTTTCTCTCTCTCTCTTTTTTTTTAATTTTCTTTACTTTATTGTGTTGGTTTTGCCATACATTGACATGAATCTGCCATGGGTATACATATGCTCCCTCTCCAGAACACCCCTCCCTCCTCCCTCCTGATTCCCTCCCCCTGGGTCATCTCGGTGCATCAGCCCCAAGCATCAACCCTGGGCTGGCAATTGGTTTCACATATGATAATTAACATGTTTCAATGCCATTCTCCCATATCATCCCACCCTTGCCCTCTTCCACAGAGTCCATGAGTCTGTTCCATATATCTGCGTTCCTTTTGCTGTCTCGCATGCAGGGTTCTCGTTACCATCTTTCTAAATTCCATATATATGCGTTAGTATATTGTATTGTTGTTTTTCCTTCTGGCTTACTTCACTCTGGATAATAGGCTCCAGTTCCGTCCACCTGAGTAGAACTGATTCAAATGAATTTTTTTTTAATGCTGAGTAGTATTCCATTGTGTATATGTACCACAGCTTTCTTATCCATTTGTCAGTTGATGGGCATCTAGGTTGCTTCCATGTTCTGGCTATTGTAAACAATGCAGCGATGAACATTGGGGTACAAGTGTCTCTTTCAATTCTGGTTTTCTCGGTGTGTATGCCCAGCAGTGGGATTGCTGGGTCATATGGCAGGTCTAAACTGGACAGCCACTTGTAAAAGAATGAAACTAGAACACTTTCTAACACCATACACAAAAATAAACACAAAATGGATCAAAGATCTAAGCATAAGACCAGAAACTATGAAACTCCTAGAGGATAACATAGGCAAAACACTCTCCGACATAAACCAAAGCGGGATCCTCTATGACCCACCTCCCAGAATACTGAAAATAAAAGCACGAATAAACAAATGGGACCTAATTAAAAGTAAAAGCTTCTGCACAACAAAGGAAACTATAAGCAAGCTGAAAAGGCAGCCTTCAGAATGGGAGAAAATAATAGCCAATGAAGCAATGGACAAACAATCTTAAAAATATACAAGCAACTCCTGCAGCTCCATGCTAGAAAAATAAACGACCCAATCAAAAAGTGGGCCAAAGAACTTAACAGACATTTCTCCAAAGAAGACATAAAAATGCCTAACAAGCACATGAAAAGATGCTCAACATCACTCATTATCAGAGAAATGCAAATCAAAACCACAATGAGGTACCACTTTACACCAGTCAGAATGGCTGCCATCCAAAAATCTACAAGCAATAAATGCTGGAGAGGATGTGGAGAAAAGGGAACCCTCTTACACTGTTGGTGGGAATGCAAACTAGTACAGCCACTATGGAGAACAGTGTGGAGATTCCTTAAAAAACTGCAAATAGACCTGCCATATGTGAATTTCTTTAGTTGTCTCCCAGGAAACTGCAATTCTATGCACAGAGTCTTTTAGTAGGATAGCTTCTTCACCTGAGTGTACAGCAATGTCTCTTTCCTAGCATGAGAAAGTCATCCCTTCAGCCTTCCACTTGCCTTCTTTCTCCCTGTAAGTGATTTCTAACATTCTCTGAGATCATGCTTCTTTTGGACATATGTGTGATCCAATGTGTGAAATAGGACCACGGCCTTTTAGAGGTGGCAGGAAAATTAGAGACCATGTAGTACAGGTGCCTCGTTTTACAGTTGAAGGAACAAGGCTCTGAGAGCAAGGGATGGGGCTCGAGTCACATGGCCTCTTTAGTTGCTGAGTTTGGGTTGCAGTCTGAGTTTCCTGTGTTGTGTACACAATCCACGTTTTCCAGTGTTTTGTATACAATCCCACCTAAGTAGAGCCATAACTTGACTTACTCTATGTTCTTGGATAAAAGTTTTTGGATGGCCGTTAGTGACCATTCTTCTCTTTTTTCCTGTTCTGCCTTTGTGAAAAAGGTGATGTCCATAGCGTTTTGCTTCTTCTCACTCAGTCCTGTTGGCAGTACGTTAGCTCTGCTCATGAGCATGTTCTCTGAAGACTGGAGATAGAGTGGTGGGAGGGAAGGCAGCTGGGATAGACAGACAGCTGTAAGGCTAGATTTGGGCTTCCCAGGTGGCACTAGTGGAAAAGAGTCCACCTGCCAATGTAGGAGACAAAAGAGATGCAGGTGTAATCCCTGGTTGGGAAGATCCCTTTCAATCCTCTAGCGGAGCATGGCAACCTACTCCTGTATTCTTGCTTGGAGAATCTCACAGAGGAGCCTGGAGGGCTATAGCCCATGGGGTAGCAAGGCTGGATTTAGGAATCAGAACATATCTCCTTTATAAAGAGATGCCAAATGTGGTTTTTGGTAGAAGAACCAGGCAAAGCAAACTACTACCAGCAACAACAAAACCTCTTGAATATTCCTTTCAGCGTGAAAAACACAGGTCCCTGTATACCGTCAAGTATAGTTAGCTTCTCTAAACTAGCAGAAGGCAGGCAAAGCTGAAATGATTGCCTGAATAAATGCTTATCACTTCCTTAGGTATTTTAACATAAATTTATGCATTCAGAAATATAATCCAAGAAGCAGTTCCTTTGGAATTTCTCTCTTAAGAAGCTGACATGTAGTCATCACATGGAGGACTGGATTATTAAGAGGAAAATGCTAAATTCACATCCTGATTTTGCTTCAAAATATGTGAACTTGCACAGGCCAGATAACCCTCACGTTATATTCACTCCTAAAAATTGGTAGTAATACCTATGCTGGATGACTTAAGACCTCTGGAGAGAAAGTTGGATCATGTGAAGACACTGAGCCTTAAGAAATAAAACAATTCATAGCATCATGCAAAGCATTTAATATAAATGAAAATATGCCAATGTAGAGAATTCCTTTTTCTATACATCCAAGGCCACATTTCCCTGAATTTCTTCCTACAAGTTCCTAATTTATTTTTAAAATCTAATTGAATATCCTGATAGCAAGGGCCAATTCACGTTTTGTAAGGATTGAAACTTTTACAATTTTAAGGGCACTTTTTAGGAAAAGAATACAAGATTTGACACAAAAGTAAATATTCATTTAGAATGAGAAATCACATTGAAATAAAATTTTTTCTAAAGCTAAAATATACCAGGAACATTATAAAATTAAAAAAGTATGTGTGTTCAAAACTTTATTACCTGGCATAACTCTCTAATCATATTTATTAGCTATACTTTTTGGCTGCATGCTTTTTGATCACTTTTTATGTCAATTATTTTATATTATCAGTTTCTACAAAGATAGCATCATCTGTATAGAGACTTTTCTTTAACGTGATCAATTGCAATTTCTCTTTTATTACTGAAAGTTGGGTTGTGGAAGACACGTGAACTCATACAAAGAAGTTCTTGCTATTTATAGGATTTCTATGGCTTATTCCCCTACAACACAGAGGAACTAATATTTCTAGTCCTTGCAATTTTCCATTAAAAATAGTGCAGAGTGTACTTGTGGTCATATTTGTTGCATTACTGTGTATATTCTTGACAGAAGAGAAAATTACATTTTGACTAGGTATTGAGGAGAATTAGTGTTTACAATTTTATTTTCAGACTAGTTTCTGGCTTTGTACATTTCAAGCCTTTTTTCCTCTCTTCTTCTATCACTGTATTTCTGATGTCAGAGGTCTCAGGAAATGGCCTTGTCATGTTGCTGTGTGGGTCCTGCGTTTTGGGGTTAACTCAGGTCACTTGGCACAGTTGTCAATAGAGGGAGTTCTTGGAAACCATTCCTATAGCATGACACTTAGCAATAACTTCAATGTGTGAATCAATAAGAACTATATAAATAGAATCCAATAAACCCAAACAAGGTGTATTCTGGTCTATAATTCCCATTAGTTGGATCCCTAGATCATCTCAGGAACTTCAGTCCAACAAAACAAGAGGAAATGAATGTGGAAGAAAAGTTGAGGTGGAAACAGAATGTAGTCTTAAGCACTAGTGATTAAAATATCTTACATACAGAAATTATACAAAACAATTTGATTATACTGAGACATTACTGGTCCCAGTTCTTGGAAAGGGCTCCTGTAAGTGACTGTCCTGAAGCTGAAGTGGCTTTGGGTTCTCTTTTGTCTGCCCTTCTGAATCCCTTACTATGGAGCGCATGCTTGCCTCTCAGGTGCTGCGTCTTCATTACAAACTGCCTGTGGTCATGTCCTAGGACTTTTGTAACAAAACTCCGCCAACTTGGTGGCTTAAAGCAGTAGATATTTATTCTGTCTCTTCTTTTAGGCCGAAAGTCTGAAATCAAGATGTTAGCAGTGCTTTGCTCTCCCTGGAAGGCTCTAGGAGAGAATCTTCTCTGGTCTCTTCTAGCTTCTGGTGGCTCTGGGCATTCCTGTGGCTTATGTCTGCATAACTCAAATCTTTGCTTCCGTTTTCATGGGGCCTCCTTTCTGTGTCTGTCCTTCTCTTCTGTCTCTTCTAAGGACACTTATTGTTGGATTTAGGGCTCATCTGGATAATCCAGGATGATATCATCTCAAAGTTCTTAACTTACTCACACCTACAAAGATTCTTTTTCCAAATAAGGTTTTATTCATGGGGTTATGAGTTAAAACAGGGACATCTTTTAAGGGGCTACTATTCAACCCACTACACTGCCCTTAACATGTATCGTTTGAAAACAGTCAGAATATAGATCTTGGTTAAATTTCATATTCTAGATTTTAAGCCAGAGAGCCCTCCAGAAGCAATTACCTTTTTAAGTACCCAATCCTCCTAAATCATTTGAAGTATGGCAGCCTTTGTTTTTATAGTTCAACAGGCCATAATGTATGAATTCAGGGGATGCAAAACCTAATATGTATTAGGATGGCTAATCCAATTACAGAGGTAGTGGCTTTGTGATGTTGTATGTGTTCATGAGAAGGATATGGTTCCCCTGTGGAAACATTTATTAGCAGGAGATGTAAGTGCAGATGTGTTCTCTAATGGATGTTATGGGACAGTACTATCTGTATGGTTTCACAGAATGTGTGACTTAGGGCTGCACTAAAACAAGTTTATGAGACCTGCAGGCGAGCTCAGTGGCAAGATTACAGTCAAATCTAGGGATATATTACCAAGATGTGGACACCCATGAAAAATAACAATTGCAGAATAGTGTTAGGATGTGCTCAGAAACATTCCCTTCTGACATCCTCTAAGCAATTCATCTGCAGCAAGTTTTTACTGGACTAATCTCCATAGCCAGATGGAAAGGTAGAATAAGGATTATTTTGGGGCAGATGTAATAAAGAAGCACCCTTAAGATCCTTAATGCTTGGCTTTCATTAACACTGTACTAATTGGCAACTGTGGGCATCTCATTTTGATAAAGCAATTGTTCACATCATCTCTGAGGTTCTTAAAAAATATTTTTAAAGATGCTTTGTTAATCTTTGATAAACTATTTTCTCCATAATAACCAAGTTGTAAAATATAAGCCTGCTCTGCAATCATTTGTAGGTTCTGTGCACAATGAACATAATTTGGCTGAAAGTTATTGGGACCTTAGAATAGGTGTAATTGTAAAGTAAATTCCTTTACTTTTTAATTTTTTTTTTCCTTTTGGGTTTTTCACCTGTACTTTATTATTTACAAAGATCATCAAGAATACATCAATTTAATTTTGCAATTAGGTCCCGCCCTTACTCCTGCTCTTAAGACTGTATAGAGCTTAAGGGCAAAAACAATACTTAGGGGGGTTATATTTCATTTGTTTATTCATTCATTTTTTTTCCTGCAAGTATCTATGGAGTTCCTAATATGTGATTAGATATTGTGCAGGATTTCATTTGAGTCCAAAACATTTTTTAAACAAGTTTGTATACCTTGAGTAATGAACTTCTCTGAAAATGGAGGAGGAGAAAATAACAAGATTCATTTGCCTTTATTCATTAACCACTTATTAAGTGCCTACTAGAGGCACTGCTCAGGCCACAATCCCAGATAGAATACCTGCTCTTAATTAATTTACTTTCTGCTTGGGAAGAGAGCACGGCAATCAACCTTTAAGGTATAGCATGGTAACTCCTATCATAGAAGTGTGCACTGGGTGATAAGAGAGCAGAGAAAGGGGCATCAAAATCAGCCTGTCAATCAAACACATCTTGAAGGAGGCAGCCTCTAATCTGAATTTGGAAGAATGAGTTTGAGTAAGATCCATGAAGGAGTGGACATAGGACCTAGATTGTGAAAGTTGCTCAAGTCAAGTTAGAGTCTTGACAACTTATTACCATGTTGAAAGCTCTCAGTGTAGGAAATTTCATAAATACTTTCTAAAGCACTAGCAGATACAAATTTTATAAACAGCTAGGTAAGTCCAAGCATAAGATTTGCTGCCAGTAGAAATAATTAAAAGCTTTGACATAGAGTAATAAATAGGAACAACCAGATTGGTGATGTGATGGTAGTATAGATGAGAATTAGCTCTAATAGCTGTATAGTTTATAAACTTCATAATTTCTCCTTGCAGTCTTTAGTGGACAGTGATGTTAGAATCACCATACAATGAACTTCCAAAAAAGCAATGCACACATCCATATAAATACATACCTCAACAAAATTGCCTGCTAAATGGGCAATGTTGGCCACAAAACAAATAGAATGAACTTTCTTAATGGTGTTTTTTTCAGGAAAGTGTATTTTTCTTAGCATCATTTCTGGAAATACATTTGTAGAGGAGAAGGGAGGATCAAACTGTGTTGTGGACCTGAGACTGGAATGTATAAAAAATAATCCTAACATTGTATATGAGGTGCATGTATATGATAAAATATAATTTTAGGATGATCATAAAAACATTTTGTTGAAATACAGTGCACAATATAAAGGACAAAATGAAGAAAATGACAAAACAAAGCCTAGACTAATATATTATCAGTATATGCTTAATTAACCAGAGTGCTTGATTAACTAGTGACAGAGAAGTTTGTATAATGACTGCGAAAGAGAAGTTTGGCCTACAAGTTCTGCAACTGTCATTTATGATCACTTACTTCACAGGGCTATTGGAAGGTGCAATAAATATAAGACAAATTTTACCCTGCTATATAGCCCGGCAAAATAAGGTGCTTTAATAGGCTACGCGAGTCATTGCTAAATCAATACAAAAATAGATGATTTGGGTTCATAGGCTGGTCAGCCAAATTTATTTCCCAGGCATATATCTCTCTACAAAGAAAGCAATTAATATGTTCACCAAATCAGGACAGAACCTTTATAGGCAACTGGGAGCACTGAAAATAGATTTCTTGTAGATTTTTACAGATCTCATCTGGTAGGTACCATTAACGGCACTTAAGACCAAATGCAATTCATAGTGGATTTTCTTCAACACCAAGTAATGATGAGCTTCCCATACTGAACTGCAGGAATCATACAATGCCATTGTAAAATTCCCAGAGAATCATGAAGGCATACCTGTCCAAATGTGGCAGCCAATTACAGTATTATCTTGAGCTATTAGGATACAATCAATTTTGTAGGTCACAGGTTTTAAAGGATTCTGCCCTGCCTTAATTCAACTGTATTTTAAAATCATATTTGGCCAGTCAAATTAGACCCAACCTAAAATCCTCAGTACACAGGTAAATAAATGTCCTATATTTGGAAAATAATGATCGAATAGCACAGAATCCCATCCTATCTGCACCTGTAGTAACAGAGACAGTGACATAAGGCTAGTAACCTTTCAGTAATCTTAAGGAACAAAGAGCAGAGGGCATTCTAGAAGAAGGAATAGCATGTGCAAATGAGTGTGGATGGGCTATAGTGTATGTGTGGAAGAGAGACGCAGGTAATGTTGGAAAAATTCCCAGAAGGTAGACAATGGATCGCTTTCATGCCATATTTCAGTTCAGATTTATCCTGCAGGTGATGAGATCTTTGAAAGACTTTTAGCAGAATGATTAAGGTAATTATTTTGGCCCATCAGTGCTTGCTGCCTCTGGAGAGAATCTTGATCAAACCTCAGTGAATTTAACTCTTGCAAAACATGGTTAGTCATATACAACAGGAGCTGTGTGAAGATCCTAATTTGAATTGTCAAAACTTATTTTAAACTATTTACTGATAACACACTCACATGTGTTACCTTACTTATTCCTCTCAATAATCCTAAAAGGAGTAAGTATATTATGACTAATTTTTACTGATGAGACATCTGGTTAATTTTCTTGAGCAGGATCACAGAATTCTTCAAAATTATGTTGCTGAGATTGGAATTCTGATTCGGTAGAGCTAGTTTTAAGGTTTAATTTACTAACAACTGTTTTGTCCTGATGCTCCACAGAAGTTCATTAGTTCCCCCAACCAGACACTCTAAGAAGCAGAGTGCTCAGGTGTGACCCAGTGAGCTGCTTCTTATTTCTAGCTAAGGAAAATAGCACAGAAAATATTTTGTTTATATTTTACTTTGTATAGTATCAATGAAGAAAACAAGCTTGTGCCTTTGAAGAAATGCACCCTTATCTTTAAACTATTTGGCCTGGATATTTATAAGGAGGCAGGGCTAACCAGCTGTGTGATGAAGGACTACAATAAGGCATCCAGACCACTAAGCAGAGGGAGACAGAATAATAGGCAGAATGACAGCAGGGAATTTTGGATCTAGAGCTATAACGTTTTTTAGGTCTTAATGCTGACTTCACTAGTCATGGAATTTTAAACAAGAAACTTCTCTCTGAGTTTGCTCAAATTCATGTCCATTGAGTTGGTGATGCATTCCAACCATTTCATCCTCTGTTTCCCCTTCTCATTCTGCCTTCAATCTTTCCCAGCATCAGGGTCTTTTCCAGTGAGTCAGCTCTTCACATCAGGTGGCCAAAAGATTGGAGCTTCAGCCTCAGTCCTTCTAATGAATATTCAGGGTTGATTTCTTTTAGGATTGACTGGTTTCATCTCCCTGCTGTCCAAGGGGCTCTCAAGAGTCTTCTCCAACACCATAGTTCAAAACCATCAATTTTTCAGTGCTCAGCCTTCTTTACGGTCCAACTCTCACATCATATATGACTACTGGAAAAACCATAGCTCTAATTGTATGGATCTCTGTGGCAAAGTGATGTCTCTGCTGCTTTTTAATATGCTGTCCATGTTTGTTATAGCTTTGCTTCCAAAGAGCAAACATCTTTAATTTCATGACTGCAGTCACCATCTGCAGTGATTTTGAGCCCAAGAAAATAAAGATATAATGAGGGTATGGGTCTAAATATTTTTAAAGCTCTTTCCAGAGTTAAAGACAGTCTGTCTGTCTAGATATAATCTAGATAATCTATCTCTCTAATTATTGCCACATTATAAACAACAATTCAATAAAATATGGTTCTTTCTGAGCTCTTTCTGACAGCTAGCCTGTCCAATGGGCAGGTAGCACTTAAAGGCTTTGTGCATGGTTAACTCAGTTACTCTTTTTATAGCAGGCAGTGAAGAAAGGACAAGAATTTTTAAGTTGCATCTGCATGTAACCATAGTATCACATTCCAAAATTTCTGGATTCTTTGCCCGTTTCACATTTCTTAAACATATTTTGTGATTTCTTTAAACCAGTAACAGTGTATCATCAACAGATAAATTCTGTTTATTTCTGATTCCTCCCACTTTAGTGTAAGGTCATGAGAGGCAGATATGTTGCCTGTTTTCTTAATGTTGACTTCCCAATATTTAGAACTGTATGTGTCACATAGTACACTATTAACTAAATATTTGTTGAGTGAGCACATACAATACTAGCCAGGGAGACTTCAGAATCATCACACAAGTTTTTAGGGAGGAAAATATGAAACTTTATAGCAGTTTGGATATGAAGAGCTTTTTGCAAATGGTAAACTGAGTATTGGCATTGCTTTTCTAACTCATTGGAAATAAATCAGGACTAGAGGAATTATCATTTGAGGGGCAAATTTTCATAAGTTTGAAACTTTTTAAATCTTTGAAATAAAAGAAAATTGTCTTAAGAATGGATAACATCTCCTGAAATTCTTTCAATAGGGACTAACAAGATTTAAATGGGAGGCTAATAGAGTTTTGTTTTTAAGTTTCAGGCTGGGTTTTCATGAGGATTCTAATTTAATTCAAAAGTAGCAAACACAAACAATTCTTAATAAGCTCAGATTAAAGGTAACAGTACATACAAACCGCCATGTCCCCTACTTCAAATCAGCATCTGATTATCAATGCTTATATAATATTCCAAGTTCTCATTCATATAACTCTAGACTACTATTTAATCATGATAGATTGTGATGGCTACATCATTTGTGGTGCAGGCTATGATCTGCTATGATTCCTCTGCAAAATTGTTATGATGAATCACACTTGTCAATGATTTTTGAATGAGACAAATCCAAAACTAATTTGCTATCTGCAATCCAGATGTAATTGGCTACGCATCATAAATCTTCCATGAAAATATTCTTCAGTTCCATTTCTGTCAACAAACAAAAGTGCTCTTCATAGTTCACTCCCCAAGAAAAACAATAGAGTATAATTAGAAGGGAAGAGAGAAAGTGCATAATTGACTTGAATATAAAACACAGAAAATACCTTGACCAAATTGGCTGCACAAATGAATCTCTTATCAAACTCATTGTAAATTGTATCTCTCCATTTTCAGTCCAGGGATTCACTACCTTAATACAGACATAAAATAGTTTATTTTCATGCTAAACTGTGGAAATTAAACAGTGCTTGTAGAGTGCTCTAGAACTTGAAAATTACATTTATTATATTTATGTTGAACTAGATGAAAAGTTCAACTGCAAAATATTGACAAAAGTAGGATTCAATACTGCAGTACAGTTGAACATAAGATTTAAACAATTTTTATTTTATTCATTGAAGGGAGACTTGTACCATATGTGCTCAATTGTTTGTCATGTCTGACTCTTTGTAACACTATGCACTGTACACACCAGGCTCCTCTGTCCATGGGATTCTCCAGGCAAGAATATTGGAGTGGACTGCCAGGCATTCCTCTGGGGGATCTCCTCCATTGCAGGTGAATTCTTTACCACCGAGCCACTGAGGAAGACAGTAATTAATTAACTATAATATAAACAAAATATAGACAAAACATATAGTTTCAAACCATATGGAGTCCAGAAAGCTTTGCACCAGGACATACCAACTACAGGACAGACTCTGGGGAGTGTGTGCATGTGTGTTTGTGCATATGCATATGTGTGATCTATATAGAGAGTATCCATGTTTGAAATGAGAAGTAGTTGAAAAATTCTGCATGAATATAAACCTATAATTCCTATTTTAAAAAAAGATTTAAAGTGTTTTCTTTCCTCAGTAGTGGGTAAGTAATCTCGTCCTCCTGTGTATGAAACACAGCACTCTTCTTTGTGCAGATTTCCAGCATCTATATAATGCATTTTTTCCAAATATAAGAAAGGAAGCATTTTGACCAAAGTTCAGAAAGTATAAATAGACTCCTTCTCAGAAGAAAACAAAATCTTCTCTGAGATAAAAAGTATCTAATTGGAAATCTCATTTCTTTTCTCGATAGTACATTCCTTTGTGCTATTCTTCATCTAATCCTTCCTCTTTAAACTACCCTCATATTATAACTTCATTAATAATACTTAGCACTGATACAGTGCATTACATTTTCAAGGTACTGAACCAATGTTAAATAATTGATGCACATTGAAAGAAGTCAACAAAAGTATAGAACAACTTCTAAATCCTTATGAGATGAGCAACAATACTTAATTATTAATTTTTGGATGATGTGGTTTGCTTAATCTATTTTTTAAAGTATTTTTTACCTTGTCATATAAGAGGAATAATGTTCACAGTGAGGAACTATATGAGCCCATAACTGACTTTTACAGATGATTAAATGCTGAGGTTGAAGCCGAGGCTTTTGATAACTGCTAGAGCCATTTATGATCTCATATAATACTCCACTGTGGAACATAAGGTCTTAAATAACATCAACCATGTGCTTTTACCGAAAAGAGGAAGAAAAATAAAAGTCCATTTCACATGAAGACAAAATACATGTAGAGAACCTTATGGAAATGTCATAAATATATATTGAATAAAACTATATTTAGTGAAAGTTTTGTAATAGATTTGGGAACAAGGGTATCACTTGACACCTGTCTGGGTAGCCTTTGGATAGGAAACTTATGAAAGGATATAAAAAGATATTTCTATTATCTATGGGCATAAAAGTACCCTGGGTTTATAATAGATCCTGGTATTAGTCATGGCTATATAGAGGACTTGAACTTCCACACAAAGTGACTTGACAACACTTAGAGTATTCATCTACTTATATTGAACGTGGTCTCTCTAAATGGACAATTTGCGAAATATTACATCTAAATATAGTATTGAACTGACTATGTCATGCTTAAAATATATGTAGTCAGTAGCATTTAGTGTGCAAATATGACCACAGAGGTACCAGTGTTTAAGGGTAAAAACTTGTGACAATTAGTAAGTAAGCAGTAGAGATTTAGAGCACAGTATAATTAATACAGGCAATAATGTTGTCCTGTAATTAGGTAATGTGATACATTTCACCACATCAACAAGTATATTATAGTATGTAAATGTATTAAAGTAATATGCTGTATACCTTAAACTTATAGAGAATCATACGTTAAAATTATTAATTAAAAAGGGGAAAAAATAAAACCATCTATATTGTTTTAGAATATATCTAACAGAATGTATAGATTATTGTTTCTCAAGACTTCCCCAGTGGTCCAGTGGTTAAGACTCCATGCTCCCACTGCAGGGCTCAATACCTGGCTAGGGAACTAAGACCCACATGCCATGTGGCCAAAATAGATTACTGCTTCTCAGTTGCCACTTAAAATATGTTCAGTTCAGTTCAGTTGCTCAGTTGTGTCCGACTCTTTGTGTGTGACCCCATGGACTGTAGCATCCCAGGCTTCCCCGTCCATTTAAAATATGTTCATTGGATGTCAAAAATTGTAATTGTGAGGAGAGGAGAGTACAGATGCAGGATTGATAAAATGCTTATTTTTTTAATTTTATATTTTTATTGAAGTATAGTTGACTACTAATGTTGTGCCAGGCTTTGCTGTATGGCAAAGTGACTCAATTATACACTATATATATTTTTTATGTTCTTTTCCATTATAGAATATCCCAAGATATTGAATATAATTTTTTGTGCTATACATTAAGACCTTGTTGTTTATCCACTCTAAATGTAATAGTTTGTATATACCAACCCTAAATTCATAGTCCATCCTTCTCCCTCTGCCTCACCTTGGCAATCCCAAGTCAATAATTACTTTAAATGTAAATGAACTAAATGCTCTAATTAAAAGACAATGAGTGGCTGGATGGATATAAAACAAGACCTGTACATATGCTGTCTAGAAGAGACTCTCTTTAGATCTAAAGACACACAGACTGCAGGATAAAGTATGGAAAAGTTATTACGTGCAAATGAAAGTCAACAGGAAACTGGGGTAGCAATATTTACATCAGACAAGTCCCTTCTTGGGAAGACCATGAGAAGATATTACACTTGGTAAGTCCAGCTAAGGTCCTGTCCAGCCTCTATTGTCTAACATATTAGTGAACAAATCTTTAGATAATCATAGCCTCTGGCCATAAAGCCATCTAACTGAGGTTCTAGAAATTATTGAGTAGAGAGAAGCTATTTCTGCTATTTCTTGTCCAAATTTCTGAACCACAATATCCACTGACATAATACAGGTTGGTTCTGTGCCACTCAGGAAGAGAAAAATTACAAAAAACAAAAACAAAAACAAAACCCTTTCCTTTGAATAAAAAGGAGACACTATAGCACTAACCAGTCCATATCAACTTCAAAATTTTTCTAACATTTTGCTTATAATTCCCATATCCTGGAATGGAATGTGTGCATTGATTAAGCCATGGTTCTGTAATCTTGAAACAACTAAGCCTTTTAAAATAAGCTGGTTGTGCTTCTGCAGGTACAACTTTCTTGAAAATACTGTGGGTTTTCTATGTATCAGATTTGAATTCACCACATGCTCTACAACCTGCATCCCTATTGTTTTTGAGAGCTGCTCATTTCTCTAGACTTAATTATTGGCATTTTTGATGTGTCAAGTTGCTGTTAGACAGCAACATTAAGATTTACAGGAGTCCATTTATCTAACTGAGAAGATCTGCTGGATTACAAATCAGTCCTTTAAGAGGTCTTAACACATAGAAAACAAAACTGGTGGTTTCCAAGGAGGAAAGGGAAGGGGGAGGGATAAACTTGGATTATAAGATTAACAGATAAAAACTGATATACATAAAGTAGATAAGCAACAAATATTTATTATATTGCATGGGAAAATATATCCAATATCTTGCAATTACCTGTAATGGAAAATAATCTAAAAAATGTATATATAAAAATTATATATCACTTTGATGTACACCTGAAACTAACACAATATTGTAAATCAACTATACTTCAATTGAAAAAAAGAGGACTTAACAAAAGATCTTTTAGATCCTTGATCCTGAAGCAAGATATTTAATATTAATAACAGAATCTTTTACTTATTTGAGAGCCTGGGAATGTGAATGGTTTTAATTTCCAAACTAATAATTTCCAAAAATTCCTAAGCTCCCCAGATTTACCCTGCATGTTGCTTGAAAACTGGACAGTTCTTTAGTCTACGTTTTTCTAGTAGAACCTTACCATGAAAAGCAAAAAGCAACCGGATGTTTTCAGCCATTTCATTTCCTTGGACATCTCTTAAGTCAAACCCCAAAGTTCATTAGGTATCTTTTTTAACTTTCAGGTTACATGTTGTGTTCTACTAAATGTGAGAGAATTTCATAACACTAGTCACTTCACTTTTCATGTCACAGTTGTCTTTCAATCTTTCCAGCCTCCTCTAATTGTATGCTAACTACCTAACTCCTGGTCCCAAATCAATGGATTACATTTTGTTGCAGCAATTTCATTTTCAGTATATATATTTTTTTTTCTCATCAGCTATCAATACCCTTAATTTCCCAGGTGTTTCAGTGGCAAAGAATCTGTCTGCAATGCAGGAGACAAGGGTTTGATCCCTGGGTCAAGAAGATCCCCTGGAGAAGGAAATGGCAACATATTCCAGTATTCTTGCCTGGAAAGTCCCAAGGACAGAGGAGCCTGGCAGGTTATAGTTCATGAGGTTGCAAAAGAGTCGGACACGACTTATTAACTAAGCAATGACAGCAACATCTGTAGCCTTAATAAAGATGTGTAACAAGCAACCACAAAATTGTGACAACCTTTACAATTTCTGATTGCACAAATAGAATACTGCTTACAGCAGCTCTGCTGATTGTGCCTGAGTATTGCTTCATTATCAGATGATTTAGCTTGATATTATCTGGGATAACTAGGGTAACTTAGCTCTATTCCTTATGTATCCTATCAGTCATCAGGCTAGCCCAGGTATGTCACTTCATGGCAATAATAGAGGGCAAGTATAAAAATGAACCCAATTGTGCAAGTCCATTAAAATATTTCCTTTGCATCTAGTTTGTTAATATATCATTAACCAAAACAGTACATCACTGAATCTAGGGGTGGAAATTGTGTCTACTCTTGTGTCATTTGGAGGATATTGCAAAGTTATATAGCAAGGAATGTATATACAAAGAGGGGCAAAGAATTGGGTCCATCTCTGCAATCAAGAGTCTCTTGATGAGGGTTCAAGTGGACAGTGAAAAAGCTGCCTTAAAACTCAATATTCAAAAAGCTAAGATCATAGCATCTGGTTTCATCACTTCGTGGCAAACAGATGGGGAAAGAGTGGAAACAATGGCAGATTTTACTTTCTTAAGTTCCCCAATCACTGCAAATGGTGACTGTAGCCATGAAATTAAAGGACGCTTGCTCCTAGAAAGGAAAACTTTGACAAACCTATACAGTGTATTAAAAAGTAGAGAAATCACTTTGCTGATAAAGGGTTGTATAGTTAAAGCCATGGTTTTTCAAGTAGTCATATACAGATGAGAGAGTTGGACCATAAAGAAGGCTGAGTCTGGTGTATGGCACAGGGTACATGAAGCCAGTGCTCTGTGACAATCTGGAGGGATGGGGTGGGGAGGGAGGTGGGACGTAGTGTTCATAATGGAGGGGACCATGTATACCTATGACCAATTCATACTAATGTATGGCAAAAAACATCACAATATTGTAATTATCTTCCAATTAAAATAAATTAATTAATTTTAAAAAAGGCTGAGTGGCGAAGCATTGATGATTGATGCTGTCAAATTATGGTGCTAGAGAAGACTCTTGAGAGTTCCTTGGACAGCAAGCAGATCAAACCAGTCCTAAAGAAAATCAACACTGAATGTTCCTTGGAAGGTGAAGGTGAAGCTCCAATTTGGCCACCTGATGCAAAGTGCTGACTCAGAAAAGACCCTGATTCTGGGAAAGATTGAAGGCAGAAGGAGAAAAAGGGGGAAACAGAGGATGAGATAGTTGGCTGGCATCACTGACTCAATGGACATGAGTTTGAGCAAACTCCGGGAGATAGTGAAGGATGGGGAAGCCTGGTGTGCTGCAGTCCATGGGGTCACAAAGAGTCAGATGTGACTTAGCAACTGAGCAACAAAAATCCCAACCTATAAATTCTAGATCTTTTGACTTCAAATTTCTATTTTCTTGAATATGATACCAATAAGCATTGAAGATTGTCAGTTTATGCTTTATTCAGTTCAGCTCAGTTGTGTCCGACTCTTTGCACCCCATGAACTGCAGCATGCCAGGCCTCCCTGTCCATCACCAACTCCCGGAGTCTACCCAAACCCATGTCCATTGACTTGGTGATGCCATCCAGCCATCTCATCTTCTGGTGTCCCCTCCTCCACCTGCCCCCAATCCTTCCCAGCATCAGGGTCTTTTCCAAAGAGTCAACTCTTTGCATGAGGTGGCCAAAGTATTGGAGTTTCAGCTTCAACATCAGTCCTTCCAAGGAACACCCAGGACTGATGTCCTTTAGGATGGACTTGTTGGATCTCCTTGCAGTCCAAGGGACTCTCAAGAGTCTTTTCCAACACCACAGTTCAAAAGCATCAATTCTTTGGCACTCAGCCTTTTTCACTGTCCAACTCTCACATCCATACATGACCACTGGAAAAACCATAGCCTTGACTAGACAGACCTTTGTTAGCAAACTAATGTCTCTGCTTTTCAATATGCTACCAAGGTTGGCCATAACTTTCCTTCCAAGGAGTAAACGTCTTTTGATTTCATGGCTGTAATCACCATCTACAGTGATTTTGGAGCCCCCCCAAAATAAAGTCTGACCCTGTTTCCACTGTTTCCCCATGTATTTCCCATGAAATGATGGGACCAGTTGCCATGATCTTAGTTTTCTGAATGTTGAGCCTTAAGCCAACTTTTTCACTCTCACTTTCAGCATAATTGTGTAAATATTTTACTACAGATTTCACAGTACTTATAACTCATTTTGTACATTAAAAAATACTAATTAAAGCAAAATTTTCCTTTTTGGGAAAGTATCTTTTATTTTCTTCGTTAACAGATGAGGAAACCTTAGCAGAGGGTTTAAGACACTTACTAAATTTCCTTCCTTTCAGGGAGAAATAGTTAATGGTTTTCAGATTGGTTCTATTTGTCAATTAGAACATTTATTTATGCAGTTAAATCACAGTAAGTAGCAGCAAAGTTTATTTAGTTTAAGGGAACTGTCCTCTATGTGTTTCGCAGATATATTTCATTTTTTCATACATCGAGTTTTTAAATGAGATTCTCCTACAAAGGGTAGACTCAGACTATATTTTTCCCACCATATACAGGATTAAATATATTTCCACTTATATAATGCATGATTGTATATGCTTTGATCCTTTAGGATTTTTTTTTTTCAGAATAACCTATTTTTGTCATAGGGAGCCATTAGCGGAATTATAGATGACCAGAATGATAATCAGCAGCTGTTACCGAAGCTGTCATGGAAGAAACCATACCCCTGACATAAAAGTCCACTTAATTTTCTTTAAACATGCTACAGTTGAATTTTATGGAAACCTTTTAGCCATCTGTGGTCCTTTATTTCCCAAAGTAGTCACTAAAGGAAAATTAACTAATATGTGAGGACAGAGGATGTAATATTTTTGTGACTTTCAACCCTAAGAGCAAAACCCATTAGTAGCTATAGATTTTTCTCTGCAGCAATGAGCTAGTGTATAATCAATTTATATTAGTCTAACACTGTATATCAGGATGTGAGTCTTGCTGGGTCTGTGTTGTCTGATTCCTATGAGAGCTTGTATCAGGCTGTACATTAAGTCTAAGAGATAACACACAAACTGGAGTCCCAATGGTTATAAAACAATCCTTTGTGTCTGACCTCAGTCCCCTTCTTAACAATCCTGGAGCAATAAACATTTAGTTTAATCAATAGCTTTCCTCTGGATGAAACAATCTAATCATTAAAACTTCTGATACTTTAAACAAATTTATACTAACAATAGGCAATTTATTTGCCTAATGTCTTTCCTTCTTTCTTTCTTTCCTTCCTTTCTTCCTCTCTCTCTTTCTGTTGCCCTCTCCTATTTTTCTTGTATTTTCAAGAACTATTTTTCTTTGAAGTATGAGATATGTCTCATGTGATATTTATCCAAAGAAATTAAGAGAAGTTAAGCTTTTAGAGTATTAAATAATCTGAAAAAATAATGCATAAGCCTAAAATTTTAAGCCTGAATTTTAACTATATTCATTGTTCAAAATATTTTTTTATTTCAAAATTTTTTTATTGTGTAGTTTTATTTCTTATGGTTACTAATTGATGCTTTTTTGTTTTTGGCATTATCCAAGTACACAAAAGAATGTGTTGGAAAGTTTCTGTTACCTCTGAGTTACAAATTCTGAATCTTTAACCTTGCAGATTCGTTTAAGCATCCAGTCTTTTACTTCTCAAATTTGAATAACAATAACTACCCCCACCTTTTTATTACCCCAACAATGGTTCATGAGGATAATGATCATTAATATGTGAATGTCTTCTGTGTACTATAAATCTTTCTACAATGCAAACACATGATATATAGAAAAGAGAGAAAAAGTTTTCATTTTATTTCCTAAGAAACTACCATGGCAGAATTTTAAAATCCACCCTCCATACTTCTGTTGGGATGCAGTGCACAGTGCATACCGTGCCTTCCTTTCAAAGTAAGCTAGGATTAAGAAACAATGCTTGTTTACCTTTAGTAAAGTGCCAAAAACCCTTTTAGCAGGGTTCAGAATTTTACTAACAAAATTTATAAAATACCAGAAAAAAAGGTGTATCTCTTTTATAAATACATTTAGTCACCCCAAGACTAGACTGAGGCAAGACTCCAACCCCCCCATCCATTCCTTATCTTGTCTCTAATTCCCATGATGGAGGAAAAATTCAACATAATGAAATAATTTTTATCTGGGTCTGGGACCCAGAGGAGGCTAAATGGAACTCCAGAATGTAGGGTAAGATTAAAGACTTAGAAAACAAAGATGAGAAGAGAAGAAAAAGAAAAAGAGGACAGAGTCCTCATGATTAACACACAGTGACATTATGAACTGATTTGCCACTGCAGGGGAAATCTGAAAAATGCTTTTGTCCTATACCCTAAACTCAAAATCTGTGTTTAGTAATAGCCTTTCTTATTGCCGATACAAAGACATACTCAGGAGGTCACAATATTTGCACTAAAACCATGATTATACAAGTGTCCAATTTGTTTTTGTTGTTGCTAAGTTGTGTTTAACTCTTTGCAAGCCCATGGACTGCAGCATGCAAGGTTCCCCTGCACTCCACTCTCTCCCGAGTTTGATCAAATTCATGTCCATCTCATCCTCTGTAGCCCCCTTCTCCTTCTGCCCTCAATCTATCCCAACATCAAGGTCTTTTGCAATGAGTCAGCTCTTCTCATCAGATGGCCAAAGTATTGGAGCTTCAGCTTCAGTATGAAACCTTCCAAGGAACATTCTGTGTTGATTTACTTTAGGATTGACTGGTTTGATATCCTTGCAGTCCAAGGGACTCTGAAGAGTCTTCTCCAGCACCACAATTCAGAAGCATAAATTCTTTGGTGCTCAGTCTTCTTTATGGTCCAGTTCTCACATCCCATACATGACTACTGAGATAACCATGGCTTTGACTATGTAGACTTTTGTTGGCAAAGTGATATGTTTGCTTTTTAATATGCTGTCTAGGTTTGTCATAGCTTTCCTCCTAAGGAGCAAGCATCGTTTAGTTTCATGACTGCTGTCACCATCTGCAGTGATTTTGGAGTCCAAGAAAAGAAAATCTGTCACATGCACTCAATACCTAGATCATTTAAGCAGTGGGTTATTTGAGATACATATGATGTAGTCTAGTCAGTCAGTTTATTAATACATGGTAAATCTGATGCTATCCTTGTGTTAATGAAGATGTTGCTTAATATCTGATTATAATGTTTTTATTGAGAGATCATTTATTCACATTTATTAAATGCCTACCAGGTGTCAATAAATGAACTGGGAAAATAAATTGTAGTTGAAAATTTACAGTGACTTTGGTTAAAGAAGCAGTGAAATCTAATTTGTGTACACTAATTAGAAACAGAAAACCAATATATGTTATAAAAAGAAACATTTGCACTCTCTTACCACAACCTCACCATCACCACACACACACACAACTTCTTGGTATTTCAAAATCTGAAATTTGAAATATTTGATTTGTGTCAGTGGCACCCCACTCCAGTACTCTTGCCTGGAAAATCCCATGGATGGAGGAGCCTGGTAGGCTGCAGTCCATGGGGTTGTGAAGAGTCGGAGACAACTCAGCGACTTCACTTTCACTTTTCACTTCCATGCATCAGAGAAGGAAATGGCAACCCACTCCAGTGTTCTTGCTTGGAGAATCCCAGGGACGGGGGAGCCTGGTGGGCTGCCATCTATGGGGTCGCACAGAGTCGGACATGACTAAAGAGACTTAGCAGCAGTAGCAGCTAACATTTACTAATATACTATTTGTGTGTGTAGAGAGAAATGGATAGATATTAAAACTTATATTTATGTGGGAATGTAAAGCAAGTGGATAATGAGACACTTCATCAAAGAATAGTAAATTGGGAGAAATTGCTCTACCCAAAATCAAATTTTATTACATAATTGTAGTAATCAAGACTGTTATTGGTGGAACGAGGGTCACATAGCTCAATGGAACAATATAGAAAAGCAAGAAACACCCTACACAAGTGTAGATGACTGACATTTGACAAAGATGCAAAAAAAAAAATCTAGTGGAAAAAGGATTATATTTTCAACAAATGGTGCTAAAACAATTGGACAGTCTTAGGCAAGATAAAAATACGAACTTCAATCTAAATCTAATATCTTAAATAAAAATTAACTCAAAGTGGAACATGGACTTATATAGTAATTATAAAACTATAAAATTAAAAAAAAAAGTAGATATAGGAGGAAAACCTTCAGAACCTAAGATTTGGTGAAAACTTAGATGTGACACTAAAGGTATGATACATAAAATAAAACAAATTGTATTTCAGTGAAATTAAAAACCTTTGCTTTTCAAGAATCCTTATTAAAGAATAAAAACTCAAGGTATAGACTACAAGAGTATATTTTCAAATTATATATGTGATTGAAACTAATCTCAAATATATAAAGAACTCTCAAACTGAACAATAAAATAATCCAATTAGAAAACAGGTAGAAAACACGAAGTGCCATTTCACCTAAGAGAATATACAAATGACAAATAGGCACAGAAAAAGGCATCAATATTATTAGTCATTTGTGAAATGCAAATCAAAATCACAATGCGATACCACTTCATAACCACTAGAATAACTATGATAAAAAAAAGATAATAACAAGTGTTGTTATAAATGTGGCAAAATTGAATCATTCATGCAGTGCTGAAAGGAATGTAAACTAGTGCTCCCACTCTAGAATATAGTTTGACAATTTCTTACAAAGCTAACTTACAACATAATCTTACCATATTTTCTTGCAATCAAATTCCTTCATATTTACTTTAGTGAGTTGAAACCTTCCATACAAAACCTTGACATGGATGTTCATAGCAGCTTTATCCAGAATTGCCAACACTTGAAAATAAAAGATGTTCTTCAATAAGTGTATCAGTTTGCTTGGATTGCCATAACAAAATACACAAACCATGAAATTAAAAGACTTACTTTTGGAAGGAAAGTTATGACCAACCTAGATGGCATATTGTAAAGCAGAGACATTACGTTGCCAACAGAGGTCCATCTAGGCAAGGCTATGATTTTTCCAGTAGTCATGTATGGATATGAGAGTTGGACGGTGAAGAAAGCTGAGCACTGAAGAATTGATGCTTTTGAACTATGGTGTTGGAGAAGACTCTTGCGAGTCCCTTGGACTGCAAGGATATCCAACCAGTCTATCCTAAAGGAGATCAGTCTTGAGTGTTCATTGAAAGGACTGATGTTGGAGCTGAAACTCCAATACTTTGCCCACCTGATGCCAAGTGTTGACTCATTGAAAAAGACCCTGATGGTGGGAAGAATTGGGGGCAGGAGGAGAAGGGGACAACAGAGAATGAGATGACTGGATGGTATCACCAACTCGATAAACATGGGTTTGGGTAGACTCTGGGAGTTGGTGATGGACAGGGAGGGCCTGGCGTGCTGCGATTTATGGGGTTGCAAAGAGCTGGACATGACTGAGTGACTGAACTGAAGTCACTTAAACAATAGAAATTTATTTCCTCTTTTTTTCTGGATCCTCAAAGTCCAAGATCAAGTTATTGGCAGGAGTAGTTTCTTCTAACGTGCTTGATCTGCTTGCAGATGGTCACCTTCTTCATGTAACTTTACACTGTCTTCCCTTTGTGCATGTATGTGAGTGCATGCAAGTCACCTCAGTTCTGTCCATCTCTGTGCAGCCCTATGGACCATAGCAAATCAGGCTCCTCTGTCCATGGGACTTCTCAGGCAAGAGTACTAGAGTGGTTGCCATTTCCTTCTCCAGGGGATCTTCTAGGCCCAGGAATAAAACCTGCCTCTCTTATGTCTACTGACTTGGCAGGCAGGTTCTTTACCACTAGTGCCATCTGGGAGGCCTCCCCACCCAAACTTTGTGCATATTTGGACCTTAATATTTTCTTAAAAGAACATCAATCATATCAGATTAGGGTTCAGTCTAATGACTTCATTTTTAACTTAATACCTCTTTAAAGGCTCTGCTCTTAGTATAGTCAACTTATGAGATACTAGGGGTTGATATTTCAGCATATGAATATTGAGGGGAAGACACAAATTAACTTACAATAGTGTGCAAATTGATAAACTGTGGCACATCCAGCAAATGGAATACTATTCAGTCCTAAAAAGAAACAAGTCATCAAAACATGAAAACACATGTCCTATGTTGTATGAGGTGTGGTTAGTGGGGGAGGCTTTAGTTTGTGGGGAAGCTCTATGTATATGGAGTCAAGGGATATATAGGAGTTTTGAATTCTCTGACAGTTTTTCTATGAACCTAAAACTTCTCTAAAAAATAAAGTCTGTCAAAAAATAATGACAATGCCAAATGCTGAAGAGCTTACAGAAAAACAGGACCGCTTACACTGTTGTTGGAAATTTAAAGTGATAATGTCACTCTGGGAAATAGGTTGGCAGTTTCTTAAAAAAACTAAATGTATGGTAATCATATAACTTAACAGTCATACTCCTGGACATTCATCTCAGAGATTTAAAAACTCATACTTGCACCTAAAACTATATAAGAATGTTCAGAGAAGCTTTGTTTGTAATGGCTAAAAACTGGAAACAACTCAAATGTCCTATAGTAAGTGAGTAGTTAAACTATAATACACACATACCATGGCCAATTTACTATTCAGTAATAAAAAAAAAGGGACAACTAAGATGCATCTCAAAAGTTTTATGCTAAATGGAAAAAGCTAGGCTCAAAGGTCACAGAATATATACAATTTTCTTTGTACATGTACACAGTCAATTAGTGATTGTGAGGGGTTAAGGATAAGAGGGAGATAGGTATAAATGGGGTAGCATAAGGGAGATGTTTGTGGTGATTCAGTTCAGTTCAGTTCACTTGCTCAGTCATGTCTGGACTGCAGCACGCCAGGCTTCCCTGTCCACCACCAACTAATGGAGCTTGCTCAAACTCATGTCCATCAAGTCAGTGATGTCATCCAATCATATCCTGTGTTGTCCCCTTCTCCTCATGCCTCCAATCTTTCCCAGCATCAATCTTTTCCAAGGAGTCAGTTCTTTGCATCAGGTGGCCAAAGTATTGGAGCTTCAGCATCAGTCCTTGCAATGAATATTCAGGACTGATTTCCTTTATAATGGACTGGTTGGATCTCCTTGTGGTCCAAGAGAACCTCAAGAGTCTTCTCCAACACCTCAGTTGAAAAGCATCAGTTCTTTGGTGCTCAGCTTTGTTTACAGTCCAACTCTCACATTCATGCATGACTACTGGAAAAACCATAGCTTTGCCTAGATGGGCCTTTGTCGGCAAAGTAATGTCTCTGCTTTTGAATATGCTGTCTCGGTTGGTCATAGCTTTTCTTCCAAGGAGCAAGTATCTTTTAATTTAATGGTGGCAGTCACCATTTGCAGTGATTTTGGAGCCCCCCCAAAATAAAATCTGTCACTGTTTCCATTGTTTTCCCAACTATTTACCATGTAGAGATGGGACCAGAAGCTAGGATCTTAGTTTTCTGAATGTTGAGCTTGAAGCCAACTTTTTCACTCTCTTCTTTCACTTTCATTAAGAAGCTCTTTGGTTATTTTTTGCTTTGTGTTGATTAGGCAATTCTATTTCTTGAATGAGGTGATCAGTTACAGAAATATATACATGTGATAAAGTGGTGTAGAACTCTGCACACTCATTGTAGTAATATGAATTTCCTGGTTTTATTATTACCCTTTAGTTACATTAAATGTAAACCTTGGAGAAAACTGGGTTAAGAATACATGGGATCTCTCTATACCAACTTTTTGTGCTTCTATGATTATTTAAAAATGGAAAGTTAAAGAATATACTGTTATAAACATATGAATATTCAATTGAGACTTATTTCCTAAAATACTTATAATAATGACTGTTTGAAAAGTCACTGGAAACTGATGAGAAAAATCTTACAAAATATTCCATGTAGAGAAACAAATGGTATTGATTTGTTTATATAAAATGCTTTCTACTTTCTAGGATCTATTTTATGTAGATGGGATTGCAATTATGTAAATTATTCTTTCTTAAAAAAAATTACTGCCAAATGATAGATTAGTACTAAATAAAATGATGTTAAAATATAAGATCTTAAAAGGAAAATTATATTTACAAAGTTCTGTTTACTGAAATTAATATGATTGCTGCTTCATGAGTTTTTTAAAAACATTTTTATTCCCTTGCTCTTTTTTTTTGTTTAATACAATATGTTAGACCAGTTTAATACAATATGTCAGAGAGAAATAGAAAAATGCTTTTTTTAAGGAAGAAAAATGTGTTTATTTATTTGACTGCATCATGACTTAGTCGTGGCACATAGGGTCTTCATTGCATTGTGCAGGACCTTTCCTGTGGCCTGAAGGCTCTAGATCTTTAGAGTGCATGTTCAGTGTTGCAAGCACAGGCTTAGGTGCCGAGTGGCGTGTGATATCTTAGTTCCCTGACCAGGGATGGAACCCACGTTCCTTGCATTGTAAGGTGGATTGTTAACCACCTTTTTAATCACAGCGCATTTGCATACTGGCACTCTTCCTATTTTAAGTTTTCAACAATTCTGTTTCCTCAGTAATGTGACATTTGTTTGTTAGATCTGTGATGATCATGACAGTCATTGCATGAAGCACTTTCTTGAACTCACAGTAGTAAAAAAAAAAAAATTCAAATCTATCCATCAAAGTCTGTTCACATAAAGTTTCCTACCATTGAACTTTTTTATTCTTTCCATCATTCAAGTGTGTGATTTTGGAACATTCACATATATATAGCTTTGATTTCCCCTGTTGATGTATTTCTTTAATGAATTTTTAAAACTAAAAGTATATACACATACAAAATTACATGAAAGATTGTCAAGTAACTTGAGTGGAAAAAGGAGGGTAGAGGAAGGAGGGTGCTAGTTCTCCATCTTTTGATAGTAAATATAAAAGCAAAAGGTTGCTCTGGCACAGCATCAGGAGTTGTGGTATCCCTTTATTTACTAATGCTGCATCAGCACTGGAAAATGATAATTATGTCTTTGCTTAGTGACATGGCAACCATCAGACCTTTAAGGATACATGTTATTCATTTTAATTACTTGTTCAAAACTTGCTAACATACATAAGAAAATGTGGATTTCGCCTTTCCTTGTGCTAACAACCTTGTTCTTCTATACATTTACTGAATAGCTTATGTTTTCAGAAGACAGATGCTGCAGAATGATTGAGGGTTAAATGATGATAATAAAGGATTATTATTTTTAATCTTGCTGCGATTGGAAATCATCACTGAGTGCATAGCTTATTCTATGGCTCTGTTTACAGTCCTTGGAGGAGGGACTTCATGTTAGGTAGAGATGTTCAGAGAAATTCAACCAATATTTACTGTAAAGGATTGACTCACACGATTATGGAAATTGAGAAGTCTAGGCCCAAGAGAACTGATACTATAGTTCCAATCTGAGTTTTAAAGCCTGAGAACAAGGATAGGGTAGGTTCTAGCTTAAGTCCGACTTGAAGGCAGAAATTTTGCCTGCTAGTGTTCCAACTGGAAGACAGTGAGGCAGGGAGAAAAAAATTCTTTCTTATTAAGTCTTTTATTCTATTCAGGCATTCAGTGGATGGAATTAGACCTATCCATACTGATGAGGGCAATCAGCCTATAGGTTCAAATGCTAATCTCAGCCAAAAACACCTTCCCAGACACACCCAGAATAATGTGTAGACAAAATCTGGGCACCGCATGTATCAGTGAGGTGGACACATAAAATTAAGTACCACAGGGACTTCCCTGGTGGTCCAGTAGTTAAGGCTTCACACTGCCACTTCAGGGGGCGCATGTGGGTTCAACCAGGGAGCTAAGATCCTCCGTGCGGCAAGGCATGGCCAAAAAATAAGTAAAATAAAATTAACTATCAGATTTATTCTGCAGTGGTCACTGAGTGTATTTTTTGCTGCAAGTGAAATATGAGTAGCATTAAAAAAGGATAGAAAAGAATCAAAACTACAGTGACTTCTTTTTATTAAAGGACTCCAGACATCTGTCTCTCTGTTATTTTCCCACAAGTTTTATGTGCACCAAAGGCCAAAAAGAACTGTATTTTGTTTTGAAAGTTACTGAGAGAGAAATCAGTGTTCTGTGTGCAATGTATTATTACTGCTTTTTATCCAATTTCATTTTCCTGACACTACTGAATTGGATATCCATTTCTTCACTTAGCCTCCACAGAAATCCAGATCATCATGGTACCCAGTAACTTCAGACAGTCCATAGATAATTATAGACACATTGGGAGGTAATGGAAGCTGTTTCTATGTTGTTAGAGTCACCAGTTATTAATTTCCTTTCTAACCTATCAGTGAAAAAATAGTATCAGAGAGGAGATAATGGCAGAAGTTATTCCTCTAATAAGTAACAATGTGCAGCTGTTTCTCTGAATAATAAATTGTATTTACTTAAACATTTACTTATATCATTTATTCAACATACCGTAACAAAACACTGACAAGATTTAAGATACTGCAAAGTCCTACAGGAAAACATGAAGAAGAATAAAATATTCTGTTTTAGGATTTAGCAGAAATGCAAAAAGGCAATTAGCAACAGGGCATCTTATTCAGAAGAATGAAATGGTGGAAGCTTGAGTGATCCTCAGAAGTCTAGGCAGGCAGATCCAAAAGTTCTGAAAATGGCAATAGGGCTAGTTATTTGAACAAGGAAAATATGTCCAGTCTCTGACTGGGACTGAAGAAAGCAAAGAGAACAATGAAGGAATAGACCAATTACTAGAAGTGGAATTTCAGAAGAGAACTCTAGAAGAATTGAAACACCTGATGTGAGAAATCAGACATTTGGAATAAGGTCAGCAGAAATGAAGAACTTTGTTGGGGGTCTCATTAATAACAAAGGCAACCTGATGCTTAGTTTAAAATGCTGTTGGTATGAAGATCCTTAGAGAGCACCCATTTTAATTTATATTTGGTCTTGGAATCTGAATGCTCTTAGCTTTCTAGTAGCTATTTATTCTCAGCTATGGAAAAGAGGAAAAAATACAAAATCAAGTTTCATCATAGGTCTTAGAGAAGAGTTTCAGCCTCAAGAAGATATACTTTATCTACTTCAGTGGTAGAAAAGAGTGAGCACAGGCTTTATAGTTGAATGAGCTAGGATTAACCCTTTTTGTTATTAAATGATGAGTGAATCATTTAAATTCCTCATCATTATTGTTCTTATATTTAAATATGTATAGGGCTTATCAATTGCACTGAAGGTCTTAACTTCTCACTCTTCCTATTTTGGGGAAGACATTCTGCCCTACTTGACTCTGGAAATAGTCATGTAATTTGATTTGACCAGTGGGATATTATTATATAATAAACATGATCCAAGTAGAGTGTCTTAGTCATCTGTTGCTATTTATAAAATCATTTCCAAACATAGTGACTTGAAGCAAAATTCATTTTATTTCTGTGTGTCAACAGTATGGGCTTGGCTCAGCTGGTTGATTTTCTGCTATCTTTTCTGGGATAGCTTGTTTGGATATATTCATTTGGGGGCTTGATAAAGGGGTTGGCTTGCCTATGATTTCTCACTTGCTATGACTGGTTTCTACTCCATGTGTTATTATCATCCTCCAGCACATACAGACTTTTTTCACATTGTAACATGACTTTCCAAGAACTTGAAAGCAGAAGATACAAAGTCGTTTGAAGTGTAGGCTCAGAAGTTGAACAATGTCATGTCAACACATTTGCCACTCAAAAGAAAGTCACAAGACTAGATTCAAGAGTTGAGTAAACAGACACATTGAAAAAATGCCTGTGTAAAGGGAGAGTTGGAATCATCATGGCCTTTTGTTGTAAACAATTGGACATACAAAGATATGAAAAGCATTTGTATGTTGAGGCTTGCTACCTCCAACAAATCCTCCAGCTATCATTCTGGAGGATGAGATTTATGGAATGGAGCTGCACCCCTCATTACCCGCCCTGTGCCAGGCTAGACTTCAATCAGCTGACCCCGTATATGAGTTAACTCAGTCAAGAACAACTGGCACACACTTGAATGCAGATGCATGAGTAAACCTATTTAAGCTCTCAGAATTACCAAGTTAACCCAAAGACTCATGAGCAATAATAAATAGTTGCTATCTTAAACCACTGAGTTTTCTTTATTTTGTTACAAAGTATTATAGGGCCCATAGATAACTTAAAGAAGGTATGTGTGTGTGTTCTCAGTTGCTCAATGGTGTCCAACTCTTTGGGACCACATGGAAGGTAGCTCACAAGACTTCTCTGTCCATGGAATTTTCTAGGAAAGAATACTGGAGTGGGCTGCCATTTCCTACTGCAGGGGATCTTCCTGACCCAGGGATCAAACCTGTGTTTCCTGCATTGGCAGGGAGATTCATTACCACTGCACCATCTGGGAAACCCCTAAACAAGGAATAATAAACTAGATTCAGAGGAGTTTTTGTGTATATATAGATAGGGGTGTGTGTGCATACTTGTTTATGTGTGCAATAGAAAAAGATCTTATCTATTTTGATAAGCAACCAGTATAATGCCTGGCATACAACTACAACTACAGCTGACCCTTAAATAAAATGCCTTTGAATCACAAGGGTCAGTTACATATTGATTATTTGCAATGATTATATTGGAAAGTTTTTGGATATTAGGGACAATTTGAAAAAACTTGCAGATGAAACATGTAGCCTAGAAATACCAAAAATAATTAAGATTAAGTTAGGTATGTCATGAATGCATAAAATATATCTAGAATCTAGTCTATCTTCACATAGGCATAAGGTAAACGATTCTGGGAAAGATTGAGGGCAGGAGGAGAAGGGGATGATAGAGGATGAGATGATTGGATGGCATTACCGACTCAATGGACATAAGTTTGGTAAACTCTGGGAGTGGGTGATGGACAGGGAGGCCTGGCATGCTGCAGTTAATGGGGTCACAAAGAGTCAGACACAGACTGAGTGACTGAACTGAACTGAACTGAAATGATATTTACTATAAAAGTAATAATGCATCAGTTTTTTTTTACTGTTTTATTGTCATATGTAAGTGGTTATTAAAGAATGTAGCAATGTTTCCCATATAGTATTATTACTATGACTGTGACACTATGTGCCATAAAAATTTTATAACAATTTGTTCATTAGCGTATAGGTTAGGCTACCACAAAGCCTTTGTATTGATTGCACTAGGCTACCATAGAGCAGTCATATTTCTGCTTGTTTTTTGTCAATGTATAAGTCATTATCAGTTCAGTTCAGTCACTCAGTCATGTCTGGCTTTTGCAATCCCATGGATGGAAGCATGCCAGACTTCCCTGTCTATCACCAACTCCTGGAGTTTACTCAAACTCATGTCCACTGAGTCGGTGATACCATCCAACCATCTCATCCTCTGGAATCCCCTTCTCCTCCTGCCCTCAAGCTTTCCCAGCATCAGGGTCTTTTCAAATGAGTCAGCGCTTTGTATCAGGTGGCCAAAGGATTGGAGTTTCAGCTTCAACGTCAGTCCTTCCAAAGAACACTTAGGACTGATCTCCTTTAGGATGGACTTGTTGGGTCTCCTTGCAGTCCAAGGGACTCTCAAGAGTCTTCTCCAACACCACAGTTCAAAAGCATCAGTTCTTCGGCACTCAACTTTCTTTATAGTCCAACTCTCACATCCATTCATGACTACTGGAAAAATCATAGGTTTGACTAGGTGGACCTTTTTTGGCAAAGTAATGACTTTGCTTTTTAATATGCTATCTAGATTGGTCATAAGTTTCCTTTCAAGGAGTAAGTGTCTTTTAATTTCATTATATCTGTAAATAAATATACATTTCTTTTTCACATTATCCTTTCTTTTTTGATGACTAGTGTTAGTAATACTATAATATCTATAGTGTTTTTTATCATATAAGATAGTTTTCATAAAAGTACTGACAGACAATTGATCTCTTAAACAGAGGATATCAACTTATTCAATTGACAAATGCAGTACACTTTTATAAATTAATTTTCTCTTCCTTATGATTTTCATAATGATATTTTCTTTTCTCTAGCTTGCTTTATTGTAATAGTATACTACATAATGCATATAAAATATCTTTTTTCCATTTAATTTCTTTTTTATTGGAATATAATTGCTTTGCAATGTTGTGTTATTAAAAGTTTCTGCTGTACAACATTGTGAATCAGCCATATATATATATATATATACACACACATATATCCTTTATCCCTTCCATCCCTCAAGGTTATCACAGAGTAGGAAGCTGACCTCCCTGTGCTATACAACAACTTCCACTAACTTGCAAGCTATTTTACATATGATGGTGTATCGACTGTTTATGTTATTGATGAGGCTTCTGGTGAACATTAGGCTATTAGTAGTTAAGATTTCAGGGGGTCAAAATTTATACCTCGCTTTTTTTTTATAGCATGAGGAGATTGGTGCCCCTAATCCTCACTTTGTTCAAGGGTCAATTGTATTCACTGAATGGATATATTCAGATGCTAATGAATATTAGCAAAGAGGTCTCAAAATTTTATTAAAATGTCTGGTGGTAGAATGTCATGTAAACCCTGACTCTGGATAACTATAGAGACATTTCAAAAGTTTGAGTTCTCTTTTGCAAAATGCACTGAGTTTAGACTGATTACTTTTATTTCACAATATGAGTCAGTGATTTTCTCTGGAGAAGAAAGACAACCCTTTGAGAAGCTGGTCTGACCTACAGCAAATTCACTCAATGTCATCAAAGCTGTATTTTAAATGACCAGGGGGAAAAGTGGATCAAAGATTGATTGGTATACTGTAATCACTCTTCTGACTAATGCATAAATCTCTGTTTTGTTACTATTGCATTTTAGAGTAAGATATTTTTCCTCTGGAAACTTTATGTCATATCAGGTAGAATTTTACAATTTAAGTAGAATATATTAAACACTCTTTTGTGAGAGACTATTCCCATATGGCACATAAAGGGATAGAATTTACTTTTGGTGGATTTACTTTTGGTTCTATTTGTTCAAGTTTGTTGGGAAGGCAGTCCTTAACTCTAAGTGGGCACAATCTTATGATGTTTTAAGGAGTTGTAGGTTTAAGGTTTAGGGTATTGTTTTTCAAATCTTTTATGCTTCCCGCATTTAATTTGAAAAAGGAAAAAAAAAGGAAGGAAAGAAAGAATGAAGGAAAAGGGAAGGAAAAGAGAAGAAAAGAGAATCTTTGTAAGCTAAGAAAAGAAAATCTAAATGTAAAATAATTGAAAGTTCTCATAATGAAGTCCTGTGGTTGTTCCAACTCTGTTGATATAATGGCTGGTGTTTGCTTACAATGCTGCACATTTTGTGAAGAGAGAGAAGAAGGAAGGACAAGAAAAAAGAAGGGAGGGAAGGAGGGAGGAAGGGAACTAAAGAAAAAGGAGAAAAGAGAAACAGAAAACACCATTTACAGCAAGGCATTTAATCACCTCTGAATGGTGTTTCAAGTGTTTGAGGGTTTGGGGAGACAGGATGCAACTTTTAACCTTGTGTAATGTTGCAGAAGTAAATATTTGGGCAGCAGAAGAGAAGTAGATTACTGGCCTGGGCCTGAGACAGTGAAGAGTGAATGGCCTTAGTGACTTTAGTGAAGGCATGCTGATGTCAAGATCTGATTTCAGATGACAAGAGCTTAATCTCTTTTGTGAGGGTAATGAATGGTGGATCAGCAGTTATTTGTGGTGTGGGCATATATCCTGATTTTAAGAACAATAGGAAATTTACTTCTGGCAAGTTCTGCATAGTAAATAGGCAGTGTTGCTATTATCATTATTGCTAATATGTGACAGAAATAGAAAAATAAGTAGTCTAACTAAAGCAGAATGACACTCTCACTAGTGAAATGTTAACTTTGCAAGTTTGCTGTTCCGAACTGATAGGGGAAGAACTGAGGCAAGAAACTGGGAGAAGTTGACTCTTGTTCAAATCACTGGTGGTTAAGTCGTTAAGTCATGTCTGATTCTTGCAAAAGTCGTGTCTGACTCTTGCAATCCCATGGACTTTAGCCTGCCAGGCTCCTGTCCATGGGATTTTCCAGGCAAGAATATTGGAGTGGGCTGCTATTTCCTTCTCCAGGGGATCTCCCCAACCCAGGAATCAAACCAGGGTCTCCTGTATTGTAGGAAGGGTTCACATTACTGGCTAGTCAGTAACTGACTTTGAGTAGGTGCCTCAATTTCTCTGAATTTCAGATTTTTTGATCTAACCTACTTGTTCTAACAATTACTGCAAAAAGAAAAAAAGCAAGATATTTATATGAAAAAAAGCTCTGTGGAAAGTAGTACACAGGCTAAGGTTTATTTTTGTCAGAGTCTTGAAATAATAATTGGTCTTAAAAAAAATAAACTGCATACCTTATGACGTCTCATATAAAAATATATATTTTTAGGTGGTGTTCTTTAGAGTCTTTATATTGTTTTTAATATAAATAATAATTTTATCACTCATCATGGTTGCTTTTACTCCATTCTCAATATTAGAAGCTTTGTTTCATAGTTTAGAATCATTTCTGGATATTAATAGGACAAAAATTGGGTATCACTCTGTGGACTGGACTATCCTAAGAATGCTGCATTCAAATTATTGATTTTATTATTGTTTATTGAGTGCAAACAGTTAATTGACACTATACAGGGTCTTTTCACATACAGTGTTGGTATTTTTTACAACAATTGTACAAGTTTACAATATTATTATTATTATTACTTTATGGATAAAATGGCCTTGTGTATAGACAATTTAAGTAACTAGCCTGATATCATAAAGGAACACAACATGTCTTCCAATTACATCAGACTATATACCTTATGCCTACAAGGAACATAGGATCTAGCAAGAGAGGAAAATGAAGATATAACCATTACAGTAATTTAAAATACACAATGATAAATACCATAAAAGCAAACCAAAAAAATATGATAGAGGTTACCTCTGCTTATAGGGATCATGAAAGAGCTAAACTTCCAAAAGGAGTTTGGAATATAAAAATGCAGAAATAGAGGAGAATCTATTTTAACTAGAAGAATCTTGATGATAAGTTTATGGAAGGTAGAAATAAGGTGCATTTGGGAAATTCTGAATGTTTTTTCTTTGGTCTTTTTTTTTTTTTTT
>ML661364.1:156058-193082 GCA_007570785.1 Antilocapra americana
TATTTATTTATTTATTTTTATTGTGTTGGTTTTCCCATACAATGACATGAAACCGCCATGGGTTTACATATGCTCCCCCTCCAGAACCCCCCTTCCTCCTCCCTCCCGATTCCCTCCCCCTGGCACATCTCGGTGCACCAGCCCTGAGCATCAACCCTGGGCTGGCGATTGATTTCACATATGATAATTCACATGTTTCAATGCCATTCTCCCATATCATCCCACCCTTGCCCTCTTCCACAGAGTCCACGAGTCTGTTCTATACATCTGCATTCCTTTTGCTGTCTCGCATGCAGGGTTCTCGTTACCATCTTTCTCAATTCCATATATATGCGTTAGTATACTGTATTGTTGTTTTTCCTTCTGGCTTACTTCACTCTGGATAATAGGCTCCAGTTCCGTCCACCTGAGTAGAACTGATTCAAATGAATTTTTTTTTAATGCTGAGTAATATTCCATTGTGTATAGGTACCACAGCTTTCTTATCCGTTCGTCAGTTGATGGGAATCTAGGTTGCTTCCATGTCCTGGCTATTGTAAACAATGCAGCGATGAACATTGGGGTACATGTGGCTCTTTCAGTTCTGGTTTCCTCGGTGTGTATGCCCAGCAGTGGGATTGCTGGGTCATATGGCAGGTCTATTTTCAGTTTTTTTAAGGAATCTCCACACTGTTTTCCATAGTGGCTGTACTAGTTTGCATTCCCACCAACAGTGTAAGAGGGTTCCCTTTTCTCCACAACCTCTCCAGCATTTATTGCTTGTAGATTTTTGGATTGCAGCCATTCTGACTGGTGTAAAGTGGTACCTCATTGTGGTTTTGATTTGCATTTCTCTGATAATGAGTGATGTTGAGCATCTTTTCATGTGTTTGTTGGCCATTTGTATGTCTTCTTTGGAGAAATGTCTGTTGAGTTCTTTGGCCCACTTTTTGATTGGGTTGTTTATTTTTCTAGAAACTTGATCATGATGTATGATCTTTTTAATGTGTTGTTGGATTCTATTTGCTAGAATTTTGTTAAGGCTTTTTGCATCTATGTTCATCAGTGATATTGGCCTGTAGTTTTCTTTTTTTGTGGCATCTTTGTCGGGTTTTGGAATTAGGGTAATGGTGGCCTTGCAGAATGAGTTTGGAAGTTTACCTTCCTCTGCAATTTTCTGGAAGAGTTTGAGTAGAATAGGTGTTAGCTCTTCTCTAAATTTTTGGTAGAAGTCAGCTGTGAAGCCATCTGGTCCTGAGCTTTTGTTTTTTGGAAGATTTCTGATTATGATTTCAATTTCCATGCTTGTGATGGGTCTATTAATATTATCTATCTCTTCCTGGTTTAGTCTTGGAAAGTTGTACTTTTCTAGGAATTTGTCCATTTCACTCAGGTCGTCCAGTTTATTTGCATATAGTTGCTGATAATAGTCTCTTATGATCCTTTGTATTTCTGTGTTTTCTGTTGTGATCTCTCCATTTTCATTACTAATTCTTTTTAAGTACATGACCTTGGTTCTGGCTTTCTGGGGTTTCAGATGCCTGGATTGATAGTGACACTTGTTGTCATGGAATATAAAGTGGAGAACTGAGGCAAGTTTCAAGTTTGAGTGTGCAACAAAAGATTTTGCAACAAAGGCTCTTTGAATACAAAAGGATTTTCCAAATTTATTTATTATGCTTTGAACACCTCAAGAACTAAAAAGGACTTAAAGCCATCAAGTTTCTTCAATAATGTAGTGAAGATGCTCTTTATCCCAGAGTAACCAAACTATAAGACTTACCTCTTTTGAAGAAGGGACATTTGCTACGGAGGAAGAAAAATAATATTATTCATGCTGACTCAGTGGGTATTTGGAAGAAGAAAGAGGAAAGGGAACGCAGAGGTGTTTTATTCAGTAAAATAGCACTGAATGGGAGCCAGTGGTGCTTTCACCAAAGGTCCTCATTAAAATCTCAGGGAAGAGCATCCCTTGCAAACCTTCGTGTACTAAGCTGCGGAATAGTCAGCTGTGCTGCCCTGGGTTCTCAAATGACATAGACCAAACAAGATGTGTTTCCAGAGGGAATATCATAGCAGGGGCAAAATGACTCTTTTCTAAGCTTTACTCATTAGAGAACTGTATTCATATGAGTCATAGGAGATCCCAGAGATGTTGAAAGTACTAGAAAGGTGTCTGTGTGTGCGTGCACACTCAGTAGTGTGCAACTCTGTGACCCATGGTACTGTAGCCTACCAGACTCCTCTGTCTATGGAATTTTCCAGGCAGGAATACTGGAGCAGGTTGCCATTTCCTACTTTAGAGGATCTTTCTAACCCAGGGATCAAACCTATGTCTCTTGGATCTCTTGCATTGGCAGGCAGATTCTTTACCACTGTGCCACTGAAGCCCCTAGAAGGGTCTAGTTGAGGCTTAATAAGCCAGGATGTAGCACCGAGTTCTACCAGTTCAAAGTCAGATTATGAGCTATATCAGTATTGGATGCCATTGGGTGGGTGAGAACTGTGGTCTTAGAGACCAGGGAAGCCTAAGAATCCTGAGTCAATCTTTTAACATGAGGTTGTTTAAGTCGAATTTCTCCTTCCATATACCCAGAAGCTCCCATGAAAAGGAATAGAGAAAGGAGAAGGAAGACTGAGGCATTTGTGAGACATAGCACATTTTCCTAAGAATCCTAGTTAATCCAAAGGAAATCTTCAGTGATTATTCATCTTCCACATTGCAATGAATTCAAGTTTAGGAGGAAGACTACATTATTAGTAGCCAAAACTAAAGAAGTTGCATTTTCTCTATGAATCTGAGTTGTATGAGTTCGGTTTGTAATTGTGCTACACTGAAATGTGAAGGAGATATTCCCAATTTTTGATAAAAAAAAATTTGGAGTAGCTCTAATTTGACCAAGGTAACAGAACAGGAGGATCTTCTCAGTATTCTTGCCCCTGAGAAATAACCATGGACAGAGGGGCCTGGTGGGCCACCGTCCATAGGGTTTCAAAATAGTCAGATATGACTTAGCTACTAAACAATAACAGAACAGTAGAACAGAAAGAGGATGAGGCAGGACTTGAGTTGAATATTATGACTTCATAAATCATTTGGTCAGAATGCCATGCAATAATAATTAACATCGAGTAACCTTGTTTAGATGGACTACAAGAAGCATGGCTAGGAATTAAGTGTAAAGTCCTGTCTTGGACAAACTATGAGGTAGCTTTCAAAGGAAGTATGAAAGTCAACAAGGAGGTTTGAAGCCCTAACCTAATTTAGGTCTGGTAAAAACCACAGGAAAATTCCAGGGTTTGTACACCTATCATACATTATTGAATTAATATTAGGGGCTTCCCAGGTGGCATAGCAGTAAAGAATCCATCTGCTGATTCTTTATTCTTATTTATCATTAATGTTTTATTTTTTTTAATATTGTCTTAAGAACTTAAAAGATTAGGCCTAAATATTTTACAAATTTGCAGGTGTTATTCATAATATAATAATAAGACTACAGGATTACTTTCTTATACTTCAAATTTATATCTGAGTTATTTTAATTAATTTTCATAAATAGAGTATTCATTTTATGTATAGAAAAAAGGAAATGTACTTATCACATTTTAAAATAACATTACATATGTGCATGCTTATTGCTGAGTCATCTTCAACTCTGTGACTCCATGGACTATAGACCACCAGGCTCCTCTGTCCATGGGATTCTCCAGGCAAGAACATTGGAGTGTGTTGCCATTTCTTCCTCTGGGGATCTTCCTGCCCCAGGAATTGAACCTACGTCTCCTGTGCTTCTCACATTGGCAGGTGGATTCTTTACCACTGAGCCACCTGGGAAAATAATATTCTTTACAGATAAAAAAGTCTTAGTTTTAGATTTTTGTCACAGTTTCTCCACCTTTATGTTTTTCACCCTTAGTTCACCCTAGTTTATTCAAGTAAGCTTTTGAATTGCAATACTGAAAAATATATTTTCAATATATCTTAAGTTTAGTGAAGGCACCGATTGATAAGATGTGATAATTTTAATATCTACTGAATGTAAAAAGAAATGCAGAAATTCAAGATCTTAGGAAATGAGTTTTGTCTTATTTCATGGGGTCAAAAAGAGTTGGACACAACTGAGCAACTAAGCACCGTGCAGCACAGAATCCCTATGGGCCTCTGAAGTACACTTGGAACTATGAAGATTAGGCTATTCCTAGACCTGTCACTTTGATGTATTTTTAAAAGTTCTATGGATACAGAGAACAGGCTTTGTGGCACAGCAGGGGAAGGAGAGAGTGGGAAGAACTGAAAAAGTAGCAGTGAAACATATATTACCATATGTAAAATAGATAGCTAGTGGGAAGCTGCTGAATACCATAGGGAGTTCAACCAGATTCTCTGTAACAACCTAGAGGGGTAGGATAGGGTGGGTGATGGGAGGGAACTTCAAGAGGGGGTGTTAATATATATGTGCTGTGCTGTGCTTAGTCCTTGAGTTGTGTTCTGACTCTCTGTGATCCCATGGACTGTAGCTCACCAGACTCCTCTGTCCATGGTGATTCTCCAGGTAAGAATATTGGAGTGGGTTGCCATGCCCTCCTCCAGGGGACCTTCTGGATCCAGTAATGGAACCAGGGTCTCCTGCACTGCAGGCGGATTCTTTACTAGCTGAGCTACCAGGGAAGCCAGGTAATATGTATACTGACTGCTGATTCACGTTGTTGCATGGTACAAATGAGCACAACATTGTAAAGCAATTATCTTCCAATGAAAATTAAACAGAACAAAAAAAAATAGACTGAAAAAAGTTATGTGGGATCTTGGAATCTCAGAGTTCTGAATTTGAATGCCAGCTCCCTACTCTCTCCTGTGATTTAGCTATACTATTTAACCTGTTTAAATACCCAATTTATCATTTCTAAAGGAGAAATAATTATCCTTAAAAAATGTTTGTGAGAATTAAATGAAATAATAATACATAGTCAGAACTCAGTAGATGTCAATTCTGCTCTATTATCTGCTAATCAAATCTTCTGTATCATGAATATTTGCCATTCTATACATGTGTACAACCAAGTAAACCACCACTCAGATCAAACTAGATGTTTCCAACCCCAGGTATGTTCCCTTATTCTTCCTCTCAGTTGGTGTACACGCAAAGATAGCTGCTATTTTAGTTTCTATCGTAATAGACTGGCTTTGCCTATCTTGAGTTTCATATTCATTAAACATAGTATATACACTTATTTCTGGCTTCTTTGGTTTACTTATGAGTGTGAGATGTATTCATGTTTTTGTCTGTTGCAACAGTTCATTTTTTTTTGGCCTTTTTTATTGTTTTTTGTTGTTGTTCATTTTTTGTTGTTGTTGTTGAAGATTTTCATTTGTTCCTTTAACAGTTGTTTGGCATTTGGATAGTTTCCAGCTTTTGAATTTTTGTAAACAACTGTACTATGAACATTCATTATAGTCTTGTACATGTCTTTTCCTTGTTAAAGCACCCATTTCTTCTTGAGATATATTTAAATTTGCAGTTATACAATGTGTGCTTGTATGTGTGATTGTCATAGATGCTGTCAAACTGTTTTCCAAAGTGTTTGTAGCAATTTACAGTCCATCAGAAATGTATGAGTGCTTCACTTGTGTCATATCCTCATTGACACTTGCTATTTGTCAGTGCTGGTATTGTAAATAAAATAAAAAATACATATCTATCCCCTGGAGAAGGAAATGGCAACCCACTCCGGTATTCTTGCCTGGGAAATCCCATGGACAAAGGAGGCTGGTTGGTTACAATTCGTGGGGTTGCAAGAGTCAGACATGACTTAGCAACTAAACTACAACATATGTATAATTTTAACCATTTGTGTGAGGATATACTGTCTTACTGTGATTTCAGTTTACATTTCTATGATGACTAAGGACGCTGACTATCTTTTAATATGCTTGTTTTTCATTTTCCTTTCCAGTGATGTTCCCTTTTAAGTTTTGTTCACTTAAAAATTTAGATTGTAGGATTCTGAGTTCAAGTCCTTTGCTGTACCTAAGTATAGGGAATATATTTTCTTATCTGTAGCTTGCCTTTTTATTCTCTTGTGTTTTTGATTACAGAAGTTTTTAATTCAACATTTTTCTTATATAGTTAGTTGTTTTGTGTCCTATTTAAGAAACGATGCCTATTTAAGGTTAAAAAGATATCCCCTTATGTTTTCTTCTAGAAGCTTTTTTTTTTCACATTTAGGATTATGATCTACCTCAAATTAATTTTATATATTGTTTGAGGTAAGGGTCAGTTTTATTTTTTTCCTTTATAGGTATCAGTGGACCAGCACAATTTATTGAAAAGACTGTCCTTTCAGTCTGAATTGAAGTGGTACTTTGTTGTAAGTCAGGTAACAATATATGTGTGAGTCAATTTCTAGATTTTATAATCTGTTCCATTAGTTTGTTTGTGAACATTTTATTATAATTTTGTTTCTATTTGACATCCATTGTCAAATATGTGATTTTGTATTCTTCAATAAAATAAGACAAACATTTATAATTTTGGAACCACTGGATTGTAAAATTATTCTCTCTCTGAAATACATGAGTTGTTTGCTGTCAAATCCTACTTAATTTTCTATAAATAACTGCAAATTCGGAAACAAGAGGGAATTTTCTATGTTGGTTTCAAGCACTGATTTATCCATGTTCTGCTTTGTAGGGTGCAAATTTCAAGTTTGGGTTATTTGTTTATCCATTCATGTGTTCACTGTTTGAGGACATGATGCATTGTTCTCAGCACTAATGTCAGTGTCACTCACATGTCAATTTATATATTGACATCTGACATGTGTTTGCACATGCTACTGATTTTCACCTAAGAAGAGGGGACCATAAAGGTAAAGGTAGGAATGGATTAGAGTGAGGACAGGGAATGGATTTGGGAGATAGGATCTAAGGTTCACAATAGAAACTAAATTTTTCATTTTGAGTCATTCTTGATGTAATAATGCTGAAAATAATAGCTTTGGAGTTTTGATTCTTGGAAATTTTTTTTTCTAAGAAAGATCCATTGATAAATTGTCACTGATTTTAATGCTCTCATGCTATTCCAGTTAAATTCAATTATTACATTAACTACCTATTATTTAGGTAGAAGAATTTTCTTTTAGAGAAGGTCTGAATCTGATGTATTCCTACAGGGAAAAAAAATAGTTAAGCTACTCAAAATACTATTAAAATGTATTGCAAGTAAGAGCTCTATTTTCTTTACCCATTTTTTAAAAAAAGAAAATGTAAGTCATTTGATGATGGATTCAGTTTTCTTTGAGCAGTCTTTTATCACAGATTTCAAAGGGAAATTTCTTTGAAGCCCATCTTTGCTGAAACATAAAACCACAAGTTGTCTAAAGTAGACATTTGCTACAGTGATTTAGTCTGGAATATGGGAAGAAATAGGAGGGTTTCTCAATTGCAGTGAATAGCTACAAGAGCCTGCCTCCTACTTTTTACCATAGGGTATGTTGAATGTTATACATCTTTCTCCTGAGATAGCATTAAAATTGATCATTTTCTTATTAAATTCAAAGAGTATGTTTCAACAGTGTTGTGTGTTTAGCCTCCAAAAAGCAAAACTGGGAGGTTAAATGTGAATCATAAAACTCTGTTCATCAACAAAAAGATTGGGTGGGTGGCAAAGGCAACAATGGCCAATAAGAGTTGATATGTGGCAGTCATTGATTCTGTATAATACTCTGAGGCTTTCTTTTTCACATTCTTGTGTCCAAAAAAAGAAATAAAACCAGGCCCAATTTCACTTAGTTTTTTGAATAAGTCGTGTGGGTTCTTAAAGAGCAAAATTCAACAGAATAGTTCAGACATCATAAAATAGATTGTTATCATTTTGCCAAAGTAGTATAGCTACAAACAACAGCAACAACAAAAATGTATCATTTGGCCAAGTAACTGACAGCTGTTATCTTGGTTTAAAAGTCTAACAGGTTTTTAAAGCTATAAATGGGAAAATTCCTTGTTATTTACTTCAATATAATGCATTTTGTTTCCTTTGTAATTGCTTTCACTAAGTCACCCTACTTTAACATATTGAAGATAGATTTTAATGCAATTGGCTTGATATGAATATAGCAGATTTCCAAATATTTAGTATCTTAGTTATAGAACATACTACTGAGAATATCACTATCCTTAAAGTACCTGTTTTCAGGGGATATATTAATGCCTACTCCTTCAGAACCTTTTAGTTCTGCTATCAACACTGCTGGTCAAACAAACATATTTCACAGTACTGTCTGATGCAATCTTGATTTTTTTTTTTTTCAAAGAAGGTAATTTCTATTCCTGGAAGTTTTAATCTATGCTAGGGAATCACAAGAGACATTTATTAGTCTTAAATTTAGTCAGTCAGGGTGCTAGTAAAAGACAGAAGGCACACTCAAAGTGTTAACTGATAAGAATCAAAAGAAGGGGAACTAATTATAAAAATGAAGGCAGAATTAAGAGAAGCAAAAAGGGACGATTAAGCATTCAGGGACACACCACAATGGAAAGTCATGACTACTCCAGTACCCATTGGGGGTAATGATAGAGAGACTACCCACCAGAATCTAGTGATGAGGCTTGGGAGACAGCCTGCCCAATAGTAGTGGACACACATAGGGGAACAGTCACTGCCAAAGTGATGCGTTGGGAGGGAGGGAATTGAGGTGTGGCAGAAAGCTGTACCTAATAATTTTGTCTTCTTTTCTTCTGGTAGAACCTCCTATTGGTAGAAACCAATACGATGCCAGAGGGCAAGAGAAACAAAATGATATAGTTCTGGGGCAAAGATCAAGGTGAAGAATAGATCCAGAAAAGGTAACAATAAATGCAGAATGTTCAATAGAGCCCACCCTGATTTTCCAATTAGCATTCATTCCTATTCTTCATTTAGATATATAAATCTGAAATACAAGGACTAAAAAAAATCCTCAAACATAGAAAAACCATAAAATCTTACTAACTACATTATCACCTTGGGGAGATGTTATTATAGCTAGAATTTCATCAGGAACTTTAATTGTAACATTATTGAACATCCGTGTCCTTCATAGAAAGTAAATGCCAATATCAGAGATGGATGGAAAGGGGAAAAGTGATTAATATAAAACATAGCTGATCATAATGCCACTTCTATAACTGATTATAATGTTTGGGTTACAAGGCTTGTTGAATTTATAACTTCATTCTTTGTTTTCCAGGTTCATGTTCCCTTTATTCCCTGCCAACATCAATTAGTGAGGCTCTTTTTCTTGATGGGGTGACCCAAATCATCACTCCTATAGAACCCACGTCTCTAGTGGCCCTGACTAGTTGGTTGAGTCCCAATTTCCCATTGGCAATTAATGAAAGAATGACTGTGCGAACAGGTGCCACCGTGAGCTGCCTGGTTTTCAAAATTCTCTTTGTCCCACTAGTTGGAAGCAATCAAATTTCTCCTTGCAAATTGAATTAATTATTCAAATCAGTACTCTGACCCCATTCTTTGCTGATTGGTTCATCAAAATGAGAAGCTCAAGATAGCCTGAGGTCAGTCTTGGTGTCTGTTTCAGTGGGATCTGAACTGTGTTCACTCCTAGTGCTTGGAAGCATCAGCTTTGTAATCATTCTGAGCTCACTCCTGGTGCACAGTTAGGTGTAATAGTAGGAAGAGCTATTCTCAGATCTACTCCTTGTTCCACAGACCCTGCATTCTATCTCTAGAAGAGATAATACCATTTATTGTCTACTGGCTTGAAACATATTCTGCATCCTATAACTAGCACTACAAATTTGCATGTGATCTTTACTTACCAAGTGCCATTCTTGTGCACTAACCCACCGCTGTGGCTTATCCACCACTTTATCAACCAACTGCTCTCTGGGGAATATGCTTAGACCAGAGAACACATTGAGAGGAGCACTTTGCTATATTTCTTTCACTGCAAAATGTGTCCCCTCAGCAAAACTGATTTTTTTTACTACTTAGCATGCAAGGCAATGAATGAGGCATTTTGTTAGTCCCTACATAGCAACACTGAGTGGAGTTTTGCAGACACAAAAGAAAACCTGTTTTTGGAATATGACTATATTCCTATGAGAACAGACTTTGTGGTAAAAAGGCTCCAAAGTAATCATCTTTCACCTGGTGAATGGATAGCTCCCCAGGAAATGGTCAGAGCAGGGACCTAGCATTTACTTCTGCTGTTGACATGACAGATACTCAGCAGCTGTTGTGACCAGATCAGTCTTAGTGAAGGGAAGTCTATGTTGTCCATGTTATTGAGCCCATGCATAGCCTCCAGCCCTGCTGCTATGGCCACTTTGTAAATGGGCCCATTAAGCAAGCAATTTAGTGGCCAAGGATAGAAGCTGACTTATATCCACACAACAGGTAATTTTTTTTCACTTGATTGGTGAATGCCTTCACTTCACTGGAGAGAATTTATGCGGTCCATGAATATTTTCACACTCTGTGCTCATTCTGAAATGTTTATTCACAATCCTCTCTTCCAGATTCCCTTGTCACCTATTTCTTGTTTTTTTCCAGTACATGCTCAACAACTAACCTTTTATCTATTGACTATGAATTGATGTAGATTTTACATCGGGTCATCCATCTCACCTTCCAGTTCTCCACAGTGAGTAGACAGGCAGACACACAGACCAAAATTCCCCACCCCAGTTTTCAAGGTTTTACTTCTTTCTAACTGGTGTCTTTAAAGTTAGCATGAGAGGTCTGAAGTGATTATGCATTTGGCTGGCATTGCATCACTGTAGCACTTATAATCAGGCTTTGTATCTGATCCACAGTCATGTCTGTACCTCAGCTACGAGAGAAAAGCTTCTGAACAGCTTTCTGCACTTTGAAAAGGAATTCTAAGCTTTGACTTACTTTTTGTGTGTGTTTGTGTGTCAGTTAGGAGAAACAAGCATATTTAAAATTTCTAAATCAACAGTATCAACATAGCAACAAAATACAACTGAAAATTGATCTCCCAAAGTCTCTTTGCACTGCACTGCATCTTATAATGACAATTTGAATAACCACGGTGCCACTGCAGCCATGAATTACCATTGTCTTGTTGCCCCCTAGCAAAGAGATGATCTGTCTGCTCATTAAACAGGTGGGGCAGCGATCTTAAAATTCAAATTTTAGAGGTTATTTCCTGGGAATATTCCTGGGAAAATGGTTCTGGCAAAAAAAGTCATTGACATATTGAAGGATATCATTAAGAGAGTAGAAAGATGGGGTTATTTACAAAGTGAAGGCAAGGTTAAATGTAACAATAAGAAAGGATAAAATCTTTAGGTATTATCAACAATTAGTATGCAACAGTCACCAGGACCAGCTATTACCTAGCCTAGTTTTAAGGGGAAAATAGGAAGCAGTTTTTGGAACTCACTGAGAGGAGACACTTGGCCGACTGATGACCGAGTGGAGAGGACTCTGGCCATTGTTAACGTGGTAGGCCAATGATGAGAAGCTAATGGGCACCTTCCTAATCCCTTCTCTCACTCTGAAGCCTCATGCTGGCTTGAATGCGCCTGGAAAAGGGGGAAAGTCTCCCGCTAATGAGGTGTCAAAATTCAGCAACCAAGGCATGGAGAAGGGTGGGGCATTCATTCCTCCGGAAGATAAAGTGGAGACAACCCAGGACCAAGCACAGATGCATAAAGTTTCTGACTAATAAGCAGATTCTTTTGGATTGGCATATTTTTTGTTTTATTCTTTTAGTCACAAATCTATGTTGATACAACTCCTTTGAGGTTGAGACACAAACGTTTTCTGATTTATGACCAGTCACTGCAATATAGGCACCATGAGAGTGAGAGATTCCCTGCTCCGATCCTGTGCTAGTTTGCTAGAGCTGCTGTAACCAAGTACTACAGACTGGCTGGCTTAAATAACAGAACTGAGTTGTATCACAGTTCTGGAGACTACAAATCCAAGATCGAGGTGCTAACTGGGATAGTACTTTCCAAGGGCTGTGAGGAAGAATCTACTTAATGCCCCTCCTCTTCCATGGTGGTTAACTGGAGCTGTTTGGTGTTCCTTGACATAAAGAAGCATCACCCCAGCCTCTGCCTTCATTTTCACAAAGTGTCTCAGTTGCTGTATGTGTCTATGTGTCTGTGTCTAAATTTCTCCTCTTTGTAAGGATACTAGTTATATTAGATTAGGGGCCTACTCTATTCCAGAATGACTCTTTCATCATTAACTACATCTATAATAACTATTGGGCTTCCCTGGTGGCTCAGATGGTAAAGAATCTGCCTGCAATACAGTAGACTGAGGTTTGATCTCTAGGTCAGGAAGACTCCCTGGAGATGGAAATGGCAACCTGCTCCAGTATTCTGGCCTAAAGAATTCCATGGACAGAGGAGCCTGGAGGGCTACAATCCATGGGTTTGCAAAGAGCTGGACATGACTGAATGACTAACACTTTCACTTTCATACTAACTCAATTCAGTTCAGTTCAGTTGCTCAGTCATGTCCAATTCCTTGCGACCCCATGAACTGCAGCATGCCAGGCCTCCCTGTCCATCACCAACTCCCGGAGTCCACCCAAACTCATGTCCATTGAGTTGGCGATGTCATCTGACCATCTCATCCTCTGTCATCCCCTTCTCCTCCTGCCCTCAATCTTTCCCAGCATCAGGGTCTTTTCCAATGAGCCAGCTCGTCACATCAGGTGGCCAAAGTATTGGAGTTACAGCTTCAACATCAGTCCTTCCAATGAACACCCATCTCCTTTAGGATGGACTGGTTGGATCCCCTTGCAGTCCAAGGGACTCTCAAGAGTCTTCTCCAACACCACAGTTCAAAAGCATCAATTCTTTGGTGTTCATCTTTCTTTAGAGTCCAACTCTCACTTCCATACATGACCACTAGAAAAACCATTGCCTTGACTAGACAGACCTTTGTTGACAAAGTAATGTCTCTGCTTTTTAATATGCTGTCTAGGCTGGTCATAACTTTCCTTCCAAAGAGTAAGTGTCTTAATTTCATGGCTGCAGTCACCATCTGTAGTGATTTTGGAGCCCAGAAAAATAAAATCAGCCACTGTTTCCACTGTTTCTATTTCCAAGTAAAGTCACATTCTGAGGTATATTGTGGATTAAGGCTTCAACATATGAAGTTTGGGATGGGGGCACAATTCATAACAAATCCTAATATTTAATACAGTGCATGACCCAGAGTAGATACCCAATAAATACACATCTTTGAATAAATGTATGGGCAGTGGAAGAATAGATGAGAACCTATTTATCTGTTTTTAAAATTTTGGATGTCATAAATCTTATGCCCGATCTATTAATCTACAACTGATTATCCTGAAAACTATTAATTTAAGAAACTAGAGCTTATATCAGGATTGTCTATTTGCCCCTAATGATTAGCTAGAGATGTAAGAACTGTGTAATGTGTTGGATATTGATACCCTTCTACTCGAGTTCTCCCTCTGGCAGTGTCCATTTAGCTAGTTTCAGAGACAGAAATCTCTCAAGATCATAAATGTCATTCTGACCTCTGAATTTCAGTTTACTTCCTGTATCATGAGGCTTGATTAAAAAATTATTGCTTGAGCTAGTTACCTACAAGTACCTTTGAAACTTATAAAATAATCCAATCACTCAAATCTAATTTCAATATGTATACCAGTGATAACCTGTGCCTAAGAACAGTTAAGATAATTTTTGCTGGCACTCTCTCAGTCATTTATCCAAGTTAATTTCATTTGCTGTCCTGCTGCCTGTTTGGCTACCTCCTACATTTAAATCCATCTTTACTTTCTGAAATACACAGGCAGCTTTTCCTTTTCCAACATCTAAAATTCACAGGAGGCTTTTCCTTTTCCAATAAACGCTCTCCATGATTTTTGAACATGGAAATAAATATTCTGATATTTTCAGTTTCCCCATCTAATTTTCTCCTGTGCCAAATCCTGAATAGTAATAATGTGTTTATAAAGCTTTTCTGCAGGAGCCCATCCATAGTACTTTACAATGCTGTGCTGTGTAACAGCCCCCTGGAGTTGGAACCTGATTCTTTAGTTAGGAATTTATGTATTAAATAAGATAAGGTTATATTTAATACTTGCTATATTAAGTAAGTATTATTTTTTCTACAATTGCTTAGCTGTTATTTGGTCCTTTCATCTTCACTACAACTCTATTATAAACTTCATTTAATACATGAGGAAATTCTTAGAGATTAATTAACCTGCTCAAAGTTATGGTGGCAGAATCTTCGACTACATGCTCGATAGTAGTGTGATTTCAGACTACAGTTGTCTGCCTTCAGAGGGCATCATCACTTACATCATCATGTAATGTTTAAGAACAGTTTAAGAAAATAGCAGGCTACACAATTCTCTAACCACATCTGCTTATTCTTTTTTTTTGTTTGTTTTTGGCCTTGATTCTCTTTGCCCAGTTAATTAGATAACTTTTACTTACCTTTTCAGTTTCTACGCTGACATCAACCGTGCAGAGATAGCTTTACTGCTCACGCTTGGCTGTTTTACTTGGTGGAATTTATTTCACTAATAGTTTCTTGTTTAATGTCCATCTTCTTTATGAGATGGTAAACTCTGTTAGGGCAAGGGTTGGCTCTGACTTGTTTATCACCATATCTCTAGCACAAAGTACAGTTCTTGATTGTGCTCTATGCATGTTCCTAGATATGCAGATGAATAACAACATGCTTGTTTTACACAGGACCTAAAATGCAAAGATACAGTCCTGCAGCTTAAGATTTGTAAAAGAAATACCTCTTTCTTTGCAAATATTCTGAAAATTTATAAGGAGATGATAGCACAACGCCTGTTTTGAGGTCATTTAGACTCCATGAAATGCTACAAAAACACATACACGTATATAACACAGAATGTCCTTTTCTGCAAAGCTATAAACATTAATGCATTTGATCAAAATAAGAATTATTGCTCCAAAAGACACTAGCTTGGAGTAATATTTTCAATTTTAAATGGATTTATCATTCATAGAATATGTTCTTATAAACACTGAGCCTATTCTTTCTATCTCCAATTTTAGAGACTATAGCTTACTTACAAGGTTAGATCTATTTAAAATTCACCTTAATAAGATCTTAATGCAAGCATGAATCATCAATGAAAAATTAAATGGTTTTTATTTAAGCATATTGAATTATTTGTTCATAGTGAGATGATTAATCATAAAATAATATATGGACAATTGATGCTTATTATTATGGGAAACCATAGTTATTGGTTCTTCAAACTGATGTCTAATAACTTCCAGTCAAGTGGTTCTGAACATCAGAAATGCTTTGGAGTGCATTATAGGGTAACACAAGTGATAATACCTCATTCTGGGATATTTTTAACATGTTTGAATTTGAGCCATGAAATCTACAATTTTGAGGACTTTTCCAGTGATCTGAATTTTCACATGGGGTTGGGAATAGCCAAACTTTTCAGTAACAGGATAGCAAATTTGACTGTTTCATACATAAACCACTACTTAATGACACGTTTGTAACTTGGGGAGTTGAATTATTTCATATAGCAGTCACTCACCATTCTATTTCCAGCTGAAATATAGAGGTCAGGAATTTTCATTCATCTCTTATTTAAATAAAATGAGATGTAAGGATAGGCAGTAATCTTGGTGATGAAATTAATATAATGTCTCTTGAGTGCAACTATTTTATCCACTGAATTCTGCACTAAAGACTATATTTCAAACTGTAGTAGGAGGCCACATAAAACTAATTTCTCCTTATATATATATATATCCTCAACATGTGCTTTTCTTTTAAAATCAAAATAAAGATTCATGACCAGAAAATTGAAGCTAAAAATATATATGAGGAGTATATAATTTTCAAATCTTTATTTTGTTATTTCTTAACCTAAATCTCAAATTACTTTCAAAAGCCTCCATTACTCATTTACGAAGCCAAGTTTTGGATGAAAGTGTAGAACTTTACTTAGAGCCATTAGGCAAGACTACCAGGACTACCTTAGCCAAACTTCACAGAATTGATGCACAAAGAGATGGAGGTGGGATGGGAAAGACTTTTTATTTCTGATGAATGCCCTTTTCCCTTTGAAATGCTATATTAACTTTGAAACCATTTTCTAGGTCCCAACAGTATTTGTGTGAGCTAGAAGCTCAATAAGTGTTTTTTTCTATGACAAAGTGTCTGATAGAAGTGTTAACAATGACTGACGAGGCAGCTTAGAATGGTGTTTACCATGAGAGAGTGTCATTACTATCAGAATCAATCTGGATGAAGCTACATGCAGATCACATCTTATAGCTGGCTTGAGGACAGATGATTATTCTTTGTTGAACAAGAATCACAAAATCTGACGGCTCATCTTTGTGTGTCAAATTGGGTTAATTTCTGAAAAGTTCATGTCTCAATTCTCTTTCCTAAAAATCTCAAATCAATAGATTAGTTCAGAATTTGGAGAAGGTATTCAGGTTTGTTCCTTAAAGCATTTTAAAATATTCAGGTTTGTTTCTTGAGGTTTCTCAAGTTTTATACAATAGGACATAATTCTTGATGATCTTGGGAACCAAAAAAGAAGATAAAATATAGATTTTCCTCTTCCCTAATATTATCCAATTCTTTTTGATTGGAAAAAAAATAATTTACTTCTTAGTTCCTAAATGCTGTTTCAGCAATTTGATTTATTTATTTGTGATTTATTTTTTGTGATTATTTATAATCACATAATTATAGCACAAATCACAAACATTATAGAAGCTTGAATCACTCTTTCAAATAGCCCTTTGCCATTTGTGGATTTAACATGTGAGATTTCAGTAATTACCCTGTAACCATAAATGTTTGTGTAATATAAAAACTTATTATTTGGAAAAAAAGCACTTGAACTCTATGTACTGATATACTGGAGCCTATCATGAGGGACGTACTTAGTCAACTGGGCCTAGGGTCATTTTTGGGCTTAACTCATTGTCACCCCTTAAATAAGTGACTTCAGGTCCCAAGAACTTTATACTTCATGAAAAAGTAGCTCAAAACAAGCTTTGTTTAGGTTAAAATGGTAGCTAAGTTGAAATGGATATATATAGATATATAAATATAGTTTTGCTTGGAAATACAGTTTGAACAAAAGCTGGCAGCCTGTAGTTACATTTCCACATTTGTGAAGGTATCAGGATTTATCATTTCTTGAATGTAAAATGTCTAAGGAGTCTCTACTGTAATATGATGAAATTTATTATTTCTTTTCATGAAAGCTGTCATTGAACTTTGTCACGCTTTCAGTTCATATTTAAAAGTAGGGAATAATTTAGCTTGCATTATCCTCAATTTTCTGCATGTGCCACTATTAAAATAGTAAATTGTAATAGAATGATTCATAGGACTGAATTCCTTAGGCAATTTTCTCTTCTACCCTCAATGCATAAAAACTTAGTCCTAAAGAGGTTTGATTGGAAGCTATGGCTATTAAACATGCACAGATACACAAGTTTTAAATTTTTTAAGAATTTTTGAGGCTTGTGTGGGTAACTTCGAAAGATGAGAAACTATGTATTAAAATATACATCTATGTTATTCTAGCTGGGAAAGAATAGAAGGTAAGAATTTTTGTCTATGCCAAAATCACAAAAAGTGAAAAAAATAAAGAAATTGTTATGAAAAACATCAATCCATAGGAGTAAATTACATGGTGCAGAGACGAAAACTGAGTTTTGAATCTGCATTCTAGACAAAGTGTTACTGAGTCCAAGCTCATATTTCTTGCCACATGACAGGCCAGTATATTGAGAGATGACTTGTTGGGACAAGGAATAATGCCTTTATGTGGAAAGCCAGCAGATCAAGAAGATGGTGGACTAGAGTTGTTCCAAACAACCATCTTCCTTGAGTTAGAATTCAGACTCTTCTATGCTGAAAAGGGGGAGGTATTATTGATTGTTTTAAATACTTTAATGGTTGCTTAATATTTCACTGAATATTTTGAAATGCTCAAAATAATCTTTGAAAGAAAGACATTTAAAGTTACACTGAGATAACACTGCATAACTACAGCAATAACTAAAATGAGAAAAGACTGGCGATATTATGCCTAAGTAATATTGAGGAACAAGTGTAATTTTTACAGGTAGCCAGGGGAGGCATAAAATGCCACAAGCCAAGTTATAGCCTGAAAACTGCTACCATGTGGTAATCTTGGGTAATCATAGAACCCACCTCATAAATTTACATTTTAACAGGGATTACAGTCCTTTTTTGCTTATTTTCCAATGCCTGCAAACAGAAGTTTCATGTATTTTATCAGGTCTTGTCGTTTCCTAGTGGTGGGAGAGAAATCTCTCTAGGAGTTAATTTTTCAGGTGTAGAATTAGAAATCCTTTCCAGAAACTTAATAAATGCCTAATTCTAACTTTTCTGGTAACTACTTCTGAGTAAAAATAAAAAGCATGGCAGCTTTTAAGAAGCATTCTACTTTTCTCATAGTTTTGTATATTACGTATTTGGGCATATGTCTGGAAAGTTTTTGCTTGGGGACTCATATGGTTGCAGTTTGATGAGGAAATTCAAATAAATTAGATTCTGATAAGGATGATTTGATGGCCTGCAGTTGATTTGATGGCTTGTCAACTGGCCTGTCCAACACAGTACTCTTGGTACAGTTAGTTTTCTTACATGGCATCTAGCTTCCCTCACAGGGACCATCCCAAGTGAGCTGGGCATCAACTTTACAGATTATTACCATCTTGACTTGGAGGTTATATGGAGGCCACATGTTATGTTCTCTGTAGTTGAAGGAGATAAAAGCTGATTCAGATTTATGTGAAAGGACAGTGGACCCCTCTCTCAGTGGGAAGAATGTCAAAGAAGTTGTGGTCATTTTTAAAATGGTCACATCTCTGTTAATTTCCTTCCTGCTTGAAATGTCTGAAGTAATTAATTTTTCTGATTAAACCCTGAGTCAATTCAGAAATTGGTGCCATAATTTGGGTGCTGCCATAACAATAGAACTAAATTAAGTGAAGTTTATTTAGCAAAGAGGTGATAAACAGCAATGAAAAATCTATAGTAGCCAGAGGACTGTAGAGCCCTCATGCTATGGCAAGACATTTTAAAAAATTGCCACTTGTCATAACTCAAAGTCCTTTTAGGGCGGAGTCTGAGAGTGAGTGACAGTGTGTGCTGGCTACTATTGGTGACATTTTGCCAGGTGTTACCAGAAACAGATTAACTCAAGCAAGAATTAACTGATAGAGATCAAAGTAGAAATCAAAGGTAATAGGGCAAGTTCAGAGCTTGAATGCCTTGTAAGATTGGAAAAGTTAACTGCTTCTCAAAATGAAATACTAAAAGTATTTGATTGTAGAGTTATAAAAAGTATAATAACCAAGAGACAGAGATAGTTAAGACTATTTTTTCAGCTTTTTATTTTGTATTGGACTATAGCCAATTAACAATTGTATTAGTTCCAGGTGAACAGTGAAGGGACTCAGCCATAAATATACATGTATCCATTCTCTCCCAAATTCCCTTCCCATTCAGGCTGCCACATAACATTGAGCAGAGTTCCATGTGCTATATAGTAGGTCCCTGTTGGTTGAAAGTGAAAAGTGAAAGTGAAAGTTGCTCAGTCGTGTCCAACTCTTTGCAACCCCATGGACTACACAACCCCATGGTCTCCCACAGGCGAGACCTAGAGAATTCCATGGACTGTATAGTCCATGGAGCTGCAAATCCATTTTAAATATAGTGGAATGTATATCTCCATCCCAAACTCCCTAACCATACTTTCCCTCCAATCCCTCCCACTGACAACAAGTTTGTTGTCTAAATCTGTGAATCTCTTTCTGTTTTGTAACACAAATCATTCAGCTGTATCATTTCTTTTTAGATTCCATGTATAAAAGATGTCACACAATATTTCTCCTTATCTGACTTACTTCACAGTATGACAATCTCTAGGTCTATGTTGCTGCAAATAGCATGATTTCATTATTTTAATGGCTGAGTAATATTCCATTATATATATATATATATGTGTATATATATATATATACCATATCTTGACTCATTCCTCTGTCAACAGACATTTAGTTTGCTACCATGTCTTCGCTGTTGTAAATAGTGCTGCAGTGAACATTGGGGTGCATGTATTCTTTAGGATCATGTTTTTCTCTGGTTATACACCCAGGAGTGGGATTGCAGGGTCATATGGTAGCTCTGTTTTTAATTTTTTAAGAAATGGAATATTACTCAGCATTAAAAAAAATTCATTTGAATCAGTTCTACTCAGGTGGACAGAACTGGAGCCTATTATCCAGAGTGAAGTAAGCCAGAAGGAAAAACAACTATACAGTATACTAACGCATATATATGGAATTTATAAAGATGGTAATGAGAACCCAGCATGCGAGACAGCAAAAGGAACGCAGACGTATAGAACAGACTTGTGGACTCTGTGGATGAGGGCAAGGGTGGCATGATATGGGAGAATGGCATTGAAACATGTTAATTATCATATGTGAAATCAATTGCCAGCCCAGGATTGATGCTTGGGGCTGGTGCACCGAGATTTCCCGGGGGGAGGGAGGAGGGAGGGAGGAGGGAGGGAGGTTCTGGAGGGGGAGCATATGCACACCCATGGTGATATCATGTCATTGTATGGCAAAACCAATAAAAAATAAAAAAAAAATTAAAAAAAAAAGAAACCTCTATACTATTCTCCAAAGTGGCTGTGCCAGTTTACATTCCCACCAACAGTGTAGGAGGGTTCATTTCTCTCTACACCCTCTCCAGCATTTATTGTTGGATTTTTTGATGACAGCCATTCTGGCTGGTGTCAGGTGACATCTCATTGTAGTTTTGATTTGCATTTCTATAATAATGAGTGATGTTGAGCCTCTTTTCATGTGTTTGTTGGCCATCTATATGTCTTCTTTGGAGAAATGTCTATTTAGGTCCTCTAGCCCATTTATCAACTGGGGTGTTTGTTTTGATGCTGTTAAGCATCATGAACTGTGTGTAAATTTTGGAGACTAATCCCTTGTTGGGGGGATTTGCAGAAAATATTTACAAATATTTTCTCCCACTCTGTGGGGTGTATTAAGAATGTGAATTTCACTTGTGTGGTAGCTATCAGATTAAAAAATTTTTTTCCTTACCAAATTCTATTATTTAAGGTCACCCAATGATATCACCAGTACTTTGAGAAGGAATGAAATAGGCAAACTTTAAGACAGTCTATGAAATAACTTTGTGTATAGTTGCTGGGAAGAAGAGACTAACTATAAACAAATAAAATAACTAACTAGAAACAAATAGAGTTTGTTAATATTGGGTTGGCCAAATGTTCATTTAGATTTTTCTGTTGCATCTTATGGAAAAACCCGAGAGAACTTATTGGTCAATGTGATATTTGGTAATCTTTAAAAAATCAAAACCTAAAAGCCCTGGAACCAAAAGTCAATGCAAAATTTGTCCAGCTCCCAAGGAAAGCAGATATTTCTCATATTTAGCTAGGTAATAATGGATATTTAACAAGGTAGTACTTGAAAGAGGGCAAAAATAGAGTTCTCAGAGAACAATTTCCCCCAGAAAGATTTAGAATATGAATAAAAATGTTATTCCCTATCCCCAAGAAAGGGGCCTTCACAATGACCACCAAGCAGAATTTCATACTTTTTATGGACCAGTGACTGCTTGTCATCCATTTCCTTGTACTCCAAAGAAGAGTTTTTTATTAGAGTCTTTTTTTCCTTTCCCACCACTCCACACATGATAGTGTGGTTCCTAGATTGCTGGAGCATGGGGAGGTGCATCTGAACTTGACAAAAAATATGTGCATAATTTTGCAAGTTTTGTGCATTCAATTGAGTTCATGAATGAATGAAATATTGGGAAAGGATGAATGAGTTCTATGTGTGAGAATAAGAGTATTATTTATAAAGGAATATTTATCTAATGCTTACATATTAATACGAATAAGAGGATAGAGAATATTAGCAGGTTTACATTATCAGAACAACTTTCTCCTGGATATACAGCTCGACTAAGTTCTTCAACCTTCCTTGCAGCTAGCTGTGACCATATGATGAAATTCTGGTTCATGGAATGGGTGTAAGATATTTCCTGGAACAGAAATCTCCTGCAGAAATCCTATATTATCATAACTCTGTTGGTCATTATCCCACACAGATGGCCATGAAATACTTGGGTATAGGAAGAATGGAAATACTCATATGGACTGACTATCTATCTATATATTCAGTTTGTGTTGAAGGAACAATGACTAGAAGTATGGGTTTATACTTGTTTTGGGGTAAGGGTTAATTTGGCTGACTGGCCAGAGAATTTTTGCCAAAACAAGTATGGAGAAGAGATACATGGATGAAACTCTCAGAGTGTAAAGATAGTGCTATTGCATAGAGATGCTCTCCAGAGGACATCTACTCAATGAAGGCTCACATTATTCAGGTAGACAAGATGACTCATTCAGCAAATGTCAAGCAATCTCATTCCTCAGTAATCCTTGTGCTTACTCAATGGGTTCATTAGCAAAAGTTCTATGATGATAGAAATTGGGGAAACCTGTAGGTAAATAAAATACACATCCAAATAAAATACACATCCACTTACCAAGTCTGCTGTAATAACTAAGAAATGACCAATTTGCCAATGGTGGAAGCTAATGCTGAATTCCTGATATGCCATAATTTCCTGAGGAGACCAGCCAGTCTCCAGATGGCAAGTTGATTACATTTGGTCCTTTCTATTTTGAAAAAGGCAATGATTTGTCCTTTTTGGAATAACAGTCTGAAAATGGATTTGCGTTATCCTTGTGCCAGCTTCTACTAGCACCACCATTTATCGACTTTCCAAATGCTATGTCTACTGCTGTGTTTGGCTAAGTAATATTTTTATAGCAAAAGTAATGATGAAAGTGAAAGTATTAGCTACTCAGTTGTGTCCGACTCTGTGAGACTCCATGTATTATAGCCTGGCAGGCTCCTCTCTCCATGGGATTTTCCGGGCAAGAATGCTGGAGTGGATTGCCAATTCCTTCTCCAGGGGATCTTCCCAACTCAGGGATTGAACCTGGGTCTCCCACATTGCAGGCAGACTCTTAACCATCTGAGCCACTAGGGAAGCCCCAAAATAATGATAAATGGGCTTAACATAAAGGATTTACTGGTTTTATCTGGTTTTATTATGTACCAAATTAGCCATTGTAAAGGATGAATGATTTAATGGGAAAGAATAACCTATTAAAGACACCAGTAATAGTCCTAGATGGGTGATAACAAAGTGCAATGTTGAGATACAGTTGAAAAGAAGAACCATATGCTCAGATCAGGTGACTGGTGTGGTGTGGGAATGGGGCCATCTCCTATCATTAATAACCTACTCACATGCTTTTTTGTGTTCAGTTCCCATGACTTTGGTTTCTGCTGCCTTAAAAGTGGAGGGTTTCCACTAGAAAACATATCCACAGTCCCATTGAAAGAGAAGTTGTGATTGCCTTGTAAACACTTTTGTCTTTTCATGTCATTGAATGAAAAGTCAAAGGAGTTAAACTAATGTCTACAATGACTATAAAGATAAAATATGCTTATTGGGGTTAGGAGTGCTACATAAAAGTGTAGGATATCCAGTTAAATTTGAATTTCAGGGAAACAGTAAAGGTGATATTAAGGAGATACTTACATTAAATAATTATTTGCTATTTATCTGAAGTTCAAATTTAACTGGGTTTCCTATGTTTTTATTTTATAAATCTGGAAACTTTAATTGGGTGTAAGGTGACATATTGCTGGAAAGCAAGGGATTCTCAGGTATTGTTAAGAATCTTACTTTCTTATTTTTCTTTCCTTTTCTAATCATTTTAGTTTATGTCCCCATTACCATACAAACTGTTGCTATAGCCATGACAGGCAATGCTTGCTTTGGTCAATCCTATATACTAAGATTAGAAAAGTCAGCCTAAAACTGCTAACATACCATATCATTCCCCTGCTCAAAAAGCATCAGGGACTCTTCTTTGCTACAGAGATAAAGTTCAAACCTCTGAGCACCAAACTCAAAGCCTTTCATGCTTCATGCTCTTTCCTCTCAGCATCCTTAGGAGAACTCCTTAATCCAACCAGAGATATTTTCTTCACTGATGCATGTTTTCTCACATACACTTATCTAAAACTTAGATTTAAAGTCTCCCATCTGTTAAAGTTTCCCTTATCATTCAAACAATAAAAGGTAACTCTTCTGAAATATGTAACAAAATGTAGATTTGTACTTATTGTTCTGCATGTATTTCCCACAATTGGCAGTAATCTTTTCTTGGGTTCATATGAACTTTTAAAATATTTAAAATTACACAAGTTATAGGAATTGCATTAATATGTATAAGGGCTGGTACTGAACTCCTTATACACAGACACACATACATATGTATATATAAACATATAACCACACACACACGTGTGTGTATAAATATACACATGACATTTTAACTCAATCATCAAATATATCCAAAATGAGGTATAAGTAGGCTCAATCTTTATATCCATTTTACAAATGAAAATCAAAGGAGCAAAAAGGTTAAGTAACTCACCCAAGAGCACACATATATAAATAATGGAGTTGGAATTTAAAGCAGGCAATCTGGCTCCAGAGTCTGTACTTCTAACTACTGTATTGTACTGTGTCTATGAGGAATGCATTTTCTTTTTCTAAAAAAATTGAAACAATAAAATATGGTTAAATTCTCCTTTGATATACCAATTTTAAAAGTTCAGCCACTCAACTAGAGATAACTATTATAATCAATTTCGTTTTTTATTTTCATATATTTTTCTATGTATTTCTATGTCTATGTACCCATAGAAAATACACACTATTGTTTGAATATGTTTTAATGTATGTAACATATATACTATATAACATAATAACAGTGTAAAGAACATCAATGTACATGCCCTTTTGGGAATATATTCTTTAGGGTAGGTACAGAACAAGTGAATTTTTGATTTTGAAGTGCTTTTATCTAGTCACATTCCCAATAGTAGTGCTTGGTAATATCTATTTCATTTCACCCTTATTAATACAAGTAAACATATAATTATAAAACTTTAAAAAATATTTGATGACATTTTTCAATTCATTGCGTCTGTTTTCTCAAATTCTGGTAAACTTCAACCTGTTTTCATACATAATTGACAATAGGTATATTTTATCTGTGAATTGCTCATTTTCAGTCCTTGATTATTTCCATTAGACTGTTCATCTTGTTCATATTAATTTTATGACTTTCATACATATAGTATACTAACTCTGTGTATTATATATGCTGTCAATATTTTTCCTAATCATCTGCTTAAATTTTAAGTTTATTTACCATGTCTCCTTTTGATTATTTATAGTGTCTTTTGTTTTATAAATTTTTTCTTTATATAAATTTTTATACCCCACTCTTGCAGCCCATTCAAGACCTAAGACTTGGAGTGATCTTTTTTTTTTTTTTTATTGTTTTTGCCATACATTGTCATGATATCACCATGGGTCTACATATGCTTCCCCTCCGGAACCTCCCTCCCTCCTCCCTCCCCCCCGGGAAATCTCACTGTACCAGCCCCGAGAATCAATCCTGGGCTGGCGATTGATTAGACACATGACAATTAACATGCTTCAATGCCCTTCTCCCATATCATCCCACCCTTACCCTCATCCACAAAGTCCACAAGTCTATTCTATACATCTGCGTTCCTTTTGCTGTCTCGCATGTTGGGTTCTCGTTACCGTCTTTCTAAATTCCATATATATGGGTTAATATACTGTATTGTTGTTGGAGTGATCTTTTAAAAATACAAATAAAATTATTTTCTTTTTCCTTCTTGAAACAGGTGGGTGACTTCCCATTGCAGACTACTTACTCTGACTCTCATTGCCCTATATCCTCTGCCCTGGGCAATCTCACACAGTACTGCTGGTATCAATCCTCTCTTCTCCAGTCACAGAAAGCATGTTTTCATGTTTTCTTTTCAAGTTCAAGTGATCTGTACTTGCTGTTCTCTTTGCATGTAATGCTCTGTCCCCTCATCACCATCTGACTGGTGTTATGACATAGTGGGGAAAGAATCATATTTAGAGTCAAATATGGGCTCTCCAGGTGAAACCTGGTTCTTTAGCAGGTTCATGGTAAAGAACCTGCCTGCCAATGCAGGAGACCTAAGAGACACAGGTTCGATTCCTGGGTTGGGAAGATCCCCTGGAGGTGGGCATGGCAGTCCACACCAGTATTCTTGCCTGGAGAATTCCAGGGAGAGAGAGCTTGGGGGACTACAGTCCATAGCATCACAAAGAGTCAGACACGAATGAAGTGACTTGGCATGCAAGTATGCATGGGTTGAATAGTGTCTCCCAAAAATGATATGTTGAAATTCTAGCCCCTAGTTAGTGTGTGTGGTAATGGAAGTTATCATTCAGATCAATAAACTAAATACTGACACTAATACTGATATCAGTGAGAAGACCCCAGAAGTATAGTTAAAGTTAGCTTGGCACTGCCTCTGCCTTATTCAAAATATTATCCCATCAGGCCCCCATGCTGAGCCTGATGGAACCAAGGCTAACTTCATCTTTCCTTTCTTCCTATCCTAACAACTTTATCCTCAATTATCTGAATTGTTAAAGCCACTTTTTCCTCTTTTCACCCCTAGCATCCTCCTTTCCCATATTCCCTCAATCATGCACCTCTAAATCTTCTCAAAAGCTTCCTGGTTTCTTACCATTTCTTGTAAGAGTATAGGCTGTTCCTCATTTTAATTCATAACAGAAAGACCATAATGTCCCTAGTTCTATGTAAAGATATTTGCATCCCTAGTCACTGACATTGCCCTGCCCCAAATCTTTCCTTTCCACCACCTCTCACCCATATGGCCTGTTTGTGTTGTTGTTCCTGCTTAATTCAATATCACTATCTCCATGTCAGGGTAATTTTTTTTTGACAATAAATTATACTTACTATTTAATTTATTTATCAAATAGAGGTAGTGATTTCTGTGCTATAGTATTTTCAGAAATAATTTTCCAGGATAATAGGGCCTAATAAAACTAATAGAAACTGTGTGAGGGTGCTATCATTACCTCCATTCCACAGATGAGAAAATTGAATCCCAGAAACTACGTTATTTACCTGTTATAGCTAATAAGTAGCAAAGTCAGTACTGAGACCTCAGGAGTCTGAATCTAGAAACCAATCTCTTAAGCTCTGCACTATGCTGTCCTCCATGACAGAAGAATGAAAAAGAGAAAATGGAAGAAAAGGAATCAACTATAGGAAATGACAAAAACTGAAAGACAGCTTAAGAAAAAGACTTGCAAAGATGAAGAATGACACAGAATGACAGTAGAGAAGAAAATGAGAATGATAGGAATGGAGAATGGTAGGCTGAAATACATATGCTCAGAGAGGCAGAAACAGAGAAAATAATGTCAGAAAGATAGCACAGAAGCAAAGACATTCAGGGTTATAAAAATGTATATTCAATATCCTGCCTATTTGTGAGGTGTATAGTTATTTTTTTCTGAATTGAAAATCATCAGGAGTAAAAGCTGAAGTATTTTAAATACATTAAAACAGCTAAGCAACGGAAACAACTGTTAGGTTGAAACAACTAATCACAGATAAATGATTTTATATTTAGAAAAATATGATCTATAAATAAAAGTGATGAATAATTTAAAATGAAATGTGGAGAAAGAATGTTAAAATGAGTAGCTTAGCAACAGTAAAAGGCCAGTGACACACTCAAGAAATAATGACAATATTGGTTGGTTGTTAGGAGAGCCTGGATTTTTTTTTTTTTTAAGTTACTGGTTGGTGCGTGGTGGCTCAGATGGTAAAGGGTCTGTCATAAATGCTGGAGACCTGGGTTCAATCCTTCAGTTCTTCCCCATCAGTCCCTGAGTGGGGAAGATGTCCTGGAGAAGGAAATGGCAACCCACTCCAGTATTCTTGCCTGGGAAATCTCAAGGACAGAACTGGCTGAGCTCTAGTCCCTAAATTCCCTGCCCCAAAGTCTTTCCAGTGACACCCTAAGGTGCTCATTTAAACCAGAAGAAAACTGTGCAGACTTCTTTCAGTTCACAGTGGCAGTTAGAAACTTGGGAATGAGTAGACCTGTAAAAACATCTATGGAGAAAACGTTCTGGTTTCCTCTTCAGAACTAGGGAACACCTGTAGAAACTGTGCTGGATGGAGAACCACGCGAGAGCATCTCTATTTTTACCGTATGCTTTGTTCCTGAAGTGTGAATGTGACTGCAGTAAAGTATCAATGTCACAAAGCTGGCACTGTGTACTACAATCGGTTTCATGTGTTCCTGGTTTTATCCTGGGAATGATATAAAAGAAATCGGCAGAGAGGACAACGTATTTCCCAAGAGACTCAGACTAGCTGTTGTACATCCGCATAACTGAAGGCTTTGTTCTGCAGAGTTACTCAAATTCCCTCATTCATTCAGTTGAACATGCACCAACACTCCTCATCACAGATTTTTGAAGTATACTTGAAGTCCAGCAAATTGCACACAGTTGATTCTGATGTGCACCTCATATTTGTGCATAAGCCTGCTTGCTGAAATTTATTTGTAATCCTGAAATCAATACTCATGGTACATTTTCAGTCCTTTACAGACATGTGTGTGCTTAATTGTTCAGCCGTGTATGACTCCTTGCAATTCAATGGGCTATAGGCTGCGAGAATCCTCTGTGCATGGGATTTTCCAGGCAAGAATACTGGGGCAGGTTGCCATTTCCTTTTCCAGGGGATATTCCCGACCCAAGGATCGAACCCCAGTCTCTTGTATGGCAGGCAGATTCTTTACATGTGCAGAAAAGCAAAACATTAACAATTTGCCCTGCCTTTCCATTTCACTTCTCAGACTGTAAACAAGTGACCTTTTGGTGATGCAGACAGTGGCATATTGTTCATATTCTTTCTGTGCATTTTGTTGGTGATTTGGCTTCTCTGGTGGCTCAGACAGTAAAGAAGGGTTGCTAAGAGTTGGACACAATTGAAGTGACTAACACTTTCACTTTTGCTGTTTAAAACAGTCTCCCCAGCCTAGTGCTGAAGTGCTATCTGGTATTCATGAGTATGGAAAGACTGTGATGTGCCTAATGAAGAAGAGATATAGTTTAGATAAACTTCATTCAGGCTTGAGTTTTAGTGCTTCTAGCTCTGAGTTCAATGTTAATGAATCAACAATATGGTACATCCAGAAAAGAAAGAGAAAATTTGCCAATCCGGAAGTGAGGCTGCCCTGGTAAGTCCTAAAGTAACATTTATAGATGAAACTATGGAAAGCATGGAAAAGTGGGTCAACTCATGGATTCATGAGATGATGACTGATTTTTAAAAAAGCATAGTGGAGAGAATTATGGTGCAGCTGAAAGCCAAAGAAATGTATGTTTATATTACCGAAAGGTCAGGAAATGTTAAACCCTCCTTAACTAGTTCCGGCTGACTCCCACGTTTAAAAGGTGGTGTCATGTGTTTAAATGATTAAAGAAAACAGCTTAGGTGATACAAATTTTAACACTTTGTGAAGCAGCATTTTCCACTCTGAAGAGTTCAGAGAACTGCACAATAAGGGGAAAGGGCAGCAAGATTTTCTAGAAAGAGGCAAGTATTACGTCCCTCATGGGAGGACGTGCATGGAAGCCAGGACTATGGCACTGGCTTTTGAGGAAAGAGCTTTTTTTCTTGTGAGGTTGATAAATGAGAAGAGAAGAAAGTGTTAAGTCTTTCAGTTGTTTTGACCCTTTGCGACCCCATATACTGTAGCCGGCCAGTCTTCTCTGTCTATAGAATTCTCCAGGGTGGGATGATATGGGAGAAGGGCATTGAAGCATGTGAGTTTTCATGTGTCTAATCAATCGCCTGCCGAGGACTGATGCTCGGGGCTGGTGCAGCGAGATTTCCGGGGGGGGGGGGGGGGGGGGGGGGGGGGTTCCGGAGGGGAAGCATATGTAAACCCATGTTGATATCATGACAATGTATGGCAAAAACAATTAAAAAAAATAATAAATAAAAAAATTAAAAATTAAAACAAACAAACAAAAAAAAAGTATAAAAAAATAGCTAGGATTGTAAAGTCTGGATCAGGTGGAGAGTAGTTTTAATTTTTAAGAATTAATTTTAACCATTAGTATTATACTGTGGTTTTAATTTGCATTTTCTCTGATAACCAATAATGTTGAACATCTCTCCATGTATTAATATTTTTGTTATATATATATATACATATATATATATATGTACTTTGGTCTTTTTTAAAGTGACTTTACATGTTTATTTTTTCTAAATGCATTGTTTGTCTTTTTATTATTAAAGTTTAAGAATTCTTTGTATATACCACTTACAAGTTGAGAAGAATGACCTCAGAAGAAACCAATCCTGACAGCACCTTGTTCTTGGAAACTTGCTTCTAGAATTGTGGAAAAATAAGTTTCTATTTATTGTTTAAACCTCCCAGTTTGTGGCACTTTGTTATGGCGGCCCAAGAAAAATAATATGTCTCCTTTTCAAGTCTTGCTTAGATGGTGTCTCAAATCTAGTTTGAACTATTGCCTTTGAGGCCTTTAGCAGAAACCAAGTGAGGAAGAATCTCAGTTTAAGATTGGTACTGTATGTTTCATATCCTTTAGAGTTTGCTGTGTCTGTATCCCATTTCTAAGAATCTATGAATTTCTTTCAAATGACACAGTCTTCTTATAAAATTTCAGATTTATGATCTTACATTCTAAGAAGCCCAAACCATTTGGAGAACAATATCACTTTGAATTTCACTCTCTTATTTTAGAAAACATTGAATTTTGATAAAAAGTCAATGGGGAAAGATTTTATAAATAGTCTTTTAAAGTATGAATGTGATCCTGTTTCACTCTCCAAAAGGGAATAAAATGAAGGAGTCGGTGCTTCTGATGACTCTCATTCAAAATGGAACTCATATTTTATTTCCGATCCCAAGTGGAACTTGCTTGGATAAATCAGTTTAGTGATGATAAGCAGACATAGTGCAATTCAGAAGACATTTCTGTTACCTCTCACATCTAAAGGGTAATGTTTTGAGACGTAAGATGTCTCTGTAAGTATAGAAGTCTGGGAGTTAAAAGCTTAAGCAAAATCAACAGAAGAGAATAGTGAATAAAATATTTTCAGGATGCAACATTAAATCAGAACTTTGTTAGCACATAATTCATTTATCACATAAAAATGCTTCTAAAGATATACAGCTGTGTGATGCTTCTCGTTTAGGCTCACAAAGCCATTCACTGAGTCAGTGTGCAGTTATAGAAATTTTAGTGAATCTCTGCAATAAGGTCAATACATTCATTGATGATACATGCTTTGGTTGAGAGTTTATATAGTTCTTAAAGAAAAGTATCAAGTTGGAAACATAAATGCTATCTAAAAATTAAAATTTGCAGCGAGAATAACTCTTCATCAGTATTCCTAAATTGTGTACCTTTCATATTCTTGCTTCATTCAGAAAGCTTAATGAAATCCAGCACGTAGAACACGTTCAGAGGGTCTGCAGTTTGTCAGATACTCTCATATTTTTCTCCTCACACTGCAGAGAGTTCCATAAACTTCATAGATTCTTTTTGTCAAGAGCTTATTGGAAACAGAAATCCATTCTGTCTGCTAAATGTGAAGAACTGAGATTCAAGTTCTGGCACAGCTAAGCTGTCAACAAAATGTAATGATTGGGCTGATATCCAATCTTCTCATATTGACCTGGTCCTTTGGAGTCCTAATAAAGTAAAGGAGCAATGACAACTACAGCAAAAGTCATGCTTTGGACACCTTTATGGTTTGTGGGGACCCATGTCAGTTTTCTGTGGCAACATGTAATATTTACTTTATTACCTGTGATGTGTTAGCACTGGGTTCCTGACAACTAGCAGGCTCTCAAACCTGAGGCATTGCATCGCCTTGGAAATCGGGCATCAGACTCCAGTCCTCAGAGCTCACATTTCCCACTTGAATGAAAAGTTTATGTGCTGTAGGACTTGTGAAAATATTTCAAATGATATTCGTAATAAAACCTTTCTGATTCAGATTGGAAACAGCTGAATTTTCTCTTTGGAGCTTAAGGTTAGGAAAGGAGAGCAAGTTAAGGATAGGTTTCCAGTTAACTCTGTTCCTTCAGGAAACACTGACTTTTAAAAACATGCAGACATTCAAACTAAGCTTTACGTCCCCTCTGTTTAAAAGATAATTCTTTAGGTTTTTTTTTTTTTTTTTTTGTCAACTGGATGTTAGCTGAATTCACTCAGTTGGTTGAGATCTAAGCAAAAACCAGGAATGTCCAGGCTGCATACAACACAGACTTTCTCTAAGTTTCTGTGGGTTTCTGCCCCCAGAAACCCTGTGGTTCTTTCTGGCTCTGAGTTCCTACTTATACTGACCTCTTATTTTCATTTCTGTTCCCTTGTTTATATCACACTAAACTGTCCCCAATACCTAAGATAATTTCTTACCCTTAATTTTCCACAAACCACCCAGATAAATAATTTCTACATATACTAGGCTTTACTGAGATTTTAGGGCAATAGAAAGGTTTTTACAGCACCAGATACATCCACAGCTGGGCATCATTTCAGCTTTGGCTCAACCTCTTCATTCTTTCTGGACCTATTTCTCCATTCTTCTCCAGTAGCATATTGGACACCTACTGACCTGGGGGGGGGTTCATTTTCAGTGTCATATCCTTTTTGTCTTATCATACTGTTCACGAGGTTCTCAAGGCAAGAATGCTGATGTGGTTTGCCATTCCCTTCTCCAGTGGACCACGTTTCATCAGAACTCTCCACCATGACTTGTGCCTATGGGTGGCCCTGCGAGCCACGGCTCATACAGGCTGTGATCCATGTGCTCATTTTGGTTAGTTTTCTCTGATTGTGGTTTTCTTTCTGTCTGCCCTCTGATGGAGGAGGATAAGAGGTTTGTGCAAGCTTTCTGATGGGAGGGACTGGCTGTGGGGAAAGCTGGGTCTTGCTTGGTGGGCAGGGCCATGCTCAGTAAATCTTTAATCCAATCTTCTGCTGATGGATGGGGCTGTGCTCCCTCTCTGCAGTTTGGCCTGGGGCAGCCCAGTCCTGGAGTCTTGTATTCTCTATGCAAGGGCTATAGCTTCTGTGTTAGGCCTAACGATGACCTCCTCCAAGAGGACTTATGTCAATATGCTGCACCTCCCAGAAATACTCCTGCCAGTGCCCCTGACCCTGCAGCAGGCCACTGTTGAATTGCACCTCCAACTTAGACTCCCAAACACTCACAGACAAGTCTAGCTCAGTCTTTTATGGGGTCACTGCTCCATTCTCCTGAGTCCTGGTGTACACAAGGTTTTGTTTGTGCTCTCCAAGAGTCTTTGTTTCCCCAGTCCTGTGGAAATTCTGTAATCAAATCCCACTGACCTTCAAAGTCAGATTCTTTCTGAGGATGAAATGGTTAGATGGCATCACCGACTTAATGGACATGAGTTTGAGCAGACTCCGAGAGATGGTGAAGGACAGGGAAAACTGGCATGCTGCAATCCATGGGGTCTCAGAGTCAGACATGACTGAGCAACTGAACAACAATGAGAAGGGATTTTATGTTGCATCTCTGCAAATTATCTTACTCTAAAAAGCCTTTGTCGGTTTGCTACTGGGAGTTTTTCACTGGCTGTGTTTTCCTGGTAGATTATTATAAAGCAACCCTGCACTGTGCTGCATTCCTTACTGTTCCCCTTTTCACCCCTTTCTAGTTTTTGGTGTTTACCTTTGGCAAGATTGCTTAAAACCAGGCTTCTCTCCTTCAGCCTAGTTTCCCCCATCCTACTTAGCTCAATTCCCCTAACTTGTCTTTGGGACTATGTTTTCATATCCAGAGACTTGTCAATGATTCTGGTGAAACAAAGTATCTCTGCACTCTGTTTTGCCCTTTAGCAGACCCAGATATTGGATATTTTTCTTTCTAATTCCCTTTAGCCATGTTAAGTTAGCAGATACATAGATACTATCTTGGGCATATTTAAGATGTACATTTAGAAATATTTATAATATTTTAAAAATATAGAACAACATATACCCACAAAGATAGACATTGCTATATTCATGGTGCATTTGAATTTTCTCCTCTGGTGAATGATAAATATTTACTACCATCTTTTTTAGACTGTATTTTACCAATGTGGGCCTTTGATTTTTTCATGAGCAGGACTTCTGGAAGAGGGAAGATAAAAATATTTCCCCTAAATATTTTCTTAATGGTTGTGTGTTAAATATATTAGTTTTTTTAGGTTTGAGTAAGAGCAATTAAACACTACTGAATCATTTTCTAATCACTGGGCCAAAGAATTGCCAGTGTAAAAATGTTCCAGTGAATGTTTCAAAATAAGATAAAGCATATGCTTCTAGTCATCTTTTTAGATGTTCTGAGAGCCGTCTTTCTAACTATGATTATTTCCAAGCCAAAGATAGAAATTCATTACCTTGGAGAAATGTCTGTTTCATGCTCTCTATGTATATCATTTATCTATGTTTGTTTTCTTCCCTCTTCTTATGGAATAGATTATTTTTATTCTTATGTTTCCCTCAACTAGATTAAAATTTATGTACCCTCTTATTATAATCTTTATTACTGCTCTTAAAATTTTACCATAAATATTTAATTTCTAAGTCTCAAACTCCAGGAGACAGAGGAGGACAGAGGAGCCTGCAATGCTGTAGTCCATGGGGTCACAAAGAGTTGCACATGATTTAGCAACTGAACAACAGCAACAAAATTTGATCAATAGTTTCCATTCACCACAAAGTGGAGTGAAAATCCTAATATAATTTTTAACTCTTATAAACTCTCATTAGGCTTTACAATTATGATACTTTTAGTGTTTTATCTCTGTTTTTCAGCCTCACACTCTAGGGTTGTTTACAATCTTTGAATCCAGCTAACTGTCCATTCTACTAATTTCTCATTTTCTGTGTCATAGAATTTATTAAATCCTTTATCATGCAGTGTACTAAGAATTAGGGATAAGAGATGAAAAGCATGTGATCCATGCCATCAAGAAATTTTACAGTGAGAGTTTTACTTCTTTTCCAATCTGGATTCCTTTTATTTCTTTTTCTGCTCTGACTGCTGTGGCCAAGACTTCCAAAACTATGTTGAATAGTAGTGGTGAGAGTGGGCACCCTTGTCTTGTTCCTGACTAGGGGAAATGCTTTCAGTTTTTCACCACTGAGGATGTGGGTTTGTCATATATAGCTTTATTATGTTGAAGTATCTTCCTTCTATTCCTGCTTTTTGGAGGTTTTTTTTTATTATCATAAATGGATGTTGAATTTTGTCAAAGGCTTTCTCTGCATCTATTGAGACAATCATGTGGTTTTTATTTTTCAGTTTGTTAATGTGGTGTATTACATTGATTGATTTGCGGATATTGCAGAATCCTTGCATCCCTGGGATAAACCCTACTTGGTCATGATGTATGATCTTTTTAATGTGTTGTTGGATTCTGTTTGCTAGAATTTTGTTAAGGATTTTTGCATCTATGTTCATCAGTGATATTGGCCTGTAGTTTTCTTTTTTGTGTGGCATCTTTGTCAGGTTTTGATATTAGGGTGATGGTGGCCTCATAAAATGAGTTTGGAAGTTTAACTTCCTCTGCAATTTTCTGATTCTCTACATAGAAAACCCTAAAGTTTCTACCAGAAAATTACTAGAGCTAATCAGTGAATATAGTAAAGTTGCAGGATATAAAATCAACACACAGAAATCCCTTGCATTCCTATACACTAACAATGAGAAAACAGAAAGAGAAATTAAGGAAACAATTCCATTTACCATTGAAACAAAAAGAATAAAATACTTAGGAATATATCTACCTAAAGAAACAAAAGACCTATATATAGAAAACTATAAAACACTGATGAAAGAAATCAAAGAGGACACAAATGGATGGAGAACACCATGTTCATGGATTGGAAGAATCAATATAGTGAAAATGAGTATACTACCCAAAGTAATCTATAGATTCAGTGCAATTCCCATCAAGCTACCAGAGGTCTTTTACAGAGAACTAGAACAGATAATTTCACAATTTGTCTGGAAATACAAAAAAACTAGAATAGCCAAATCAATCTTGAGAAAGAAGAATGGAACTGGAGGAATTAACCTGCCTGACTTGAGGCTATGGTACAAAGCCACAGTCATCAAGACAGTATGGTACTGGCACAAAGACAGAAATATAGATCAATGGAACAAAATAGAAAGCCCAGACATAAATCCACGCATCTATGGACACCTTATCTTTGACAAAGGAGGCAAGAATATACAATGGAGAAAAGACAATCTCTTTAACAAGTGGTGCTGGGAAAACTGGTCGGCCACTATTAAAGAATGAAACTAGAACGCTTTCTAACACCATGCACAAAAATAAACTCAAAATGGATCAAAGATCTAAACATAAGGACAGAAACTATAAAACTCCTAGAGGATAACATAGGCAAAACACTCTCGGACATAAACCAAAGCGGGATCCTCTATGACCCACCTCCCAGAATATTGGAAATAAAAGCAAAAATAAAAAAATGGGACCTAATTAAAATGAAAAACTTCTACACAACAAAGGAAACTAAAAGCAAGGTGGAAAGGCAGCCTTCAGGATGGGAGAAAATAATAGCAAATGAAGCAACAGACAGACAATTAATCTCAAAAATATACAAGCAATTCCTGCAGCTCAATTCCCGAAAAATAAACGACCCAATCAGAAAGTGGCCCAAAGAACTAAACAGACATTTCTCCAAAGAAGACATAAAAATGGCTAACAAACACATGAAAAGATGCTCAACATCACTCATTATCAGAGAAATGCAAATCAAAACCACAATGAGGTACCACTTTACACCAGTCAGAATGGCTGCTATCCAAAAGTCTACAAGCAACAAATACTGGAGAGGATGTGGAGAAAAGGGAACCCTCTTACACT
>ML661364.1:198082-218114 GCA_007570785.1 Antilocapra americana
AACTGAACTGAACTGATGACTTTGAAAAAATTATATTTGTGAACAAACAAAGACAACATGATAATGTAAAAAAAAAATAAAAGACTTCACTAAGAGTGATATGAACACAGAGGATAATGTGGCTAAATAACTGTAATTACATATTACATTTGATTACTGTTTTTTTAATGAATAACTATTTTTAGATTTATTTCCGTTTTATGTATATGTTTTTACTCACAGTTCCTTCTTACATCTGAAGTTGTTTCTACGTGGATAATTATCTAGCAAACAGACACATTTTTATCCACCCCTCCCCCCAGACTTGACATATCTTTTAAGTTTTATTGTCTTATACTGGCTAAGGCCTCCAGTCTTTGTTCAATAGGAGTAGTGAGAGTGAACTTTCTGGTTTTATTCCTGAACTTAGAGCTTTCATTCTCCTACCATGTACGATGTTACTGTAAGATCTTTTTGTAGATGCCTTTTCACAGTTAAGAAAATTCTTTTCCAAACCTGATTTTTCTGAGAATTGTTATCCTGCTTGTAAGTGGAATTTGGTTAAACGTCTTCTTTAAGTCGTTTTTATATGATTTTCTTTTTTAGTCTGTTACATGGAAAAATATACTGACTTATTTTTTAATGTAGATTGATTTATAGTACAGATTGCAGTTTATCTTGGTGAATATTCCATGTGAACCTGAAAAGATTATATATTCTATTGCTGGTATGTGAATTATTCTACACATGTCAATAAGTATCAACTAGAAAAATAGGTTGGTAATGTTGGCCTGGCCCTCTATGTTGTATTGATTTTCTATTTGTTTTACCTATTACTGAGAAAGAAGTGTTAAAATCTCCAACCATAACTGTAGACTTGTCCATTTCTATTTTTAGTTCTATCAGTTTTTGTTTTATGTATTTTGAATTTCTATTGTTTCATACATATACGGTTAGGATTATTATGGCTTCTTGGTGTATTACCACTTTACCATTATAAAATGTCTCCTTTTATTTCCAATGATACTCTTTTTTTGAAATTTGTTGTTGTTCAATCGCTAAGTTGTATCTAACTCTTTGCAACCCTATAGACTGCAGCATGCCTGGCATCCCTGTCTCTCACCATCTCCCGGAGGTCACCCAAGTTCATTTCTATTGACTCAGTGATGCCATCCTTCTTGAAGTTTACTTTGATGTTAATATAACCACCTAGGTTTTCTTTTGATTACTGTTTTCATGATATATTTCTTCATCCTTTTAATGTATTTATTGCTTTCTATTTAAAATGAGATTCTTAATAGATCACAGATACTTGTCTTACTTTTTATCCAGTCTGGCTTTAATTGATATGTTCAGATTATTTATATTTAATGTAAATATTGATATAGTTGGATTAAAGTCTACATTCTTTTTTCTAGTTGCTATTTGTTTTGTTATTTGTTTCTCTCATCTTAAATTTTTTTCTTGATTGCTGTTGGGTTATTTAAATATTCCTTATGATTCCAGTTTAGGTTTACTATTTTTTTATTTGTACTTCTTTTAGAAGGTTGTGTTTTCATTTTAGTGGTTGCTTTAAATTATACAATAGAAATGTAACTAATTGTAATCTATCTTCAAATGATAAAACAGCTTCACATGTAGTCTAAGCGCCTTACAACCATTTGCTTTCTATTCCTTCCTCTCACTTTTTGTGAGGTTTTTTTTTAAGGTTTTTAAAATGACATTTATTTCTTAAAAATTATGTGCATAGTAGGAAACCAAAAACACATTTTATTCATACATTTTAGTTGTATGCATTCTTAAAATACTCAGTATATTGTTACTATTTGTTTACATATATTATCCACTACACTTTAGAGTAACTAAAAATAAGAAATATGCATTTTTATATTTACCTTTAGAACTATTAACCTTATAAATCCTCTAAAGTTGTCTTGGGGTCCTCTGGGAACTCCAGAATCACACTTTGGGACTGGTTGATATAATCTACTAGAATTTATATAAGCTACATTATTTTTTCTTATAATTTTCAGTGTTTATCTGAACGTAGCAATTCCCTGGCGGCTCAGACAGTAAAGAATCTGCCAGCAATGTGGGAGACCTGGGTTCCATACCTGGGTCAGGAAGATCACCTGGAGAAGGAAATGGCAACTCGCTCCAGTATTCCTACCTGGAAAATCCAGTGGATGGAGGAGCCTAGTAGGCTACACACCATGGAGGGGCAAAGAGCAGGACATGACTGAGCAGCTGAACTGAACTCTAATTTTGGCAGCAGATGCAAAAGATGTTTTTATTAGAAAGCATGATAGTTTACCTTTGGAAAACTAAATCAAAATGTGCTAATAAAGGAGATGGACACCTATATAGTCCTGAGAAATATTTTTAACGAACTAGTGATTTTATTACCATTTAGCACTGTGACCCATTTGTCATACACACACAGCATTATTATATATTCTTTTATCTTTTAAGTCATGAGAGATTTCACCATAGAATGTAGTCCAGTTACTGGACCTTTTAATTTTACTTTGGGTAACTCAGTTTATCCCTTGAATGAGTTGAACCATTTCACTCCATTATGAAATGTCACATAGCAGTTGGATTCATTCATGTGAAGGAGAGACAGATCCTGTCAACCACGTAAAGGCTCTAGATGATCAGCTTAAGTCAGTCTATCTCTCAGTTGCTCACAAAATGTATATTTTCAAATGGAAATAAAAAACATGTAAAATATATCTTCTACTATGCAGATATGGGACACAGCTCTTACCAATTACATTTCCTGCATACAACAATGGAACATACTTTGAAATACTTGAAATATGTAAGACTGTTAGGGCAAATTTTATCTAAAGATTTTCAAAAAATGTTTTTTGATTCTTTGATTTTTGTTTCTAAAACATGTCTCTGTTACCTATATTCTTTTTTGTGTTCTTTATTATCAGTTCTTCATCATTAGGGAAAAAGTTATAAAATATCTTTGTGCCTCATCATTATTTGATGGAAACATTTTTATTTTTGCTATCAAGAAATTGCCAGTTTTAATATGATTCTGTAAATTTAAATGGTTTATAGTTTTTAGGTTTCCAGAAATGTTGATATGAGTTAGATTTTTACACAAAAATATTGTAGCATGTAATTTAAAAAAATAACATGTTAAAATATCATAATTACAATCTACTGAATCAGTCTCTGTTTGTAAATGTAAAAGTTTTAGCACTGGGTAATAGATGTAAACTGTAAAGTAAAGGCATTAATCTCAGAATCATTATTTTTTAACCTCTAAAAAATATATTCTAAAGAGCTTAAATATATATTTGACATAATTTTCATGTTTATGAAATAGATGGCTCAGTTCAATTCAGTTCAGTTGCTCAGTCGCGTCTGACTCTTTGCAACCCCATGGACTGCAGCACTCTAGGCCTCCCTGTCCATCACAAACTCCCAGAGTTTACCCAAACTCATGTCCATTGAGTCGGTGATGCCATCGAACCATCTCATCCTCTGTCATCCCCTTCTCCTCCTGCTTTCAATCTTTCCCAGCATCAGGGTCTTTTCCAGTGAGTGAGCTCTTCACATTAGGTGGCCAAAGTATTGCAGTTTCAGCTTCAGCATCAGTCCTTCCAATGAACACTCAGGACTTATCTCCTTTAGGATGGACTGGTTGGATGTCCTTGCAGTCCAAGGGACTCTCAAGAGTCTTTTCCAACACCACAGTTCAAAAACATCAATTCTTTGGTACTCAGCTTTCTTTATGGTTCACCTCTCACATCCATACATGACTACTGGAAAAACCATAGCTTTGGCTAGACAGACCTTTGTTGGGCTACATAAATGATAATTATGTATTTGCAAAAGCATTACAGAATACTGTATCATAGTAATAAAAATAGCAAGTTCAACACATTTACAAATTAAAATCAAAGTAATATTTCAAAAAAAATTGCAAACATCTTTGCTTGCTTTTCAGAGACATCCTTCAGCTTCAAGCAATCCTATCAAATCTGATTAAAGATATGAGAGATATCATTTAATGCTATAAGGATATGATTTCTTATATTGTTATAAATCCCTTATGAATTATTCTGTTTAACTAACTAAAGATGAATTTTTAATGGGTACTCATTTTCTAATGTTATTTTCAAGGAATTTGGAAAGCATATCCCATTTTATTTTAAACATTTTAATTTACTTTAACATGCAACTGAAATCAAATTTTAAATCTTGGGATAAATGACAATCTCTTTCAAATAGATTTTTGTTTGTTTGTTCTGTTAGTCATTTGTTGTCACATAGCAAATTACTCAAAATTTAAAGGCCCCAAACAACAAATTATTATTTTATAGTTTCTGTGCATTAAGAATCTGAATACAGCTTAGCTGAGTACTTCTGGTTCAGAGTCTCATAGTTCAGTTGTTGACCAGAGCTGTGCTCTCATCTGAATTACTAGCTGAGATAGAATCTATTTTTAAGCTCCTTCATATGGTAGTTGGCAGGATTTAGTTCCTCATATAGGATCTTTTGGCCAAGGGCCTCTATTCCTGCGTGCTGTTGGCTAGAGGGCTTTCAAAGGCCCTTGCTACATGGGTCTCCCTACAGGTGAGCTTATAATATGACAGGTAAGCTCCATCAAAGCACATAAACAAGAAAGTAAGAGAGGAATGCAAAATGGAAGCCATTATCATTTTATAACCTCTCCTTGGAAGTGACATCCCATCAGTTTGCTATATCTTACTCATTAGAAGAGAATTACTTGGACCTCCCTGGTCATCCAGTGGTTAAGAATTTGCCTCGCAATACAAGGGATGCAGGTCCTATCCCTGGTCTGAGAACTAAGATCCCACATGCCAAGGGGCAACTAAGCCTGTGTGACACAACAAGAGAGTCTTTGTACCTCAGTGAATGATACTTCATGACACAACTGAGACTTGACATGGTCAAATAAATAATTAATTACTTTTAAAAATAAAGAAGAGAATTGCTAAGTCTTGCTTATATTCAACAGGAAAGGGTTACATAAATCTGTGAATACAAGGAGGTGGGGAATCATGAGGCCATGTTAGAAGATTTCTACCACACTCGATTAAGACTCTTGAATTTCTTACATACAGAAAGAAGAAATTTAAAATGAAGCCATGTTAGAAGCTTTCTACCACACTTGTTTAAGACTCTTGAATTTCTTACATGTAGAAAGAAGAATTTTTAAATGAACCCACATTTGGAAAATGTTGAAGTAGATGCAGTAAAGGAACAGTATTTTGTTTCTTTAAAAAGTATATGGTTTTACTGTTCAAAATAAATATCAAAATTTTTCTATCTAAATCTCTTACCTATTTTTATTTTACTGTTTTCTTTTTGGTGGCATGAATTCATAGAGGAGAAAATGTGTAATGTGTTTCTAAAGCTTTTGCCACTTCCTACAAATGCAGTGCTTGATCTGCTTAAATTCAATTGAACAACATGTGTTTATAGGTCAGAAAGCCCTAGGGAAGTGTAATATTTCAACATGACTACACTTTCAAGATTATGACTTGGAGATTCTCAATGAACTATTGATCAGCCCTTAGGTTTCTAATGTGAAGAAATTTGTATTAACTAATCTATGTTTTAGGGTCAAGAGAGAAACATTTCTATGTGTGCTTAGTATAAATTGTCTGTGATAGAGGCTAGAAAATCATTGACGTGCCTACATTTGATTCTTTAATAATTCTTGAGCTGCCAAATGAATTTCAGCTTTTAATTTGCACAAGAGGCAAAACTATAAAAAATAGAGACCAACTGATTTTATTAAAAAGGTGGTTTGAATTCCCTTCAACTTGATATTAGTTTCCAGTGCACTGATTTCTTTAAAGTTCATTAACATTTTCTATTGAAGAGTGATAATAATAGCTTTTGTCCTGTCATTAATGTTAGCTGTCATTAATGTAACCCAGTCACTATGGTAAGGAATTCCAGAGCCAATTCAGTCAACTATAAAATATAAGACTATCCAAACTAGAGCCTCATTAGATAGCGCTTCATTAGATTTAATGCTTGTCTCATGGCACAGCTTCATAATTTGAATACAGAGGTTCCCAGGCATTGCATTCTGTGACTTGATACCACTAAATGCTCATCAAAGTGCTTAATCTGTCTAAAATATTTGTAATGAACCTAGATTTACATCCTTTGGAATTAGCACTTAGGATGACCAATGACTTCTTATATTATTCATCACTTCTTGCTTCCCATTAGCACAATTAACTGCTGTTCCACCCCAAATGATGAGAATAGTTTCAAACTATTTAACAATGTGGATTGAACAAAAGAGCTGTTAATTTTGTCTGACAGAGATTCAAAAGATTGTGAATCTTACAGTTGGGTGATAATTTAAAAAGTAGATAAAAGTGGCCATGATTGCAAAAATTACCCTTCTGCTAATCAGAACAGATTGTAATAGGATAATATTGATAGCTAAACTGCCCCTGTATCTTAGTATGAAACTGAAATTAAAGTAAGCTCCACATATTTCATTAATTATTATTTTATTTTTATTCATAATATTATATCTGCACTATGTTTTCACTTTACATCTTCCAAGATTGTGTTTGAAAGTAATTTTCTCTATTTAAAATGAGGTTTATATGATCAGACTTTCTTTGATGTTGTTCAGATGTTTTCAGAAGTACCAGTTAGGGATTGCTATTCCCTAGAATGCAATTAAGAAGCATGTATTTTTTAATATTCTCCTTCCTTCTCTATTCTTTCATCATTTAACTTCTTATTTTCCAGAATTTATAACTTATGAGTCCATTAGTCTGAACTGTATTACTCTGTCAACTTCTGACATTTAAAATTCTTATTGGTGAAAAAAATAAAATGATGGAATCAATGGATTGGAGAGTCTAATAAGGCTAGCTTTGTGCATGTGTGTGTATGTGTGTGTGTGTGTCTGTGTGTATAGTCAGACTTACACAGTAGTAAGCAGGAAGAATATCTTGGCAAAGAGATTTCAGAAATGGAACAGTTGGTGGTGGTGGCAAGAGTAAGTTTTTTTCAAAGGAAGTGAGTACCAGAGATGATGGCAAGGATATCCAGAAATTGAGAGGGCAGGGATATATCTATATTGTTGCCAAAAAATTGCTAACAGTTCAGTTCAGTTGCTCAGTCATGTCCAATTCTTTGCAACCCACCATGAATCGCAGCAGAGCAGGCCTCCCTGTCCATAACCCACTCCAGGAGTCCACCCAAACCCATGTTCATTGAGTTGGTGATGCCATCCAGCCATCTCATCCTCTGTCATCCCATTCTTCTCCTGCCCCCAATCCTTTCCAGCACTAGGGTCTTTTCCAATGAGTTAACACTTCACATCAGGTGGCTGAAGTATTGGAGTTTCAGCTTCAACATCAGTCCTTCCAAAGAACACCCAGAATTGATCTCCTTTAGGATGGACTGGTTGGATCTCCTTGCAGTCCAAGGGACTCTTAAGAGTCTTCTCCAACACCATAGTTCAAAAGCATCAATTCTTTGCTGCTCAGCCTTTTTCAAAACCAAATATGACTATTGGAAAAACCATAGCCTTGACTAGACGGAACTTTGTTGGTCCAATCATTTTGTCATTTTTGAGATTGCATCCAATTACTGCATTTTGGACTCTTTTATTGACCATGATGGCTACTCCATTTCTTCTGAGGGATCCCTGCCCCAATAGTAGATATAATGGTTTTCTGAGTTAAATTCACCCATTCCAGTCCACCTTAGTTTGCTGATTCCTAGAATGTCTACCTTCACTCTTCCCAACTCCTGTTTGACCACTTCCAATTTGCCTTGATTAATTACCTAACATTCCAGGTTCCTATTCAATATTGCTCTTTACAGCATCGGACCTTGCTTCTATCACCAGTCACATCCACAACAGGGTGTAGTGTTTGGTTTGGCTCCATCCCTTCATTCTTTCTGGAGTTATTTCTCCACTGATCTCCAGTAGCATATTGGGCACCTACCGACCTGGGGAGTTCATCTTTCCGGGTCCTATCTTTTTGCCTTTTCATACTGTTCATGGGTTCCTCAAGGCAAGAATACTGAAGTGGTTTGCCATTCCCTTCTCCAGTGGACCACATTCTGTCACACCTCTCCACCATGACCCAACTGTCTTGGGTGGCCCCACATGGCATGGCTTACTTAGTATCACTGAGTTAGACAAGGCTGTGGTCCATGTGATAAGATTGGCTAGTTTTCTATTTTTGTGGTTTCAGTGTGTCTGCCCTCAGATGCCCTCTTGCAACACTTACTGTCTTATTTGGGTTTCCCTTACCTTAGACATGGGGTATCTATCACTTCATGGCTACTCCAGCAAAGAGCAGCCGCTGCTCCTTACCTTGGATGAGGGGTATCTCCTCCTGGCCTCCCCTCCTGACTTTGAACTTGGAATAGCTCCTCTCGGCCCTCCTGCGCCTGCACAGCCACCGCTCCTTGGACGTGTGGTTGCTCCTCTCGGCCGCCACTCCTGACCTTGAACATGGGGTAACTCCTCTATGGGTAAAAGAAGGGGGATCTTAGTGTAAGTGCCAAAGGCATCAATAAATCAAGAAGTAAATAGGTAATTAGGAGATTATCTAGTAATTAGGAGATTATCTAGCAATTAGGAGAGCAATAAGCAGAGAGAGATATTGGTATACTCTGGTGGCTTATGATGACTTTATATGTAGTACAGAACATATTCCTACCACTCCTATTCTCAGGACAGAAGTTATCAACTCTGATATTTCTTGCATTGCTCTCTCAGGCATTTCTTATTGTGTTATGCTGTCATGTTTTCCTTTATGATTATTTCAGGCACATTTAATTATGGGCTAACACCAGAAATTCAAAGAATGAAAAGAGGAGAAAAAAAGAAAGCATCTATAACAAAGAATTCCACTGGGCTTTGTTGCTTTAGAAACAAATCAGCTACTTTTGATAAATTGTGATTTTCATAACAAATTATCCTTAGGATTCCCAAATCTTTGCATCTTCTATTACCCATATACCTCCAAACTCACCAATCCAACTCCTCTGTGGATGTTAACTATGTAAGATTAATTACCTTAAAACCCCCAAGTGGAATAAACTCAATGACATTTACTGTACCATTCAGCCATTTACCCCTTTTCATCAATCTTACAATACTTCTTGAATTGCAACTGAAGCCTATGATAAATAAAGATGCTGAAAGTTTCAAGCAGAATTTTTAATTATTTAACATTTAGATTTTTGTCAGTGCCCCCCAAAACAAATATCAATGCAAAGAAATAGAGGAAAACAATACAATGGGAAAGACTAGAGATCTCTTCAAAAAAATTAGAGATACCAAGGGACCATTTCATGCAAAGATGGGCTCAATGAAGGGCAGAAATAATATGGACCTAACAGAAGCAGAAGATATTAAGAAGAGGTGGCAAGACTACACAGAAGAACTGTACAAAAAACATCTTCATGACCCAGATAATCACAATGGTGTGATCACTCTCCTAGATCCAGACATCCTGGAATGTGAAGTCAAGTGGGACCTAGGAAGCATCACTATGGACAAAGCTAGTGGAGGTGATGGAATTCCAGTTGAGCTATTTTGAATCCTGAAAGAGGATGCTGTGAAAGTGCTGCACTCAATATGCTAGAAAATTTGGAAACTCAGCAATAGCCACAGGACTAGAAAAGGTCAGTTTCATTCCAATCCTAAAGAAAGTCAATGCCAAAGAATGTTCAAACTACTGCACAGTTGCACTCATCTCACACGCTAGCAAAGTAATGCTCAAAATTCTCCAAGCCAGGCTTCAGCAATACATGAACTATGAAATTCCCAATGTCCAAGCTAGTTTTAGTAAAGGCAGAGTAACCAGACAGCAAATTGCCAACATCTGCTGAATCATCAAAAAAAAACCCCCCAAAAAACAGAAGAATTCCAGAAAAACATCTATTTCTGCTTTATTGACTATGCCAAACCTTTTGACTCTGTGGATCACAATTAACTGTGGAAAATTCTGAAAGAGATGGGAATACTAGGCCATCTGACCTGCCTCTTGAGAAATCTATATGAAGGTCAGGAAGCAACAGTTAGAACTGGACATGGAACAACAGACTGGTTCCAAATAGGAAAAGGAGTACGTCAAGGCTGTGTATTGTCACCCTGCTTATTTAACTTATATGCAGAGTACATCATGAGAAACGCTGGGCTGGATGAAACATAAACTGGCATCAGGATTGCTGGGAGAAATATCAATAACCTCAGATATGCGGATGACACCACCCTTATGGCAGAAAGTGAAGAAGAACTAAAGAGCCTCTTGATGAAAGTGAAAAAGGAGAGTGAAAAAGTTGGCTTAAGCCCAACATTCAGAAAACTAAGATCATGGCATTCAGTCCCATCACTTCACGGCAAATAGATGGGGAAACAGTGTCAGACTCTTTTTCTGGGCTCCAAAATCACGGCAGATGGTGACTGCAGCCCTGAAATTAAAAGGCACTTACTCCTTGGAAGGAAAGTTATGACCAACCTAGACAGCATTATTAAAAAGCACAGACATTACTTTGCCAACAAAGATCAGTCTAGTCAAAACTATGATTTTTCCAGTAGCGATGTATGGATGTGAGAGTTGGATGGTGAAGAAAGCTGAGCGCTGAAGGAATGATGCTTTTGAACTGTAATGTTGGAGAAGACTCTTGAGAGTTTCTTGAACTGCAAGGAGATCCAACCAGTCCATCCTAAAGGAGATCAGTCCTGAATATTCATTGGAAGGACTGAAGTTGAATCTGAAACTCCAATACTTTGACCACCTCATGGCAAGAGTTGACTCATTGGAAAAGACCCTGATGTTGGGAAAGATTGAAGGCGGGAGGAGAAGGGAATGACAGAGGATGAGATTGCTGGATGGCATGACCGACTCAATGGGTATTTGTTTGAGTAAACTCGAGGAGTTGGTGATGGACAGGGAGGCTTGATGTGATGCAGTCTATGGGGTTGGAAAAAATCAGACGCGACTGAGCGCCTGAACTGAACTGAACTGAAAAAAGTTGGGAAATAAATCCTTTTGCACAGTGAAAGATACTAGGTAGAACTATGGTCTCTAATTCTTTTGTAATGATTCTTAACTCTAGAGATATTTACAATGATCAGTAATCTTTATAAACAAAACTGGTCTTAATTTCAGCTATTTCAACTATGATTTATCAACAGGAGAATTTACTAATGAGGGAAAAAAAGAGGAATGGTTTTTGATTTTTTTCCTTTATTTAGAGTTGTTAATGACCTGCTACTGATATATTTAGCACTGTATTATTAAAAGAGTTTAACACTGGTGGAAACTTGGAGAAAAAAAAGCAGACTAATATTACATAATAATTATGTATGATTTCTGTGCATGATTTCCATTTCATCCTGCTCCCTTATATATTATTTTTATTTTTTATAAAAAATAATAAATTGCCAAGAGCCTTTATCTTTTCTTGTGGTATAAATTTAAATCCCATTTTCACAATCAAAAATTGGTTAAAAACCCTAATGCTAACACACTATCTGAAAAAATTTTTTTGAATTATGTTTAATTTTTTAAATTAAATTCTACTCTTCTCTTAATAGTATAAAGCAATGTTAACAATAACAGATTCCAGGTTAGAGTGCAAAGTTAGGCCTCCTAACAAACTCATTTTGTAGTAGTCATTGACTCATACTTTTCACTTAAATAAGATATCATTATGAATGGAAAATTTTGACTTGATGTGGACTTCAAAAATGACATAAAAAATTTAAAATATAGTCATCTTAGGATGCACAATAAATTATCTGATGGTCTTTTTCTTTTTTCCTATAATCACTGTTTATTGAATAGTTAGTTAGTCTAAGTATGAGTTAGTTAGTCTCTTGTAGCAATAAAAACAAAACTATTTTTATCTTATATAAGCAAAACTGATAAGAGACTAAAAATTCGAAGTCACATAATAGTCTTCCAACTTATTGTTACTTTTCCAATTTTTTGGTACAGGTCCAGTGTTATAAAATAATGTGAAGTTTATGATTGTATCTTGCCTAGGTGGAAATGAAGAGCAGGGAAATAAAGCAAAATGACTATATATGATTTTATAGATTTCTGTAGAGAGATTAGGTAAATAGAACTGGAGCCGTGGGTTCTTATTTATTTTTCTTCCAGCTTTATTGGGGTATAATTGACATAGAGCACTATATAAGTTTCAGGTGTACAGCATAATAATTTGGCTTACATACATCATTGTATAATTATCATTATAAGTTTAGTGAATGTTCATCTCATATAGATATAAAGTTAAAGAAAGAGAAAAAATATTTTCCTTGTAATAAGAGCTCTTAGAATTTACTCTTTTAACAACTTTCATATATAACATATAGTAGTGTTAATTATTTTTAGCATGTTATGCATTACATCTGTATTACTTATTTATCTTATAAATGGAAGTTTATACCTTTTGGCTGACTTTATCCAACTCACCCTCTCCCCAGCCCCAATCTCTGGTAAACAAATATGATATCTTTTTCTGTGAGTTTATTTGTTTTTGGAATATAATTGGTGTACAACACTAGGTTAGTTCCTGTAGCACAACGAAGTGTTCAAAATTTCTATGCATTTGAAAATGATCATTTCAAGAAGTCTAGTTACAATATCTCACTATACAGAGATAGTACATAATTATTGCTATGTTTTCCTCATTTTACATTTCATACTGGCACTTCTTTTATTCTGCAACTGGAAGTTTGTATTTCTTAATCTCCCTCACATGCTTCTTCCCCTACTCCTCTCCCCTCAGACCTTTAACTCTCTATACCTATAACTCTGTTTTTGTTTTATGTTTGTTCATTTATTTTGTATTGTGGATTTCATATGTAAGTTAAGTCTCATAATATTTGTGTTTCATTGTCTGATTTATTGCACTTAATACTCTCCAGGTCAATGTATATTGTTGCAAATGGCAACATTTCACTCATTTTTTATAGCTGAGATTCATTTATATATACATGTACCACAACTTCTTTATCCGTTGATTTATCGATGGTGGGCTCTTAGGTTGGTTTCATATCTTAGCTATTGTAAATAATGCTTCAGTGAACATAGGGATGTAATCCTTTTATAATTAGTGTTTTCATTTTCTTCAGGCAAATATCAAGGATTAGAATTGCTGAACTGTTCAGTAGTTCTATTTTTAATTTTTTGAGAAATATCTATACAGTTGTCCTTCCCTTAGTGGTTACACCAAAATACATTTCCTCAATAGTGCATGAGTTTCCCCTGTTTTCCCATATCCTCTCCAACACCTGTTAGAAAAACAACAAAAGATTATTGTCTTTTTGATAATAGCTATTCTGACTTTGTTTCAAAGTAAAGTCATTTGGCTCTGTGACTTCAGTACAATAAGTCCCCTATATGTGAACCTTCAAGCTGTGAACCTACAAAGATTCAAACATGGTTTTCATGTCCAATCCACATAAGTTAGTTCACATGTCTGTTGTACGTTGTCATATGTGTCCATCCTCTACAGGTGGCTGTGCTTTTGTGTACTTTACTGTATAGAGTACAGTAGTGTGCTCTATATTTCAAGCCCAGCATGTCTGGAAGCAAGTGTTAAAGCAGCGATGATGAGTTGGTGCTGCTAAAAAGCACCAAGTGATAAGGATCACATTAGAGGCCCAGAGAGAAGATAAACAAGGACAAAAGGAAGAAAAAGAAACTGAAGAATCAAAGAGATTAACTATATGGAAGTGACAAGGGTGCTTTCTTTATTCGAGGAGGCACTGCTAATTTTTGTGGCACAGAAACTGAATGTAGAATGGTACACAAAGTTTGCAGCAGCTGTTCATAACATATTCCAGTGCTACTGTGTCATCTATGATGACAAAAAAAGAGCTTCTACCCAAACATCACTGGGTCGCTTTTTCACGAGGGTAGATAGAATTGAACCCAGCAAAGAACTAGAACCTGTGCCATCAATGTCAGGCATGGGTGAAATTGCGACTTGCCCTCCATCTTCTATTGGTGTTGACCCTCAGCTCTACCATCTTCTCTCTCTTCTCCATCCTTCAGTAAGTAAATTTTCTTGCCTGTTCACTTGATGCCAGCTGTATGCCAGCTGTTGTACTAGACCACTGTACTTTTCAAGGGATTGTAATATTAAAAAGGTTTTCTTTATTTTTTGTGTTTGTTGTTATGTATTATTTGTGTGAAATTATTACAAACTATTAGAGTACAGTACTATATAGGTGACTAGTTAGTTGGGTACCTAGGCTAACTTTGTTGGACTTATGAACAGATTGGACTTACGAATGCACTCTTGAAATGGAGCTTGTTCGTATGTAGGGGATTTACAGTAGTCATTACTTTGGTTTAGACTTGAGGCAACTTTAGCTTGTGCCTACTGGGGTAAAAGTGTATTCAGAAAAAAGGAATCCACAGAAGTGCTTCCATTCATTTAACGAATGTGTTTATTGAGTGCTTGCAGTGTACCATACACTATCATGGGTACTGAAGATCCAGGGAGCACAAACAACCCAAATCTTTGCCTTTATAGAGTTTGTATTACAGAAAAGGATTCACACAATAAGCTGAGAAACATAATCCACATAGTATAATAGATGTTGACACTTTCTATTAAGAAAGATAGAGCAGGAGTCAAGATAGCTGAGGATGGGTTTCAGTTTTTAATGAGGGTGACTGAAGAAGCTATCAATGAAAAGGTGTCATTTGAGAAAAGACCTGGAAGAGCTTAAGGACAAGCCATATACAAATGGGAGAATATCCATCCACATCATAGGGAACAGCAAGGACAAAGTATCATAAATGGCAATATGTCTGTATATTTGAAAAAAAGATGGGAGCCCAGTGTGACTAGAACAAAGTGAAGAGGAGAAAGGGATAATATGTGGGTAATGTGTGGTGTGAGAGAGCAAGAGTTTAGAAAATGGGCATGTTAATGTTTTTGAAATCTGTATGCAGATAAGGAAGCAGTAGTTAGAACTGGACATGGAACAATTGGTTCCAAATAAGAAAAGGCGTACATCAAGGCTGTATATTGTCACCCTGCTTATGCAGAGTACATCATGAGAAACACTGGACTGGAGGAAGCACAAGCTGGAAACAAGATTGCCAGGAGAAATATCAAACAACTCAGATATGCAGATGACACCACCCTTATGGCAGAAAGTGAAGAACTAAAGAGCCTCTTGATGAAAGTGAAAGAGGAGAGTGAAAAAGTTGGCTTATAGCTCAACATTCAGAAAACTAAGATCATGGCATCCAGTTCCATTATTTCATGGCAAATAGATGGCAGACTTTTGGACTGTTTCATGGAAACAGTGGCAGACTTTATGTTTTTGGGCTCCAAAATCACTGCAGATGGTGACTGCAACCATGAAATTAAAAGATGCTTACTCCTTGGAAGGAAAATTATGACCAACCTAGACAGCATACTAAAAAGCATGGACACTACTTTGCCAAAGGTCCATCTAGTCAAGGCTATGGTTTTTCCAGTAGTCATGCATGGATGTGAGAGGTGGACTATAAAGAAAGCTGAGCACTGAAGCATTGTTGCTTTTTGAACTGTGTTGTTGGAGAAGACTCCTGAGAGTCCCTTGGACTGCAAGGACATCCAACCAGTCCATCCTAAAGGAGATCAGTCCTGGATGTTCATTGGATAAACTGATGTTGAAGCTGAAACTGCAATACTTTGGCCACCTGATGCGAAGAGCTGACTCATTGGAAAAGACCCTGATGCTGGGAAAGATAGAGGGCAGGAGGAGAAGGGGACGACAGAGGACGAGATGGTGGGATGGCATCACTGACTCAATGAACATGAGTTTGGGTAAACTCCAGGAGTTGGTGATGGACAGGGAAGCCTGGCATGCTGCAGTCCATGGGGTCGCAAAGAATTGTGCACAACTGAATGTCTGAACTGAACTGAACTGAATATTTTTGTGTTGACTTTTCAAAGGAATGTTAATGAACCAAACTCAAATATGAAGACTGCTAAATTCTAGAAAACTTTGAAAGTGAAACAGGAATTTTTAACATTTTTGTGCTGACAGTATTTTAACACATGGCTATTTGGTTAACCTGAAGCTCAGATTCTAGATGCTGTATTTTATTTTATTTTTACATTTTATTTTATTTTATTTTATTTTTTTTAATTATTGTTTTTGCCATACATTGTCATGATATCACCATGGGTTTACATATGCTTCCCCTCCGGGTCCCCCCTCCCTCCTCCATCCCCCCCGGGAAATCTCGCTGCACGAGTCCCGAGCATCAATCCTGCTGTATTTTAAATAGACAAAAAGGCTGCTAATTGAGCGAAATCTTTAAGCTCCAATCTTTTTGACGAGGCAAGGTAAGCCAGAGCTTACATTTGAGGCCAAATCTATTCTCTTTGAGGCTAAGAATGGCATTCTTAATCTGTGCAATTTTCTGGATGTGGTTGATATAAAATCAAACAAGAATGCACTTTACACAGCATAGTCAATACTTTGAGTAACATCAATGTTTTACAGTCACTATTATATAAAGATTTATTTTTAGCTCTTGGGTATTGATTCTGGATTTTTAATGTGTATTCAGAGTATTCTGTTGCTAAAAATTATCACTTCTAATTAATATCATTGTTTTAAAGTCAAGGATTGCTTAGGGTTGTAAACAAGTATTTCAGTTATTTTATAGTTATAATATTTTGAAACTTGAAACAGATTTGAAGGAAAAAAAAAGGGAGCATATGTTAAGTATGAAACTTAAGGAAGATGGGTATACAGTGCGGACACATTTGAGAGATCTGTGTCTATGGTTGTTTTAACATTTCTTCCTGTAAAAAGTTTTTAAATTATGTTTTGGTTTATGAAGAGTTTCTGAAGTATTATGGGGAATATCTTACCCAAATCTTATTCTGTCTGATTTTGGTTATTATGGAATATTTTCTGAAGAAAATTGTAAAAATAAGTGAGATCACACAGTAACTTGTCCATAATAATATTTTCCTTTGGTTTTGGAGGAAAGCAGTGGAGACAGCACCAAGATGAGGACGCTGATAGCTAGCCTTCTCCATGAACTGTGTCTCAGACTATGCTTTTAATGTTATTATGTATCACTGAGCCTTCTCTGTTTCTCACTGAGGCCATTTTAAGTGTACATTCTCTCTGAACTCCTTGATTTTCAGTTTCTTCCATTCTTTCAGCCACTCCTTCACATCACCATCAAATGTTAATTATAGAATTTATCTTCTAAACTCTGCAAAGATATGTTAATATTCCTAAAATAAAATTTTGACTCTGCACTAGAATGCAGACCCTTAGGATCTGCTACAACCTCTCTCTGCAAACTTGCCTAGAAAGATTGAATATCAAAGGCAACACTTGTCTTCACAATGTCATTCTGATGGGTTTACATGTTGTGCATACAATGTGGTTATTCTTTTATTTTTGTCTTTTAAGCTAGCAGCTCCCATGGTAAGGGAAAGGGAAAATATTTTGCAAGTGTTTATGTAAAATTCTAGACCCCAGTAAAGGAGTAGCTCACTCTATTTCAGGAACTTGGGTCCTTGATTGATTTTATAGAACTGAAGCAAACTTATCTATACCTCTTCATCCTCAAGGATAAACAGAGAAATGTGACAGCTCTATTTTCTTCAAAAAGTTGTTTTATGGATTAGTGAGGCAATATTTTTAAGAGTGTTTTGAACACTGAATATGGGTTATGTAAATGTAGATTATAATAAGAGTAGACAGAAAAATTAGTTGGTTTACAGCATAGTGAGAAAATTAATGAATTCAGGAGAAGCAACCCATTATGCAGAGACGTCTAGGAGGACTCCAAAGCAACTGTTTACTCCTATTTGCAAAATGACCTTGAAAATTCATTACCTGACCTCACTGTATGCATCGATAAATTGTGCTGTATTTGGAAAAGCCTGAGGGAAATGAGGCATTACCAGTGTACTGGCAATGTTTACAAGGTCTGCAACAGTAGGACAAATGTTTTCATTGTGTAGAGGGTCTGTGTTGTAACACAGTATAATTAGGTTTGGTCTGGTTTCATTTTCAATTAAAGTGATCCACTTAATTCACTTTTCTTCCAGTTACTAGTAAGATAAATTTGATAATATTTCAGGCTTGTTAACAGTGTATTCTTGTTCCCTGTAACACTTTAAGATATAGTTTTATTTCTCTGGTTTACTAAATGTGAATATAGTTCCCTCCTTATTGTAGTTAAAGTGTTAGTCACTCAGTTGTGTCAGACTCTTTGCAACCCCATGGACTGTAGCCCACCAGGCTCTGTTGGAATTCTCCAGGCAAGAATACTAGAGTGGGTAGCCAGTCCCTTCTCCAGGGGATCTTCCAATCCAAGGATCGAACCTGAGTTTCCTGCATTGCTGGCAGATTCTTTACCATCTGAGCCACGAGGGAAGCTCACCTTTTATAGATAAGCAGCCAAACTCAAGGTGGTCAGCCATTACTGAGAGCCTACTATATGTCAGGACAGACATAAAACAAGAGAAACTACAGGAAAGGACTTGCTGGGCTTGGAGTAGGAGTTCAGAATAGCAAAATCATAATGTGCTTGAAAGCAGCAGAAATTCAGGCTGTATAGAGTGGTTACCTGGAGGAGGGCATGGCAACCCACTCCAGTATTTTTTCCAGGAGAATCTACATGGACAGAGGAGCCTGGCAGTCTGTAGATCTTGGTGTCACAAAGGTCAGACACGACTGAGCAGCTACACACACCATAGAATGGTTATCAACAGATTTTAGAGGGCCACTGATGTTATATTCTGGAGTTTCTATTTTATCTTTAGATGATGGAAAAACAAAAAAGGTATAAAATAATCAGAAGTATGATTTTTAAAACTCACTTTAGTGATAACATTTAAATGAAGCCATGCCTATCCCCAGCTCCCTTAATATTGAGACATAAAATGGTTAGACAACATGATGTGATCGATTCACTAACTGTGGCAAGTGGCTTGGGAGGCAGTCAGTACACTTCTGAGTTGGAAAAGAGGAGAAGTCAAGAGGTTGGTTCTAATCACCTTGTAAACAAACTGATGAAAAACTGTCAAATAAACCAAATGACCTTTGCTAGAATGAATGTAACCTATTTATGGAATGCTCTTTATGAGATATACCTAGTTGTCTTGAGAGTCAGTACCTTGGACTGCAAGGAGATCAAACCACTCAATACTAAAGGAAATCAAACCTGAATATTGTTTGGAGTCAAATTAGAACAATATATAAACAGAATGATGATATAAAAGAACAAAATTCATAATCTTTTCCCCAAACCTGCATCAAACTCTTACAGTGTTTTGCCTGTTGTTGTTCATTCAGTAAGTCATGTCCAACTCTTTGTGACCCCATAGACTACAGCACACCAGGCTCCTCTGTCCTCCACTATTTCCCAGAATTTGCTCAAATTTATGTCCATTGAGTTGGTGATGCTGTCTAACCATCTCATCCTTGGTTACCCCCTTCTCCTTTTGTCTTTAATCTTTCCTAGCACCAGTGTCTTTTCTAATGAATTGACTCTTTGATTAGGTGGCTAAAGTATTGCAGCTTCAGCTTCAGCATCAGTCTTTCCAATGAATATTCAGGGTTCATTTCCTTTAGGATTGACTGATATGATCTCCTTAAAGTCCAAGGGACTCTCAAGAGCCTTATCCAGCACCATAATTCAAAGGTATTAATTCTTCAGTGCTCAGTCTTCTTTATTCTCTCAGCCACAGTCAGCTCCAGGTCTTGTTTTTTGCTGACTGTATAGAGCTTTTCCATCTTTGGCTGCGAAGATGATTTTGGTATTGACCACTTGTGGAGACATCACCTGTGTTGTTGAAAAAGGCTATTTGCTATGACCAGAGTGTTCTCTTGACAAAACTTTGTTAGTCTTTCCCCTGTTTCATTTTGTACACCAAGGAAAAACTTTCCTGTTACTCTAAGTATCTCTTAACTTCCTACTTTTGCATTTCAGTCCCCTGTGATGAAAAGGACAGTTTGTGTGTGTGTGTGTGTGTGTGTGTGTGTGTGTGTGTGTGTGTGTGT
>ML661364.1:218124-487570 GCA_007570785.1 Antilocapra americana
TGTGTGTGTGTGTGTGTGTGTGTGTGTGTGTGTGTGTGTGTGTGTGTGTTGGTTCTAGAAAGTCTTGTAGGTCTTCATGGAACCAGTCAACTTCAGCTTCTTTAGCCTTAGTGGTTGGGGTATAGATTTGAATTACTCTGATGTGGAATGGTTTGGCTTGGAAACGAATCAAGATCATTTTGTCATTTTTGAGATTGCACCCAAGTACTGCATTTCTGACTCTGTTGTTGACTATGAGGGCTATTCCATTTCTTCTAAGGGATTCTTGCCCACAGTAGTGTTGCCAAAACCAGTTTTAATGAAAACAAGCACCTCACTCAGAAAGTTGGAGAACTCAGATTTATTATGCCAGCGGGCCCAGAGGAGTTAATGCTCCAAGCTCTGAGCCCTGAACAAAAGGGTCACAGAGTTTTTATACATGGACAGGCATGATTAAGAAGGTTTGCAGGGGCTGGGCAATTGCAAAGAGCAGGACAAGGGTGAGTGAGATAAGTTCCAGTTCCTAATATTGTGAGTCCCCACTTTCTAAGACCATGTGATCTATATGATCCAGACTTTGCAAGGAGCAAGCTGAATTAGAGAGGTAGAAGGAGCAGGAGGTTATGTAAAATTTTAACTTTTCCTCTTCAGTAGTAGATATAATGGTCATCTGAATTAAGTTCACCCATTTCCATCCATTTTAGTTTACTGATTCCTAAGATATTGATGTTCACTTTTGCCATCTCCTGCTTGACCATGTCCAGTTGATTCATGGACCTAACATTCCAAGTTTCTATACAATATTGTTCTTTACAGTATCAGACATTACTTTCACCAACAGACACATACACAACTGAGAGTCGTTTCTGCTCTGGCCCAGCCTCTTCATTCTTTCTGGAGCTCTTTGAAATTGCCCTCTGCTCTTTCCCAGCAGCATATTGAAGACCTTCAGACCTGGAGGGGCTCATCTTCCAGTGTCATATCTTTTTGCCTTTTTATACTGTTCATGGGGTTCTTGCAGCAAGAATACTGGAATTTTTTTTGCTGTTCCCTCCTCCAGTGGACCACATTTTGTCAGAACTCTTCACTATGACTCATCCATCTTGGGAAGCTCTGCATGGCATAGCTTATAGCTTCATTGAGTTATGCAAGCTCCTTCACCATGACAAGGCTGTGATTCACAAAAGGAATGTCTTGTCTAGAATACTGCAGAAGTTATTTGTTAGTGATCTCCATGTAATCTATTATTCTTCCTGGATTATGAACTCATATTGCTAATGGGGTGATTTTACCACCTACCTATTTAAAACCCTCGAATGATTTCTCATTTACTTTAGATATATACAAACTTCCTAAACATGTCTCACAAAATTCTGTATTATCTGGTGTCTTCTTCCTTCTTAACCTAATTTACTTTGTTTTTCCTCTTATTATCTTTGCTCTAGTAACACTGGTCATTTTCAGCACCTTAGAATAATTTTTGTGTTTTCCTTTCTAGACTTTACTTCTCTCTTGGTCCAGTTAATATATACAGATTATCCATATGTCAACCAAAATCCTATTTCATCAGGATCTTCTCCCCTGATTTCTCTGAAGAACTTTTATTGCATTATTTGGTTATTTTAAAACAGCACATTTACAAGTTAAGGTTTGTTTCTGTGATTATTTGATTAATGTCTTGATCTCCCAGCATACTGGAAGCTCTATGAGTAGAGAGACTGTGTCGCTCTGTGGCCACTATTTTATTCCCAGGATCTTCCATGGTGTGTAACAAAGAATAAGGCTCAGTAAAGATGTTTTGACTGAATAAATAAACAGTGTTCCTTTTAAAGCTGTTCCTCTGATGAGGAACAGAGTCCAAAACACTTGTACAAAAATTGGACTTTCTAAAAAAAAAGATTAGGTCAGTTGTAATAGGAGGAAAGAAAAATATGGCGATAGTGGTGGTAGTTTAGTCGCTAAGTCCTGTCTGACTCTTGCAACCCTGTGAACTGTAGGCTGCCAGGCTCCTCTGTCCATGGGATTCTCCAGGCAAGAATATTGGAGTGAGTTGCCATTTCCTTCTCCAGGGGATCTTCCCAACCCAGGGATTGAACCTGGGTCTCCTGCATTGCAGGCAGATTCTATACCAAATGAGCTATGAGGGAAGCCCCAAATATGGCGGTAGATGCAAATTATTGTGTAGATTCGTAGTTGGAAGAAAATGATGATCTTGCCTAATGATTTCTCTTAGTATGAGACAGTCAATGCACTAATCTCATGGGTTTTGGGAAATTTATGGAGATAAACTAAGGGTATGAAATAATCATCTTGTAAAAGAAAAAGGCAAACTTTCTTGAAATCTGAAAGAGGAGTCAAGAACACTTTTGTTACCAGATTGAATGTTCTCGTTTTCAATCTCTTGTCTCTACCCAGCTTTTTATCCACAGCATTTAAAATGGGTGATTAAATCTTAACAGTTGCATCCTTACCTTTCTTCTTTATTATCTATCCTCTAGATTCTTTCTTTAGATGTTAGGCATTCAAGCAACTGCCACTGTTTTGATATATAGGACTCATATCCTTGATCCTGAGTTAAACTTTGATTTTCAACAGTATGGTAGAAGAAATGAGTTGCACATTTTTGTCAGAAGAGAATTTGTTAGTATAATAGTTCTTTTTCATAAGCAAAACTCAAACAAGAAAACAAAGTCAAAAGATCTTAAGGCTTTTTGACTACCTAACAGTGGAATTACAGACTAAATTTAGGTAGAGAACAGATAGTGAGTTAATTAGCATATTGTTGGTATGTATATACAAAATTTAGGTATGTGTATGTCATTTCTCACTAATGTTTCTAACAAATTGAATTTTACATTAAAAACGTAGTAAGTAAATAAAATTTTCCATTGAAGAACTTGTAGGAAAACTGTACTAAAAATAAAAATTGTACAAAATAAATAATAAGGCAGAAGTAACAAAAGTAGGATACTACAGGAGAGCTTTTCTCTTTCAGCAAATAAAATAGCCCAAATTCTATTTCATTATGATAAGATAGGGTATATATATTTGTGTAAAAGGGACTTTAACCTCGTATGCTGAATGCTCTTTATTCATTGTGTTTTTATGGTAACTGGTATGTACATATCCTTCTAATAACACCTTTATTTTAAAACAAAGGTAGTGAGTAATTCAGTAGTTTATAGTCTCAGCAGTGCTTATGAAAATAATATATTTTTATTAATTTCTTGATTATGAAAAATGTCGAGGTTTCTCTTTAAATACTCTCTTGACTTTGCCTTACTGTTTTCAAAAATAACTTTGAAAAGATGTATTTTGGGACACATAATACATGTGCAGATTTTATTTTCATACATTGACACCATCTTGAAACCATAAGAATTCCATTATTTTTTGTTTTCACAATCTTTTCCAACTGTTTCCAAATACATGTTGTGTAATGCTACTAGATGAACCTCTGTATTTTTTTGAAAGGTGTATCTTAAGGAACATTTCCTCAGCATTATTGACACATACAAACAAATCCTTTTGTCAGTATTATTATGAAACCTTGCAAATTTCAATTTCCAAGATCCTTATTATGTTATAGCTGCAGAAGGTAGTTTGCAATTTTTGTCTTGTTCTGGTCTGTTTTTCACCTTTGTTTACCTATTGTATGCATCCTCAGATTTACTGGCTAGGATAAAATTAAAAGGTATATATTTTTTATATATAGAATCATTACTGTAATAACTATAACAGCCTATTGTGATTAGGTCTACATAAATAGGTATGTTCTTGCTGACTTATTTTAAAGGACTATAAAGCACATCTTTTATTTATCTAATATATTTGGAAATCACATTTATTAGAAATATCATTGCTTTAAACTCTGCTTTAAGTATGTTGAAAATTTACATTAGTTTCCTTTGGGAACCAAGAAAGCAAGAAATGGCAGGGCTGAAGTATATTTTCTGTATCAATTGTTACAGAAGCATATTGGTAGCCATAGATAAGCAGATTTTCTGCAAATGAAACTAGCTCCCTTATGATTCATCATACCTTCTTCTGTTAAGTTAATGGATTGCTAAGAACTTGAATGATTTTGAGGACAGAATAGGTACTTCAAAACACTTCATATTAACATAGGAATCAGTTATTAGCATTATATATGAATCCAAAGATAGTAGTTACTGATAAGCATCACTGAATTCTTCCACTGCTAATGTATTTTTTGAAGGATCAGTTTTGTAATATAGATTCATAAACCCCATAAATTATAAATTTTGAGTGTCTACCTCTCACACATGTTGTTCTAGGTGAAAGACCTAGATTTCCCAATTATGTTCAGTCTTAGTCCTAATCTTCTTTGGTCTATAATTCCAAAACTTAGTCTTGGAGCATACAACAAAATGACATAAAATAGATTACAAGAGAAAAACTGAAATTGTATGGCAATATTGCTGTGAGTATATATCCTCAGTAGCTTTTATTAGGTCTCATCTATGAAGGGGTGTTACAAAATAATAATATCACTCATTTTTTATGCATCGATCAGTATGCATTTACTGGTATGACTTGTGTATGGTAATATTTTTATGATGGTACAAAAATGATATCTTTCTCTGGCAGATAAGAAGTTACTAGTAATCATTTTATCATATTTCTTGACCCTGCACATGATGGGGATGACTAAGCCCTTACTTCTTCCTAAGATTAATTACCTCCCTGCACTTTGGAATGCACTGTTGCGAACAATGAAACCTGCTGGGAGCCGTCAGGATGCCCCCTTGCTCGGATGACAAGGTCACGGGACTAAGAAAGAAATTGCAAGGCTGACTTTCTTTATGGGGTATCCTGGACTAGGCACCCCCCCCAACCCCAGTGATGCTGGGAGCCATCAGGATGCCCCCTTGCTTGGATGACAAGGTCACGAGACTAAGAAAGAAATTGCAAAGCTGACTTTCTTTATCAGGGCATCCTGGGCTAGGCACCCCTTGGTATCTTTCTTGGGAGTTCTGTCATGCTTTGAACATTGGCTCATCTCAGTAGGTCAGTCCCAGTTGGAAAGAATTTGTCCTGAGATAAATTCCCCCCAGACCTTATCAACCATCTGGGATCTGGGAAGGTGGATCACCTTTCCCGGGGGGCAAAGGAGGAATGAAAGGAATACACCTACTAGTTACTGGGGAGTTTACCAAGAGTTCTCTGGGGGTCATGGCAAGGCCACCACCAGAAAGGCTCACCTTTCCACCTCCCACTCCTCCGACCACTCCATGGAGGAGGCTCTCTTCCTTGAAGAAATCAGGCTGGATTGGGACTTAGGAATGCTCATAACTGTGGCCAGCATAGTTGGAGATATTGATTGCTTTAGGATAATGTAGACATAGGAATTCATTATAGTAGTTATAAGGTTAATAGGGTTTTATTGCTGAAGCAGTGCTGCTCGACTGTCTCTTAGTCCTCTTTCCTCTTCCTAAACTGTCTTAGTCCTCTTTCCTCTTTCTAAACTGTCTCTTTGTCCTCTTTCCTCTTTCCCCTAAGAACTGAAGTAGGTTACTAGAATAAACAGTCTCAAGCTTTAGCCCTTCCCTCTAGCTTCTACATAGTTGTACCTGATAAGAGAAATGTAACCTTTCTACTTAGGTTGATGTACTTATCATGATTGAATGAAGTATACTGAAGACATTCAAATGGTAAACACACTATTGTTAAATCTAATTACATAAAAATCTGACTTCTGCAAAGGGAATGTTTCATGATAGATTGGGGAATGAGCTCAATGATAAGGTTGCTATGGAAGGTAGAAAACAAAAAATTGTATAGAATGATAGGTGATGTAATGATGTAATGGGGATGTCTTTTGGCTATAAAACTGTAAACCACCAACAATAAACAGAGAGACTGCTCCATCACCACACATCGACTCAGCTCAGTTCTTCTGCCTACGCCACTCATCCCTCAAGACCCCCGGACCCCGCCGAGGCTGGACCCTGGCAGCAACAAAAACATATACATCAGAAAGCAGATTTTTTTAGTTGAAGTGAAGTGGGTTAAGAAAAGTCCTTTTCTTATACCATCTATTCAAGAACCCACTTGTAAAAGTCTTGGTGGTTTGGAAGCAACTTAAAACATGATGTATAGTGGGCCAGTATTTGGAGACCGACCATTGGATGCAAGCGGATTCACAAATGCATGAGGTATCCAATGGAATGATAATGGTAAGCTGATCTATTTCTTATGTCAAACATAAGAAATGGAAAAAGATTAAAAAAAAAAAACAACTTCAACAGCATCCGTATTGGCTATCAGTACTGAATTTCTAATGTCATTCAAGACCTTACATGGTTTGGGATTTATCTCTCTTTGCAGTTTGTCTTTTGTTACTCCAGTCCGTGTCTCTGATGCTTTAGCTTAACTGTACAATCCAGTACTGTCCCCTGTATTTTATATTGCTAATTATTTTACTCACGCTTTCCTTCTGGAAAAATTTCCCACACTGCTGCACGTCAGAATGCACTTCCTCCACAATTGGTTTAGAGAACTCCCAACCTTAAAGATATTAGGTTCCTGTAGGTGAAACTGCAAATAGTCTTTAAAAATATCTTGCAATTATATGGACCGTATATTTCCATATATAGTATATATTTATGTAGCAATATCTTATTTGACAGGAGTTTTGATTAACATGATACAAATGGAGAAGAATTGACATTTAGAATAAGGGAGATAATTATTCTGTTTAAACAAGAATATGCACAATCACATCACAACTTCTGTGTTGTTGAATGCTTGGTTTAAAGATTAATTTTGTTGTGAAAACTTTAAGCTTTGTAATTTAAGACAAATTAGATACTGGGTTTTGGGTCTGACATGTCTATTGAAACTGTTACATATAAATAACCTCCAAAGTCCCCTATCCACTTATTTTTAGCAAGCTTAAGTTTTTTTATTCTTTATTCATTATGTTTTAATTGACAATTTCTTATAGCAGGGTAATTTTTAGAGCTGTTTTATAGCTGTTCCTCATGTGCAGCAGAATGGGCCAACTGTGTAAGTAGACATAGATACATACTTTCAGGAAGAATAAGTACCATGAGACCTCAATGGTCAAAGACCTGATGAGTAACATTGCCAGTGTTGGAACAATGATTGCTATAATTCATTAAATCTATTTTCAAAATATGCATATGAGTATACACAAAAGTCAGTTTTGAGTATATAATGAATCTTATTAATGTGAATTAATGAAGATATTGTTGAATAAAATCTCAATTTACCTATCCAAAATGTTTACCTTAAAAATGAGACTTGGATTTGAAGAATATAAATCAATAAAGTCTGAAAAGTTCAAAACTAAATGAGACTGGAAATTGTCGTTGCAGAAAGGGAACTGCTAATGTTGGCCAAAGATCTTGTTATATTAAGCAAGACTCTGCTTTCATGGAAAACAACTGAACCATCAATCAAAAATGATAACAGTACATAGGATACAGTGCACATTTAGACATATGTGGTAATGGGAATTGAGATGATGGTAATACCTGACAGAGAAGAAAAGATCAATAGCCCAGACACACATTCATAGCTCCTCTAGGTTTCCTATAATATACAGATTTTTGTCTATATTTTCTTAGATCCAGAATAAATTTATAGGGTCAATTTCAACTCTGTTAATAGTAGATTAAATGCAGGATATCCATTTCTTACCATGTGTGAAATCAAAAATAGGCTGGTTGTTGTTAGTGTTAGTTTTCATTTCACTTGGCTTTTCTTTTCATGGTCACAAGATGGCTTCTCATCTCCAAGCACCATATTCTCACAACATTATCAAGATAGGAAGCAGGAGAAGGGGTGATTTGAATAAATGCTCCTTATGTATCAGTTATTTCAATCTGTTATTTGTAGGAAGGGGCCAGCACTTTCCTACACCATAGCATGTGCTTGTGTGCCAGTCATGTCCGACTCTTTGTGACTCTGCCGACTGCAACCTGCCAGGACCCTCTGTCCATGGGATTATCCAGGTGAGAATGGAGTAGGTTGCCATTTCCTTCTCCAGGGGATCTTCCAGACCCAGGGGTTAAACCTGTGTCTCTTGTGTCTCCTGCACTGGCAGGTGAATTCTTTACCACTGCACCACCTGGGAAGCCATGCCACTGTATACTTACTTTTATTTAATCAGCCGAAACAAGGGTTGGGTCATTTCTTGTTGTGAATAAGAGGCTGGAAGAATTAGTATCTATAAAAAGAGGACAGGCTTATCATGACTGGCTTAAATCAATTATGATTATCTCTTAGCACTGGTCACTATGCAACCTCAAAAAATTGCCAAGTAAGAAGCAGCAGAAAATGTCTATTGGAAAAATTCTAACAATTTCTATGACAAAAAAATATAACCTGAAAAACTAGTTGCATAGAGGTGACAAATCATTAAAACTTTTTATCTTGACTATGTTAACAAACAAAACTATGTGTTCCCAGAAAGAACTATAGAATGAATATAATTTGGAGAGCAGTATATTATACAGATAGTCAAAGATTTCCAAATAATTTTATTTTAACTTTTATTACTTTCATTTTTAAAACTTTTAATTTCTCTAAACAAAAACAAAACAATGTATTAAGAGATTATATAGTATTTGTCTTTCTGTCTGATTTATTTCACTGAGCATAAGGCCCTTAAGATTTATCCAAATTTTCTATATGTGTGTGTGTGTGTGTGTGTGTGTGTGTGTGTGTGTTTTCACACACACACATTTTCTTTATCTGTTAATCTATTAATCCATCCATGGACACTAGTTGTTTCCTTCTCTTGGCTATTGCAAATAATGCTGCAGTGAGTATGGGGGTTTCAAGTTAGTATATTAATTTTGTTTGGATAAATACCTAGAAGTGGAATTGCTGGATAATATAGAGGTTCTATTTCTAATTTTTTGAGGAAATGCCATACAGTAAGTTCCTTACATACAAATAAGTTTCATTCTGCGAGTGCATTAATAAGTCCAGTTAGTTCATACATACAACAAAATTAGCCTAGGAACCCAACTAACATAGTCTCCTATATAATACTTCACTGTAATAGGTTTATAATACTTTTCACACAAACAATACATCAAAAAATGAACACAAAAAATAAAGAAGGCATTTTTAATCTTACAGTACAGTACCTTGAAAAGTACAGTATTACAAGGAGCAGAGATGGCAGAGTGAGGCACGCTGAGGCTGTCTGGCCTTTGTGCCTGGGGACAGGCCGGCCCCCGGAGGCTGAAGTGCTTCTACTGGCCAATTTGTGAGGAAGAACAGTTTCCTTACCATTTAGGTGCTTTTATATTTATCTCAAAAAGAAAACAAAATGCTGAACTTGGGATTTGGCAAGTATTTCTACGTTGTCTCTTGGAGTGGGATAGTCCTACTTCTATCCAGTCACCTTCCCTATTCTTAAAATGTGGATATCTCTTCTCAACACTACCGCCATGAGTTGGATTGGAAAAGGCTGCTTTTCTTTTTGTTCCACCACTCAGATTCAACACAGAGAAGCTCCTGGGGTGCAGTCATCCTGCCAACTTCCTTTGGAAGAAAGAAGCAACTGACATGTATCTTCAGTTGCTATTTGCTTCATCACAAAGAAATTATTTCAAAAGCTGAAGGCTGATGTCTGGTTTGAAGCAGATGCTTTGATGGTGATATTTGTGAATTCTTTACCTTTTGTTTCAAACAAGAAGAATAAATATAAATAGCAGATATCGGTATGACATCAGAGTTTTGGGGTTTTTTTTTAATATCTTCCACTTTTAACCACTATCATGATAAGCACAGTTGAGACTTGCAGCAGTAAATTACAGATATATGTTCTAATTTGAAGTGAAAGAGATGCTTTAAAAGTTACCTATGTATCTAAATCCTGGCTCATTGTTTGACATGGATTTACTAGATAAGAACAAAGGTCCCATTTTGCAATAAAACCTTTGATGTGATAAAGAAGCAAAAAGACAAGATATCACAAGGTTACTTTCATATGTGAATAAACCATCACAAACATAGAAATACATATTTTTACATATGTAAGTCCGTAATTTGGGATGGTAAGAGGAATTTTTCTCCTGAACAAGGAAGCTGTGTTTGACTTCTTTCTCAGAAATCTTTGGATATTTGGTATTTTAAAATGTTTTTTCATTCATCTAAGGAATGACCACACTGTGCAGATGATTGTACAGCTTCTTACACGTGCTTGTGAAAAGATGGCGCTTGGCGGAAATTAGAGGGCGGGACTGAGGCTGTTTACAAAAAAATGCGATTGGCCATGGCTAACTTCCTCTTAGCAACGCCGGGATGTAACCAGCATACATTGGTGCGCTGCCACCTGGATACGTGACCTTTACAGTGATTGGCCAAGCTCCCGGAAAGCCCCGCCCTGTTTGCCTTCCCAGGCTGTTTGCCTATATAAGCTCGCCCTCCAGCTCAATAAAACCGAACTGCGTTGACGGAACCCCCTCCTCCAGGCCGATCTTCCCGAGGCTTCCATCCTCAGAAGATAACTTTGGAGGGTCCTTCTGTCGAGACAGAGGGCTCGCCTGGCTTTGTGACTCCTGCCCTGGAGCACTACAGGGCAGGTTAGAGAGTCAGAGAGAAAAGGAAAATAGAGAGGCCCCACATTTGGCGCTGTGACTCGGATTCTCTCGGAGGAAGACCTCCCCACTGTGCGGTCTTGAAAAAGAGAGGATGAGACAGCTTCCTGGCTTCAGCACAGCGATCCCACCGTGGATCATAACCCCGAGGTAAGCATTTGAGAGACGAATCTCCAGGGGTGAGTACATGCGGTAACTTCCTTCCTTTGCCTTTTGTTTCCTACTAACCTTCCCCCATTCTTCTTTTTCTAAAGAGTTCAGCGAACAACTATCATTCGGTGGGGCAACTGACTTTTCCTGCCCAGGGCACTCCCTGGGGTATAACTGAAGGGCCCCCAAATTGATGGTCTAGTAGCGGGAGCCCAGCTGGGTGAACTCTTTCTTTATCTTTCACGCTGCCGAGAGAAAGGCCAATCCCCTTTCGTGGGCATGGGTCGGGCACTTAGCCATCTGCTCTGCGACCCGTTGCCCCAGCTCATGCAACCGTATATACACCTTTCTCCACTCTTCGTGTTACAGTACTTCCCCCAAACCCTGTACTCTTTCCCTGGGGAGAGAAACCAAAAACCTCCTCATAGTAAAGAGGTTTCTCCAAGATTGGATCAGGACCATTACCAGAGATCAAGTATAAAACGTTCTCCTGGCTCAAACCTATAGACACGGTGCACCTAATCCAACAAGAGTCAAGCTGGCCAATCCCAAATCATATAGACCTCCCAGGCCCTAATCCCCCAAGTGCTAATACATAATAACCATTGTTGACCATGCTTGGTTGGATAGCCAATGACGGGTAAGATCTCCAGAGGGAGACAACCTAAGACAGGCACAACCACCAGGTCCCAACGAGGCCATGCTAGCGGCCCCCTGATGGCTCCCCTAAAATAAAACAAAAAAGGGGGATATGTAGGGCACCTTACATGTGCTCGTGAAAAGATGGCGCTTGGCGGAAATTAGAGGGCGGGACTGAGGCTGTTTACAAAAAAATGCGATTGGCCATGGCTAACTTCCTCTTAGCAACGCCGGGACGTAACCAGCATACATTGGTGCGCTGCCACCTGGATACGTGACCTTTACAGTGATTGGCCAAGCTCCTGGAAAGCCCCGCCCTGTTTGTCTTCCCAGGCTGTTTGCCTATATAAGCTCGCCCTCCAGCTCAATAAAACGGAACTGCTTTGACAGAACCCCTGTCGTGTCTGAGTGTCTCTCTCCTGGTGAGGGAGGCTGTGGGGCAGACGGTCTGCTCACCCCCTCCTTGGGGCTGATCTTCCCGAGGCTCCCATCCTCAGAAGATAACTTTGGAGGGTCCTTCTGTCCGAGACTGAGGGCTCGCCTGGCTTTCTGACTCCCGCCCTGGAGTGCTACAGGGCAGATTAGAGAGTTGGAGAGAAAAGGAAAATAGAGAGGCCCCACAGATGCTAACCCTATGAATGCATGCTTGGGTTTAGTGAAATATTGGTAAAAGGAAACAGCAGTTTTGACTCCAGTGATGGAACCCTCTTCACCTCTGTAGCATGAGAGACCTACCGTATTGCAAATTGCTTCATTCTTTTTTGTGGAGTCTTATATAGCACTTAAGACTTGGTTTTACATGCTGCTAAGGCTGGGAGAAAAGTGGCAAAAGTGGATTTTCTTTTCAGAGGACGTGATGGACCTTACAGTATGACCCGCCTCAGCTATGAACATAGAGGAGTGGAGAAAAAAACGAGGAAAGTTTCCATATTGCTCCTTGCTCCTAGGAAAAAGAAATGAAAATGCTTTATGCAGCTCCATCTGAGTTTATGGTGTTTCACATTCTTATAGCTCTGTTTTTTGTAAAACCATAAATGACTTTTTTCCTTTGACCCAAGATGGGTTCTTGGGTATTTGATTTGTTTTTCTAGGCAATAGGTGTAATGTTGGGCTGAAAAGGCTTGGACTCAGGTAATTTTCTCCAGTTGGAACGGAACTTTCTCGTCAGAGAATGGACCTCAGAAGAAACGCACCCAAACATGTGATTGGTTCAGTGTAGATTTAGAAGAAAATTCAGTCTGAAAAAAAGTGCAAAAAACCCCTCAAACAGGAAAATAATTCCAATAAGAAAAGTAATGCATTTCCTTTCTGTTAAAACATACACTATCTGATGAACAGTCCATAGGGTCCTCTGCTTCCAAATCAATGAATTGCCAGATCTCTATATAAGAAGAATGAAACCTTTTATAATAAGTCTTTGTGAGTAAAGAAAGAATTTAAAACTGCTTCAATGAAATTAAGATCAAATAAAAAAATGTACAGTAGTACAGTACAATAGCTGGCTTACAGAGGCTGGCATTGAGCGAGCAGCTAAGAAGAGTTGCTGATTGGAGGAGGGAGAGGAGGTGGGAGATTGTAGAGCTGAAGGATCATCAGCAATAGAAAGAGGGCAACCTGCAATTTCACTCATGCTTGACATTGATGGAATGCACATTCATATCTTTGAAAGTTTGAAACTTGAACTTCATAGGCAGGGGACTTATTGCACAATTTTCCAGAGTGGCTGTATTAATTTACATTCCCACCAACAGTGTATCTGGGCTTCCTTTTCTCTACATCTACACCAACATATTCTTCTTTATAATAGCCATCATTCTTACAGGTGTGAGGTTATACCCCATTCTGGTTTTTATTTGCATTTCTCTGATGACGAGTGATGTTGAGCATCTTATGTAGCTGCTAACCAAATATATATCTTTTTTAGGTATACGTCTGTTCAGATATTCTGCCCATTTTTAACCAGATTGTTTTCTTACTATTGAGTTGTATGAGTTTTTAAATATATTTTGAATATTATTCCCTTTTTAGATATATAATTTACAAATATTTTCTCCCATTCAGTAAGGTGCATTTTCATTTTATTGACAGTTTCCTTTGCTATGCAGAAGCTTTTAAACATGATATAGTTCCACATTTTATTTTTGCTTTTGTTGCTTTTTCATATACTGTCAGATTTTAAAAAATACTGCTAATACCTATGTCCAGGAGCTTCCTGCCTATATTTTCTTCTAAGAGTTTTATGGTATCAGATCTTACATTCAAATTATTAATCCAGTTTGAATTAATTTTTGTGTATGGTGTAAGTGAACAGTCCAGTTTCATTCTTTTGCCTGCGAACTTTTTGCCTGTCCAATTTTCCTACCACTACTTACTGAAGAAACTGTCTTTTCTCCATTGTATATTCTTGACTCCTTTGTGGTAAATTAATCAATCATATATACATGGGTTTATTTCTGAGCTTTGTATACTGGAAACTAGGACAACTTATTGATTTTTGTCTCACATACTTTATCTTGCACATTCCTCACACCCAGTATGGTTAACTCTGCTATGGTTTTCAATTTAAAACTAAGAACATAAAGATCCAGAGAAAGCACATTACTATTTATGGTCACCATTTTATAAGTAACATGGATGAAACTAAATCAAGTACCCTGATTTTAAAGACTGTCTTCTTTCTGTAATCCTACCACATTATCATACCCACTTTTGTAACTTCAGCGTCTCATTCTAATATGTTAGTTGTAGAGATCTTTCATAGTGAAGTTACAGAAATATCACAGAAAATTGTTTACCAAAACTTCCCATTTCTGTTTGGTCCCCAAGACATATGCATCCTTTCTCTTACTGTGCTACCAGAGGGATAGAGCCAGCTCCAGGGTGTGTGCAGCGGCTGATGCTGTCACTCATACAGAGGCCTTCTGGTACTTGGCCAACTATTAATACATGTCATTGTGGCCCTGCTCTCAAATCTTGAAATCTGTTTGTTCCATTCTGAAAACATGTGAACGTTCAATTTAAGAAAAATGTAGAGGTGTCTTGCTCTACAGATTCTGTGAAAAAACCCAAAACCAAACAATTTTTACCAAAGTTGGCTTATAATTTAGTTTTCCACATAAAGAAATGTTTCAGTATTATACATGATAAAAAAAATAGAGATAGAAGCAATATACACTTAGCACAGAGGGTGAGGAAACATGAGGTATGAAGCATCTGTTAGTCTATCAAATAAAGTGACAAATACAGCATTTTTTTAAAAAGGTTTTGTGAGATGAGTGTGAAAACCTGGAAAATAAAAAGAGCCTAGAAATCACATCAAGTTCTGTATTTGCAGGTAATAGCACAGAGGACTTGTGAGACTTCTACTTATTTCATTGCATATTTTTGCCACACCATTACTAAGATGAATTATCAGTTATGTCCAAGTAACTGATATTTCCTCTTATAGTTTTGTTTTAAAAATTCTAAGATTATAAAATCTTTTCCAACTCTTATGCCATCATTAATTTTCAGGATTTTTGTGACTGTTCCATGGCTCAGTCTTGTCCAACTCTGTGCAACCCCATATACTGTAGCTCACCAGCCTTCTCTGTCCATGGAATTTTCCTAGGCATGAACTTTTCCAAAGTACTGGAGTAGGCTGCCATTTCCTTCTTCAGGGGATCTTCCCAAACCAGGGATTTGAACCCAAGTCTCTTGTGTCTCCTGAACTGGCAGACAGAGTCTTTACTTCCGCACCACCTGGGAAACCCCAGTTCTCAAGATAAAGCTTAAAATTCATAGGCAATGTCAACATAATTCAGATTTGTTTCTTAAGTATTATTGTTGCTGGAGGCTTTTCTTTTGGGTTAAACAAAGAAATATGTATCGAAATACAGATTCTTTGGCCCCATAAGAGGGGGGATGATGCAGGAAGTCTCTTATGGGTTCTGAAATCTGGATTCTTAAGAATCTTACCACATGATTCTTGTAATCATGCAGGTGTGGAAACATCTGCACTAAACAGGCCACTTTTGATAGTAACTGGATTATGAAAAAATATGGTAGTGTTTTGCAGCTGCTGCTGCTAAGTTGCTTCAGTCATGTCCGACTCTGTGCGACCCCACAGACAGCAGCCCTCCAGGCTCCCCTGTCCATGGTATTTTCTAGGCGAGAGTACTGGAGTGGGTTGCCATTGCCTTCTCCAGTGTTTTGCAGCAGAGATATTTTATTTTAATGACTTTGTATTTATAGGAATATGACTGGGGGTTATGACCAACCTAGACAGCATATTAAAAAGCAGAGACATTACTTTAGTAACAAAGGCCCATCTAATCAAAGCTATGGTTTTTCCAGTAGTCATGTATGGATGTGAATGTTGGACTATAAAGAAAGCTGAGCGCTGAAGAATTGATGCCTTTGAACTGTGATGTTGGAGAAGACTCTTGAGAATCCCTTGGACTGCAAGGAGATCCAACCTTCTATCCTAAAGGAAATCAGTCCTGAATATTCACTGGAAGGACTGATGCTGAAGCTGAAACTCCAGTACTTTGGCTACCTGATGCAAAGAACAGACTCAATGGAAAAGAACCCCAATGCTGAGAAAGATTGAAGGCGGGAGGAGAAGGGGATGACAGAGGATGAGATGATTGGATGGCATTACCGACACGATGGACTTGAGTTTGAGTAGGCTCTGGGAGTTGATGATGGATAGGGAAGCCTGGCGTGGTGCAGTCCATGGAGTTGCAAAGAGTCGGACATGACTGAGCAACTGAACTGAACTGCAGAAATACTCTGGTAGTGAGAAAAGAGCAGCTATTGCTCTTGAGCAAATGAAAGAAACTTTTAAGTTTGGGTGATATAGGGATGTTTAGCTTTCAGATCTGATGTTTAGTGTTTACTATGATGATTTGATGTTTAGCTTTTGTGGTCATAAAAACATTTTTATATTTTAACTATTGCTGTAAAAATAGCATTTTTTTCTGATCCAAAGTTCCCTTGTCCTTAACTCTTTCCTTTTAAACTAGTTTTATTAGAAAATAAACATAATAAAACTATTATATGAGTATTTTGATTTGAGTTCTTTGAGAAACATGCTATAGCAGAGAAGGCTATGTACTAGTTTATTTAATACTCATACACCTATGTGAGACCCATTTTTTTTTCTCATTTCATAGCTAAATGAACAGAGCCTCAAAGAGGCTAATTAACTTGACCAAAGTCACACAGCAAACAGGCAGTAAATTCAACAGATTTCAGGCTGCCTGGGCTTCAATTCCAAGGAACTCTGCAACGTGTTACTCACTTGAAAGAGTGTACTTCGTTGTTTTTCTCTAAAATGGACACCCTTGTCTTCTATTCCCCATGAAAAAATCCACAAATGGTATTCTTTAAAATCAGTTTAGTGAGATGATTTGATGGTAGTTTTCTTTTAAATAGAAATTCTAAGAACAAACTCTTAAAGTACCAGTATTGTGTGTGTGTGTGCACGCACACATGTGTGTTCTGTGCAGCAGAGTGAATGAGGGATGGTTATGCTATGAGCAGTATTTCTCTAAACGGGCAAATAATTTTCCATTCTGTCACCATGTATGCACTCTTTCCCTCATGTTGTTTTCATATCCTTTACTGCAACTTTCCAAATGGAAAGTGCATGATGTCACACTAGTTGTAGAAGCATGCCTTTTCCATTTTAAAAGCATATGTGGAACTCTAAGAAATCAATCTCAGCCTACGAAAATTTTCTCAGATTTGAGTCTTCTGCACTGTTCCAATTAAAGTGGATCTTTCTCTCTACCATGGGAGTTGCACTGTATAACTGATTACCAAGCACATCATGTAAACTGCTCTTCGAAACTGCAAACAGCCCATTATGGAGAATGCACCTTATTAACAAAGGTCATATTAGAATCTCACCCTGGTAAGTAATCGCTTCAAATGTACAGTACATCAATAGGCACATAGGCTAGGAAGCAGTGTTTTCCAATTAAATGAATCAGTTTGACCTTCTGAACTATAAATAAACTGCAGTGACAGCTCCTGATTAGGCTTAAGGAGTCTGACTTCCATGGCAAACAAATGTCTCAGAACTTAAGCATACTTAGAAAGTTAATCCTGTAAGGAGTCAATGAGCAGATTTAAAGTTTCAACATTAATGTTTTGGACCCGAGTTTCTTCAAATTTCTGCAATGTAGGCAGAATGAGAATGTATCCCTCTGAATAGATAAACAAGATCTGAATTAGTTTTCACCCTCCCTCAGGATAACTAATTGAACAGAAGTAAACCCATTTTCAAAACAGAATAAAAATATTTGGTTCCTTTACTTAACAAATAAGCCATTTGCTTCCTTTAGTAATAGCTTGGTTGGGCTACTGCCCCTACATGATAAGTGCAATTAGCTATACACAGTGGAAATTTTAACCAGTATGTCAAAAAATAGATTTTGACCCTTGTTTATTTTTATTTGATATCTATCTTTAGAACTAATTCAAAATCCATTCATTCCATTTAGATCTGAAGTTAAAATGCAATCCAATTCTTTAATTTAAAAGCATTGTGCTTAGTAGCTATCTACATAGGGCTGACAATGCTGACCCATCTTCAAGGGACAGTACACTTGAGTTGTTTTTCTATGTTAGCAGTGGATTTCCATAACCTTTGTAGGTTTCAGTTTTCTCTTCTGTAAAATGAAGGCTATGGACTAAATACGATTTAAGCCTTAGAGGCTAAAATTTCTATTAATCTCTATACATATTTAGCTAACACAAGTTCAGACATTGTTTAACCAGTTCAGATAGAAATGATAAATTTTCAGTACTTACAGTATTCAGTGTAATTTTTATCATAATGAATGGGAGAGATGATAAATACATAAGTATGCAAAATTCTGCAAATTCAAAGAAATAATGGTTATTATATTTTCCCATTAGGAAGATAAGAGATTTAATAATTAAGAATACAAGTTCACCTTATATAAATACCAGTTTGGAATTTTTATATGAAACATTCAGTTTCTGAGAACAGCTTTGAATAGCTTTGTGGGCTCTTTAAATTTGAATAAAAGTCCTAGCCTAGGGCTTTGACTGGGGATAGGAGACAATGTGGTTTTTTCATACCATTTCCTCTGACAGAAACAGGAGGTATGGGAGAGGGCAAGGGTGGGATGATATGGGAGAACGTCATTGAAACATGTAAATTATCATATGTGAAATGAATCGCCAGCCCAGGTTTGGTGCATGATACAGGGTGATCAGGGCTGGTGCACCGGGATGACCCAGAGAGATGGAATCGGGAGGGAGGTGGGAGGGGGTTTCTGGAAGGGGAACACTTGTATACTCATGGCAAATTCATGTCAATGTATGGCAAAACCAACACGATAATGTAAAGGAAAAAATTAATTAATTAGAAAAAAAGAAACAGGAGGTAAACAACAAACTGAATGGTGCTCAGTCACTCATTCATGTCTGACTCTTTGGGACCACAGGGACTATAGCCCACCAGGTTGCTCTGTCCATGGAATTCTCCAGGCAAGAATACTAGAGTGGGTTGCCACTTCCTGCTTGGGGGGATCTTCCCAACCCAGGGATGGAACCCACATAAGCCTGTCTTTTGAGTCGTCTCCCGCATTAGCATATGGGATCTTTACTACTAGTACCCACCCTGGGAAGCCCCAGATTTGAAATCTCCCATATCACATCCCATTATTTACATGTATAATCTCTTTACCTACTTGATTTAATAATTCCAGCAATTCCAAGGCAAGGATGGAGGAGGGGAGAAACATTTCTTTGAACTAAGATTCAAGAGTATGTGTTTCAAATGTTGAGAAAGGGATAATGTGAGGTTGATCGATCATACAGTAGGTGATATCAGCGACATACAGAATTGACCTGTATCACATGAAGTTAGAGATTTCATAATTTTATTTGACATAAAACAGTCCCCTACTTGCGAGAGTTTGATTTACTACTTTACAGTAGTGTGAAAGTGATACAGTTTAGTAGAAACTGTATGAAGAATTTAAAAATTTTACCTTTTCTGGGAGCTAGAGATGTACAGTATGATATTCTCTCATGAACTGGGCAGTGATAGCAAATGTCAGCTGCCAGTCAGCTATAGGATCCTGAAGATAAACAACTGGCATGCTTAAAGCATTCTGTACTCATAAAACCATTCTGTTTCAAACTATCAGTACTGTATTCCATAAATAAGATGAGGCATTCAGCACTTTATTATAGGATAGGCTTTGTGTTAGGTGATTTTTCCCAGTTATAGGCTAATGAAGAACTAATGTAAGTGTTCTGAGCATGTTCACGGTAGTCTGTGCTCAACTATGATGTCCAGTAGGTTAGGTGTATTAAATGCATTTTTAACAATCATGTTTTCAACTTATGATGGGCTTATTGGGACATAACCCAAGCCTAAGTCAAGGAAGCTCTGTAGTGTAATGGTTGGAAAATGAGCTCATCATCTAAATATACTAGGGTGAAAGTGTAACTTTTGATAACGTTTTTCCTTAATGTTTTGTACATCTAAATGCATACCTATCATGACATGTGTTGATGCCTGAAGTGGAATTTTGAAGTGGGGAATGCTTCTTTATTTTGTCCTCTATCTGTGTAGCCTTTTGTGTCCTTAAGCACTCTTTCATCCTCTAAATATCGCTACTCTTCAAACTCAAAGAAAGGCATCTGCCAGGTAGATTCACTGGAAAGCTTTTGTGATTTAATATATCATTCATAGCCCACCAGGCTCCTTTGTCCATGGAATTCTCAAGGCGAAAATGCTAGGTTGGGTTGACATTCCCTTCTCCAGGGGATCTTCCCAACCCAGGGGTTGAACCAGGGTCTTCTGCACTGTAGATGGATTCTTTACCATCTCATCCACCAGGGAATCCCCTTAATTTAATAAAATATGGAATATATTTAAAAGAGAGAGGATTAACTCAAGTGACTGATCTCTACTAATAAGGTGCAAACTGGATCCAGGAAATATTTCTAATAAAAATGATCTTCCAGATGCTCTTCTTATTCTATAACACAGGCAGGGACCTGTTATTTCTTTCTTTTCTCAAGGTTGTGAGATGTGGAGATAAGGTAAGCTCATCAGGATTAGCATTTTGTTTACTTCTATTCCTATTTTCCCCCAGCACTTAAACAGTGTCTGGCATAGAATAGGCCTTTAATACATGTATATTAATTTATGAGTCTTTGTCTACCAAAATTACTGTTTCTTACTACCAAACTTAAGGCAAATGACTTTGAAGAAGAAGTCAGAGTTAAGTTTGCCCCATGTAACTAGTTATTTGGGGACAGAGTGAGGAAGTTTCTATCTGCACTTTTAAGATTCAAAAGGAGCCTGAACTGTGAGAGCTTTCCCATCAGATCAAAGGCGAGCAAACAGACTGCTCCTTTGAGTTAAACTCTGGCTTGTATTCTGTGCTAGTTTCAGCTTTGTCATGGGTATTTTTTCCTTTTCCTTAAGGTATCAGAATTCTATGAAGTTGAGTTTTCAGGTATTGAGTAGCAAGTTCCCCAAAATAGGAAAGGAAATTATTCTAGCTAACTCTGCCTCTGAGGCAAATGTTTACTGAAGAAGGGCCATTAATTAATCTTGGGACAATAAAACCCTTTTCCTGTCCTGTCTCCGGTTAATAATGCATGACTGAAAGTTATGTTCTAACTGTAAATCAGGGCAAATAAAAACATACCACAAACTTATTTTCCTCCCAAGTCCAATAGTTTGATATGTATGTTGCTTTAGTATTCCCTCTTGGGGCTGTACATCTAACGTTATCTTTGAAAATGTGCTAACAAACCTGAAAGTATTGGGGCTTTTTAATACATTTTTATTACAATGGAGGATTTTTAAAAATGAATCTGATGCATCTTACTCAGAACATAATGTGAAAGTAAAATAGGAAATAAGAACTCAGCAGTAGAATTTATGCCACATGGTAGAATTGTCTTAATTCGTTCAGCTCAGTTCAGTTCAATTCAGTCACTCAGTCATGTCTGACTCTTTGTGACCCCATGAACCTCAGCACTCCGGGCCTCCCTGTCCATCACCAACTCCTGGAGTCCACCCAAACCCATGTCCATTGAGTCAGTGATGCCATCCAATCATCTTATCCTCTGTCATCCCCTTCTCCTCCTGCACTCAATCTTGCATTAAATACTATATTTATTTCATTTATGATATAACTTTTTATGCTATTACCATTTTAAAAATAAGAATGTTTTATTTTTTATCCAGAAGATTTTATATAGTCAAACCTATCTCTAGGAAGGGAGCTTGGATGACCCAATAGTAATGTGTTAAGGCCACTGGCATACTTTTAAAAATGTAACAGACCATCAGGAATAATATTGAGATGAAAGTCTAGAATTTTAGAGAAGAAATTTTGGGATTCTGGGGAGAATTGGATAAGTTGGAAATTAACTCATCATTCAGATACACAGTAGTCTGGTTCAAACAAAATGGGCTTCTTTACAAATATCAATAGTGCTGATAATTATGAGTTACAAGTTCATAATTTCACCATAAACAGAAGTGTGAGGCCACATTGAATACTCTAGAACAATTTAACTACTAAATGCCTTTGTAAGTTGGATAAATTTGTTGAATTCCATTGAGACCTGTTTCTACAGAGTAAAATGCAAAGATTGAGTTAGACCTGTGTTTTAAGGACCCATTAGAGATTCACAGAGAAATACCTGGGAAGTTTGTGGAGAGAAAACGTATGTGGTGTTAGGGTCTGAATTGAATAGCCAACTGCCATAATCAGAATTAATATAGCTTGTTGGTGGATCTCATGCCTCTAAAGAGGCATTTTTAGGAAGGAACAAAAGACATATGAGAGATCTAGTGGATTTTTCCTTACCTTAGGAATTAGACATTCATCACAAGGCTACCGAAGGTGCACCTTAGTTAAAGTGAGGATAAATCCAATTGTTTATCCTAAGCCAAGCTGTCATCGGAGATGACAACAGAAAAGAAAGCACTGTGGGCAACAACTTTGAGAGTTTCACTTGGTGAGGGGTCTAATGTGTATCCTGATAGGGGAAAGAATTATCAGTTAACAGTTTTACACTGTGGCCCCTATAGTATATGGATATATCAAGCACTTTTGGGCAATCATTTGGGGAGACTTGGAAATATTTTGGCAATAATCTGGACAGAAAAGCAGTGATAGATGCAGGCATCCAATCTGTGAAAAGTAAAGAGATAGGCAAACTCTAGTTGTACTAATTTAAACAAGCACTTGTAATGACATCTCTGGCAGTCAAGTGTTCATTATTTTACAGTAACTTTCCCAAAGATGGAAGTAAAGTGTTTTATTTATATATTAACATATCATTCTCCTTTGATTTATGAAAGAAGAATGAGTTTGATAACTAAAAGAGCTTGTTGATCCAGCAGAATTTAAAATTAACTTTGTTTCTACCTGACAATCTTATTTTTTATTTTTTGAAATTAAAAGGAAAAAGATTCTGCATTGTTAGTGGATTAGTTAAGCTGATAGTATTTTCCTTTATATCATCTGCCATATATTTGTAGAACAATTTGTGGAACAAATTGAATTCACAATATAAATGTACAAGTATCTTCATTACTACATGAACCACTCCATAATAACTAATTATTACTTATTGTGATAGTTAATTTTATGTGTCAGTTTGACTGGCTCATGGGATGTTAGATATATAGTTAAAAGTTACTTCTGAGTGTGTCTCTGTGGGTGTTTCCAGAAGAGGTTAAGCATTTGGATCAGTGGACTGAGAGGGCAAATAACCCAGGCTTCATCCAGTGGGCTGAGGGCCTGAAGAGAACAGGAAGATGGAGGAAAGGATGTCTTTCTCTCTCTGGCTCTCTCTTTCTTTCTCTCATTCTCTACCTGACTGCTGAGTTTGGGCATTGATTGCATCCTGCTCTTGGCATTTCTTGTTCTCAGGCCTTGAGACTTGGGACTGAAATCTACACCACTGGCTCTCCAGCTCTCAAGCCTACTCACTATGTAATTGACCTTCCTGGGTCTCCAGCCTGGAGACTGTACATCACAGAACTCCTTAGCCTCCATCATTACATGAACCAGTATGTTATAGTAAGTCTTCTTGTGTTCATTCTTTGCTTCCATTTCTTCAGAGAACCCTGACTAATATACTTAAATCACAAAATAAACACTGCATAGATACAAATTATAAGTTCTTATGAATTATCAGCTAATTGGCCAATTAGTTTTGAGCAAATGTTGTACTGTAGTGAAAATTTTGTCAGTGTAAAAATTATCTGCTGTTAAAATTTAATGGGTTTATCATGTTCATATTATTTCAAACTGTTAACACATTTAAAAATAACTTCTAAGTTATTTTGCTATTACTTTTCCCACATATCAGGATAAAAATGTAAGTTTCAGGAAACAAAATGTAAAGCCATCACAGACATAAATAAAAGAAAATATTTTGCATTATTTAGATACATTTTAAAAGAAAATAGACATAATGCTATAAAAAGGAGAAGACTTCAGTGCTATCAGTATTAGTATAGTGTAGTATTAATATGTCATTAATGATGAAGCATATGAATTTAGCTTCTACCTCCATGTCAACCAGAATTAATAAATTTTAAGGAAAGCTGGGATAAAATGTATATGAAGATTCATTAAACAAAATATGTTTTCTGGAGATCTGGATTCTTGATGATGTAATTTGAATATTAAACAATGGAAAATTTGAAGATTGTCAAATGAAAAAACAGCTCAGAAACATTGAGTTCTTCCAAACTGCTAAAATTATACTATATACTTATTACTTCATTAAAAACTAAAGGATTCTATATATTTTTTCTATCTTGAAAATTAGGTAGGGGTGTAAAAATGCTCAACTGAAGAATGAAAAGAGGCAAAAATAGACAACATTTATTAAAGACTCTTGACAAAAAATGAAAGAGTGAATAGAATTGTGTTCAAAATTGAAATTTGATAAATTATTGAAGTTTTCTAAACAGAGATTAAAAATGAACATAAGAAAATATTGGTAAGATTTTGTTGAGTGAATTGTATTAGATTTTGCCAAGGCAATAGCTAGTGCTCAGAGGATAATCCAAGAAACTCTATGATCTATCATGGGATATTTTGCTATTGCAGAAAGTATATCAAAATGATTGTTTTGAGGTTTTTTGTTTTGTTTGATTTTTTAATCTAGCAAAAGATATAGTCAAAGAGCAATCATACATTTTTTTGGAAGAGTTCTTAAAGGGAAAAAAGAACAACCTCAATCTAGACATAGAAAAATTGAGGTGTAAGAGATATAATAACTGCACATACACTTGGAAAAGAGAACGTATAGGAGACATACAAAATATAAACATATTTTACACTTCTTGTTCTGTGCATTGTCTAAATTTGGTAAGGTAAAATCTATGTTGATTCTGACACATTTAAAATACTTTTTAAGGTGAACATATATTAAAGTATCCTAAAAATATATTTATCTGCATAAGTTTGCAGCCATTGTCAAAACAGCAATGAGAAAGTTGAGTTGATGCCTTTGTGCCACAGAATACTTATTAGAGGATGCTCTTCTAATGGTCTTTTAGAAACTGTTGATGTATTTACAAAGATCTAGATTCTGGAAAGAAAAGCAGATATATTTAAAAAATTTTCTTTAAACATTTGATTGGTTTGCACTAACAATATTTTAAGTGAAATTAATTTTATAGGCAAATGATATATGAATAAAAATCAGTATATAAGAGTATCTGAAGTTACTGAAGAGATTATGAAATTCTTTGAAGAAAACAGTGTTGATATTTATGAAAATATTAATAATGCCAAATAAATTATTACCATTACTGACACCATTTTCTCCAATTCAAAACACTGTAGAAAAAATATAAAGATGACTCATTTTGTGTGTCAGCTGCACAATCAGCACATTTGTGATATAATCTGAAAATCAATTTTTCATGTCAAATGCAATTTCTCCCTTATGGAAGGCTTATTCTGTTGAAAGAATTAGATTTTGTATGTTTAAAGTAGCATTATATATTTACCAATGAAATTGACCAATAACCATAGTGATAAATGTGCTATAGATGAGACCTCTATTCTTAAAGAAGTAAAATTCTTAAACTTTATGAAACCTAGTACAATTTTCTTTATAATCCTGCTATATATTTTGATACAAGTTTGCTGGACATCTTTTAAAATACTTTTAAAGCCCTTGTTCTATAATACTTTATCAACAAAGGAAGGAGTTCCTCATTAAAGATATGAAAATTGACTTGATCCACACTGTGCCAGGAATCAAGTTTATTTTTTAATATAAAACAAATATTGGAGCAAGTATACATAGGACTGTAATAAAAATTTTCATTTCCATGAAACCAAGGTGAATAACTCTTTTAACAACAAATTATTTTATCCTAGTGACCTTAACTTTAAAATTGTAATTAAAAATTCAAATATATATTATTATTTTCAAATTTGATTTGTAGAAGTTGTGATGAATGACTTTATGTTTTCTTATCACCGTTATTATTAAAAATGAAAAAATTCCTTTCACTTCTTTCAACTTGAGGATGGTGTGATTCTTTTCTAATTGACTAAAGACAGTGTGTTCCAAACACTCCCTTTTACATTTCAAAAGCCTGTCTCAGGGAGTCAAATCATAGGATTTTATTTTCAGTCTTATTAGGATTTAAGATATGATGAAAGTAAAGTTTCCACCTGAGAAACAGGTGAAGGAGAAAGTGCTGTCATTTGTATATGGGGCCAGATGAAGAGTGACTGTGATGGGAATTTTGCCCAAGAGCACTATGGAAATAAAGAGAGCCGTTTTCTTGAAGAAGCAGGAAAATCTACATGGATAGGATGTTTAGTTTTTTAGTTTACTGTGTATTGCCCAAACAACAACAAACATCCACAAACCACTGTTTTAAAACTGAGTTAGACTAAAATGGCTTTAGTGACAAGTTGAAGGTCTCATCACACTGCTACCATTTTACCCACTATTAAGTGAGAATAGTGAATCTGTAGTAGAGATTTGATCTATTTCCAATAAAAAACACAAATTACATATTTTAGCCATATAAATTGTAGAGCACAACTTTAAACTCATGCTATGTTAGCACTTATTTAACACCTATTATGCTTTAGAGATGCTCTGTCTTTTACATCTGTTCAATTATTGCTCATAAAAACTTATGAAGTAGGTTTAAAGAGATTAAGCACATGCCCAAATTATAGAGAATTATTTGTTCCACCAAAAATTTATGTTCTTTAAATTTTATATTGCTTCTTGATAGCAAAAGTTGATTTTATAATTATTTCCAGAGAAAGAAAAGCAGGTAACAGTGAGGGGAGTGGGTGTCTAAAAGGAGAAGTAAGCTCAGGCAGAGGGAGGAAGGAGGGGAAGAAGAGAGGGAGGGAGAGAGGAAGGCCAGAGGGAAAGAAGGAATGGAACCCACTCCTTGGGTTTAGAGGTATAAGTTTACCTGAGAAAGATATGAAAAGAGTATAACTGCTCAAATTGCTGTCTTCTCACTGAAGGTAAATGTCTAGAAAGGAATGAAAAAGGAGAAAACACCCTCAAAGGATGAAGAGATCATAAAGGAATGATTGGATTCTAAAAGTAAGTTTTTATATTTTTTTTAATTCTAGGATTAGATTCTATTCTATGAAAGAACTTGTAGAAGGAATATTAGAAGAATTATATAGAGTAAGATAAATGCTGGAAGAGAATATTGGAAATTGTAACTTGAATTTTCACCATAAGAATATGGGTCTAGAGAAAATAGCATTATCAGACACATATATAAATGATTGATGGCATCCTAATAGTCATGATGAATAGCTTGATACTAAACCGGAGGGAGAATTTTAATGCAGAAACAATGAGTTTGCCTCTCAACAGACAGTGGTCTATATTTTATAGCAGGGGACTATATGGAGAGAGATGGGACATGTTCAAAGTTGCAAATGACACAAAATTGTGAGAGACAGTAAAATATTGCATGGTTAAGAAAACTAGAGGCAAACTGAAGCCAATGTGTTGCTGTGATAAATATAAAAAGTTAGAATATAGACCATTCTGAAGTTTTTTTTTTTTTGAAAGAAAACATATAACTTTACAAGTATAAAATGAGGGAATATGAGATAGACCTGTGAGCTTTCAGATGACCTGAAGCTCAATAGGAATTGTTATTGTGGTGTTGCTGTTAGTAAACCTACTTTGAGCTTGGACTTTATTGAAAAAAGGCACACTGTCTCAAAAAAATAAGTGCCATGGCTAGTTCTGCACATGATTCTTTCAAAAAGACACAGGAAAACAAGGGGTCAATTTGGAGAAAATGATCAGTTCAGAGACAGAGCGTTTTGCAGGTCCTTCAGGAGTCAGGATTCTTTCAGACTACTTTCTATATGTAAAAGCCTCTGTGCTGAAAAGTCAACCCATCCTGCTCAGTAGGAGCTCTGGTTCTGTGAAAATAGTGCTAATGGATAGAAATTGCAAAGCAGTTCATTTCTTACTTAAGACAGTATTTCTCATGGTTGCAATTGCCTGAATGAGCTGCTTCAGAAGTTAGTAGGTTTCCTTTCATTCAGTTCAGTTCAGTTCAGTCGCTCAGTCATGTCCGACTCTTTGTGACCCTATGAATTGCAGCACGCCAGGCTTCCCTGTCCATCACCAACTCCTGGAGTCCACCCAAACCATCCATCGATTCAGTGATGCCATCCAGCCATCTCATCCTCTGTCCTCCCCTTCTCCTCCTGCCTCCAATTCATCCCAGCATTAGGGTGTTTTCCAATGAGTCAACTCTTCGCACGAGGTGGCCAAAGTACTGGAGTTTCAACTTTAACATCAGTTCCTTTCACTAGAGGTCTTCAAATAGAAGCTTAATGACCAGCTGGGATAATGTATTAATATTGTTCATTGTTTTGCCACCTGTTCCCAAAACAATGTGTGGCACACATTAGCCACAAACAAATACTTATGGAATGATTGAATAGAAAATAGTTACTTATGACATCTGTGGGGCTCTCATTATTAGTCAGTGACAACTAATTTTCCAAAACTATATAGGAAGGAGCAGTTAGTTTTTCATTTGGCAGCTCATAGAAGTGAAAGCCGGAAGGGGAAAGACACTTGCCCAAGTCACCCAAAAATGAATGGAGAAGGCAGGATTTTGATTATGATATATCAGTCTCCTGAGGGGCTTGACCTAGATAATTTATAAGGTTCCTTCATCACACACTTCCTGATATATGCTGTTATTAGTTAAATAAGAAGGCTGTTAGATGAGGTGACTCTAATACTCTTAATGGCCTTTATAACAATACCAAAATCTAAACCTATAAATGCCTCACAGTTAAGAGATCAAAGCATAAGTACAACCAATCACAACCAGTTAAACTTTTCCAAATAAAGCAAAAGCTTAAGAGATAGCCAATCAAATAATTTCCTTGTTTTACTTCTTCCTTTACTCTGTAAAAGTGTCCCTCCTATTTCCTATCAGTGGAGTGCTGCTCTAAGTTTGGTACTACCTGCTTGGAATTGATTCTTGCACAACCAAAAAAGTCTTAAAAATTTTAGTATAACTTAGTTTATCTTTTAACAATGCCAGTAGTAAGGACTTGAATTTATTAACTTTTACTTCATTAGAACCAATTTATTGACAAAATCTGTTAATAAATCTGGTAAAATGGGTGGGTAGTGATTGATCTTTGAGACAATCACATATATTTTATGGACATTATACTTAATTATCAGGAAAAAGCACAGAAAGACAGGCAGACAGATTAATAGTGTATAAGTTTTGAGTAGCTGGAGGCTGGGATAACTCTGGGGCTTTATTGTATCTTGGAAGCCCAGAAGTGTGTAGTGATAGTGGAAAGTGAAGCCAATGACACTACTTTGTAATCTTGTCAAGTTCAAATTGTTAGTTACATTTTGAGGATTAATAGAGTGTGAGCGTTTTGAGGACAGGTTTAATATCTTACTAATATTTGCATCCTCTGAGCCTTGCATGGTGAATTTCAAAAGTATTGCCCAAAGAATATGGTCAGGACAGGATAAATATATATGGTTATTATTAATACAGTTGTTCTTAGGGCAGCCAGAACTGTGCTAGTTTAATCTGTTGCTCTTACTAGTAGCAAGCCCTTGCTTGTTATGGTAACCCTAAAATTTTACTAGTCCCTTATCTTTATGATTTACCTCAAATTTTATTCTGAAAAATATTGCATGACTTACATGTTTAGCTACCTTGTTTGCTTGTTTTTAAAATTATTTATCATTCTGTGTACCAATTTTATAATACTTTTGTGACAGATTGTAATGACCTCTTTATCTGTGTGCCCTTGCTTCCCCTGCTCCTGACTCTGATCCAAACTCCTTGAGAGTGTGTTAACCATGCTATTCATCTATGGTTATCCTCAAAGTGCTTAACAAATAATTAATGCTGCCAAAGCAAAAATTGCACCCAGATAGGCAAGGAAGACTTTATTTGAAGCGACTGCAATAGAGGAGAGAGGCCAAAACTCAGTCTGAGGTCAACTCGGGTGGGAAAGTTTTTTAAAATTGGAAAACTGGGTGGCAATATTGTAGGTAAACTTTTTTCTGTCTTCATGACGGGGTAGTTTTACAGCTTGGAATATGTTAGGCTTCTACCTTCCCACTGAAACTGAGAAATAGGGATTCTACGTTGCTTGGTGATTATATGACAAAAGGATAGCTTATAAGGTCCTTGAGAAAGATATTCTTGTGTTGTAAAATTAGAAAGAGTTTTACAAATCAAAGGGTTATAGAAATCTATAATTGAAAGTTTTCTAAAGTAAATTTTCTAAGTAAAGGGAATTCAAGGGCGTAGAGTCAATAAGACACTTGCGTTGAGGCTAGTTGAGGATAACACTGAAGCCATCTAGGTCAGTGCTCAGTAAGTTGTTGAATGAATGAGCAAATGAAAAAATAAAGTTTATGCTTTAGGATCCTAATTTTAAATGTGTCATCTTATTGAAAAAGTAACTTTAAAAATAATTAAAGTAAGTTAAAATAATATTTAAAAGCCTTCTTTTGTCTCCTGTTGCTCATTTGATACTTTCCAAGTTCCATAGCCCCCTGAATATATTACATGTTTAATATGCATGAGGTTTTAAGAAATTTTTAGAACTCCAAAATTTTTTCAACTAGAAGCATCTTTTAAAATAATTTCTTATAGTGGAGTGCACAATGATAGATTAAATGGCTTTTTAAAAAATAAAAAATTTTTGAGAAACTATTGTATTTTTAACACTTTTGTTCATTCTCAAATCAAAAACATTACATCAGACTTTGAAACATTATATATAAATTTTCTCTGTGGTAGCTGTAGCTGTAAAATAGAAATAATAATGCTCTCTCTCCTTACCTTGATGGGTTGTTTATGAGGAGCAAATAAGAATGTGAAAGCACTTTAAACTGTAAAAAAATAACTGTAGAAATGCAAGGATAAAATGAATAATGAACATATAAAGTCAATTATCAAGATATTTTCATATTTTAAATAATAATTTCTAAAGATGTAATGTGGTTTGAAAACTCTGGCTATTTCCTAGGCTACAGAAAATAATATTTGATAACCATTACCTTAAAATTATTGGTGAGTGTGCATTCAGTTCAGTTCAGTTCAGTTGCTCAGTCATGTCTGACTCTTTGCAATCCCATGAATCGCAGCACTCCAGGCCTCCCTGTCCATCACCAACTCCCAGAGTCCACCGAAACCCATGTCCATCGAGGCGGTGATGCCATCCAGCATCAAGGTCTTATCCAATGAGTCAACACTTTGTATGAGGTGGCCAGAATATTGGAGTTTCAGCTTCAACATCAGTCCTTCCAATGTACACCCAGGACTGATCTCCTTTAGGATGGAGTGGTTGGATCTCCTTGCAGTCCAAGGGACTCTCAAGAGTCTTCTCCAACACCACAGTTCAAAAGCATCAATTCTTTGGTGCTCAGCTTTCTTCACTGTCCAACTCTCACATCCATACATGACTACTGGAAAAACCATAGCCTTGACTAGACAGACCTTTGTTGGCAAAGTAATGTCTCTGCTTTTCAATATGTTATCTATGTTGGCCATAACTTTCCCTCCAAGGAGTAGGCATCTTTTGATTTCATGGCTGCAATCACCATCTACAGTGATTCTGGAGCCCCAAAAAATAAAGCCTGACACTTTTTCCACTGTTTCCCCATCTATTTCCCATGAAGTGATGGGAGCAGATGCCATGATCTTAGTTTTCTTAATGTTGAGCCTTAAGCCAACTTCTCCACTCTCCTCTTTCACTTTCAGCAAGAGGCTCTTTAGTTCCTCTTCACTTTCTGCCATAAGGGTGGTGTCATTTGCATATCTGAGGTTATTGATATTTCTGCCGGCAATCTTGGTTCCAGGTGTGCTTCTTCCAGCCTAGTGTTTCTCATGATGTACTCTGCATATAAGTTAAATAAGCAGGGTGACAATATACAGCCTTAACGTACTCCTTTTCCTATTTGGAACCAGTCTGTTGTTCCATGCCCAGTTCTAACTATTGCTTCCTGATCTGCATACAGGTTTTTCAAGAAACAGGTCAGATGATCTGGTATTCCCATCTCTTAAAGAATTTTCTACAGTTTATTGTGATCCACACATCAAAAGCTTTGGCATAGTCAATAAAGCAGAAGTAGATGTCTTTCTGGCACTCTCTTGCTTTTTCGATAATCCAGTGGATGTTGGCAATTTGATCTCTGGTTCCTCTGCTTTTTCTAAAACCAGCTTGAACATCTGGAAGTTGTCAGCCAAGTAATGTCTTTAGTTTTCGATATGCCATCTAGATTTGTTATAGTTTTTCTCCCAAGGAGCAAGCATCTTTTAATTTAATGGTCTATGATAAATTGGAGACCTGGTTCAATTCCTGGGTTGGGAGGATCCCTGGAGGAGGGAATGTCAGCTCACTCCAGTATTCTCGCCTGGGAAGAAATCCCAAGGACAAAGGAGTCTGGCAGGCTACAGTCAATAGGATCACAAAGAGTTGGATGCAACTGAAGCGAATTAGCATGTGTGTGATAAATTGGGAAAAAAATTGGTGCTTCAGAGTTTGAGAAACCTTGTTCTAGTTTCTCTTGGGGTTGATATTTAATGTATTTAACTACCTTTATAAAACATACACCATCCAACTGGAATGGAGGCAAAACAGTGTTTTTTGGCTTCTGAACAGGCATTTGAATACCAGCCTCCTCTCTCCTAGAGGTCTCCCTTTCCTGATTTTCCCAATCCTATAAAACAGCTCAGGAACAAAGCATGCCTTTGCATGTTATTGCACCAGGAAAGACCAAGGAGCCAAAGACAAAGTCTTGCGGGGTTGGCAGGCAAAAGAAATAGAAAGGGTCAGAGGTTATGGTCTGTCAAGTATTGACACTTAGAATTTAGCATCTTTTCTTCTATACTCATTGGAAGATATAAAATCATTTTAGAGGAAAAGGACTGAAGACATGATATACATTTATATACAAGATTAATCTCTTTTGTTGCAGATTCAGAATTTCAGTTTCTTAAGAGATGTTAGCAGCTATATTATTGTTAAAGGAAGATTGTTAAGATAAATAATGAAGAAATCCTGTGTTTAAAAACAACTTTGTTAGATACTTTTCATTTTGTACTTCTTTATAAAGGTTTTGAATAAGACCATATAAATCAAGGTTTCCTGAAGGAAACTTGTATTTAGGTTAGGTTACTCTTCAGTTGCGTATTATTATTCAGTTTCTTTGATTGTATCTGATTTTATAACAAAAATTCCCACAAAGACTCCAGTGATTGCTGTACTTTTAATACAAACATGCTATATATTCTAGTTTAAAACAATTCCTTTGATGCTCTATTGAGCTGATAAATTCTTAGATCGTGGTATTTATAAAAATGTTTATGAAATAAATTATCTTGAGAGATATATATTTGTAAGACCTTTCGCATCCCATTTTGAAAATGGCTTCATGTTGGCTTTGTTTTCTGAAAGCATTTCATTGAGACCCACATACTTTGCTTCCTCAAAGCTTCAATTATACAGGAAATGCTTTGCATTATTTAGGAAGGCATTTGAAAATAGCATGGTTAGCCACCTTTCTTCTAACATCAGTAATATCTTCCTTTTGCTCACATTATCCTTAGATTTCACATGCTGAGTCAGATGATATATTGGTCATTTTATAAGTTAAGTGGGTTGTATAATCCATTCTTCTCTCACATACTCTGGCTACATCTTTCTCTTCCATTCGAATTTACTGCTTCAGAGATCATCACATTCAGATAGCTCTCAAGTCATCTTCAGTCCTAAGCATTCTCCTTGTTGACAATGAATTGGTAAGAGTATAATGGATACCTCTGCTTGCATATACCTGGGTTCCTTAAATATGATACATTTGAAATGAGATTATTTTTCTCTACCCACTCTCATTCTCATCCCTAATGGTATAATTTACTCTTTTATTGTCATTGTTTTTATTAGTAATGACATCAATCTTCCAGTTGCCTAGGATACAATATCTTTTTCCCTTTCTCCTTTATCTGATTAGTCTCTAAATCGTGATTTTTACCTCAAAAATACCTTTTGTATCTTTCCTCATCTTTTCCCTTCATACTTCTATTCCATTTGGCCTGCACTCTACTTCTTATCTTTAATTTCTTGCCATCAGTTTCACCCTCCATTCTATTACTAACATTTTCTTTCTAAATCACAGGTTGGTTGATAATGACATTTCCTCATTTCAGAAATCTTCCAGTGTTTCTACTAATTGCAGAATAAATTCAAACTCTTTAGTTTGGAATTCAACATCTTTCACATATGCGTGGTTTAGTGTAAAGTAGAACTTCACTGAATTCAGTGTCTTCCTCATTTCCAAGACTTGCCCTTTTAGATGTCTCTATCTTTGGGAACATTTTTCTTTCAATTCATTCCTTAACATATCATTGTTCTCCTAAATGGTCAAAGCTTACCTGAAACGTCTCTTTATTACCTGAAAACAGGAGGCTCATTTCTGCGAAGTCTAAGGGAGATTGTTTTGGATCTCTGCTTTGGTTTTATTACAAACATAGTATAGTTTTGTTGCAGATTCTTTTAAGTTAGTCATCAATATATATGCTTAGAATTTTAAAAGTTCTGTTGAATCTATCTCCCCCTACCATCCTTTTCAAAGAAAGTATGAGTTGAAAGTCATAGATTTTAAGTTCTCCATATGGGCCTCAGCTCAGTTCCCATGGGCTTTTGGTGGCAGTATCTTGCTGAGTTGCGGACTGATAGGGTCCTAGTTTGGAAGGATGTAGCATATTTTTCATATTGTAAGAATGTTCCCAAATACTATTCCAGTGGTAAGGAGATACTTCCTACCAGGTAATTCCTTCTCTCACTGCGCTGGACTAATTTAAAGATGTATATTCATTTCCTAAGGAGATTTTTGATTTTTGAATATGAAGCAAATCTACAAACTTTTAGGTTTTAAACTCTTTGTTTTAGAGTTTTGAACTTCCTATAAAAATGCACACACACACACATGTCATTTGTTTCCCTTTTAGCACAAATCACAGTGCTCTGCTCATATTGTTTGATGCATTCTCTTTAAGCGAGATTTGTTTTGCTTTGTCTAAACAGTGTGGGCCATAGAGATGGAAGGTTGTCTGAAGCAATATTAGGAGTCTTCTATTCTTCTGTTTTTCTTGTATGGTAGGAATTCTGTATATCCTCTCCTTCACAATCAATTGAACCATCTACAGGAAGCTTTTACTACTGCTTTTGTGAATTACTAGAATTGGTAACTATCTTAACTTTTTGCTTCAGTAAATAAAAGTGCTGGGCTAATCTGATTGAATTTTCTTGCAATTCAAGGAGAATCAAGTTCACCTCAGCCCTCGAAAGAATTGGAAAATAGTGCCAAATGGCTCACAAATGTGGTGAATTTGTCTCACGTGGATCCAGGCTCACAAATTTCAAATAACTGTGATTTCCAGGCATTCTCAGTGTTTTTAATTTGACAGAAAAAATAGTGGTTTAAAGCACTTACATGAATATATATATCTATTACTTATACCTATACCCACAAAACATTATTACATCTTGGTAATAATAAACTCTCCTTTCCTATGATGTTGTGACATTTTAATACTTTTTCAGGAAAAAAATGACACAGAATCCTCTGCAAGTTATAACATTTCAATTTTACACTTTAGAGATTTCATCTCTTGATGGGATCCCTTTTATAACCTGACTAATGTAAGGTTATGTTGTCTTTCATTCCACCCTTGATCATCCTTTCAGCAGAGCAAGGCTAATGTTAACATCATTAAGCTCTGGAAGAATTTCCTGCTGGTTTTTTAGATAATCACAATATTTTTTATTTTATGAAAAGCATGAAAGGGATTACTACTTTTCTCTCTTATTTCTTATATTGAGTGTTTGGGATGGAGGCAAAAAGGAGTAATACAATTAAGATCCTGAATGAAACCATCTTAACTATACTCTAAATTAAACTATGTCCCAGAAGCATGGTCCTACGTGTATTCTGGATGGCCCTCTGCCTGGAAATGAAGGTTTGAATTTAGGAACTAGGTTAGATGTTTATATAAATTGTCATATTTCAACTAGATCTTTAAACCTCATTGTGAATAGCCAAGTACAGTAGCTACCAGAAATCTAGCTTGAAAACTGATATTTTCTACCACTGTTTATATTCCAGTTAAGCTATTGAGAATAGATTATAGTTTTATTATATTAATGTTATCTTTGGGGTTGTTTTGTAGAGCTTTTTCATAATTGGGATATGATAAATAATATATGAAATTATTTCATTTATGCAATCACATATACTGTGCTTATGTCAATGTCAAAGGAACATTATTACTATTTAGACTGCTCCAGAATGACAGTGGAATCTGAATAATTAATTGTCTGCTGAAAGGTCAGCTTAGCCGTCTCCACAAACATTTAGAAAGGCACTTATGTTTCAGTCATAAAGTACTTAACCATAACTTTGATTGTTTATTTCTTACCACCATTATATGAGGTCAGTAAGAATTATCTTTGTTGCTGTGATTCTATGAATAGAGGAATTGAAGGATATGGAAATAGATGGAAACTGTGGTTAAGCCAGTTACCCAAAGTTATAACCAAGGTCACAGATACAATAGAAATCTGAAATTACATATCTAAACCCTGTGTGTTGTTTCATTGTTCAATCACAGAGGCAGATTATTTCTTAGATGTGATATGTTTGCAATTTTTAGCTTAGAACAAGACAATATCTTATATTTATATGGCACTTTTAAGTTTCATCTCATCCAATCATTCAGCAAATATTTCTTTTGTGCCTACTGTATGAACTGCACTATGAAGGAGTGTGCACAAGGTAATGTCATATTTTCTGTCTTCAAGGAACTTCATATACATAATTCACCATAATATAAGACATGGAGGAGGGAAAATCATATAATAACCATTGAAAGGAAACATTGAATCAAAGATCAAAGGGCAAAAGTTGATTTTTCTTCTAAGACTCTCTTAAATTTTTCTTTGCTTTCCCAAGTTCAGATGTGGGCCTGAGGCTGGAGTGTGTAGCCACTTGGACAGCCAACTTTGAACTTATAATCGTTTGTTTAACATTTACTTGGCTAGATAAGAATAATTAACTTTCTGTTTACTAAAGACATAAATCTTTTTGCATTTCAAAATAAAATTACAGCATGCCAGAATGAGTGAATCTTGATTAAGAGTCTCAAATGTGAGGTTTAATGTTTTCAAGTCTTTCATTTAATTTTTGCTTTTGAACCTTTGGATAGTGTTTGACTGATAAAAAATGGTGGGCCTTCCATGAGTTCCTGCTATCCCAGGGTCATATCATGGTGACAAAAGAGGGACAGAGTATATGAAGTTCTCAGATACTGCTACAAACTGAGTATCAATAAAATGAATAGAAAAATGTAGGACCAAAGTGTCTATGAGGCTTCCCCATCAGACCCAGTGGTAAAGAATCCACCTGCAGTGCAGGAGCTATAGGAGATGTGGGTTCAGTTCCTGGGTCAGGAAGGTCCCCTTGCGGAGGGCATGACAACCCATTCAGTATTCTTGCCTGGAGAATCTTATGGACAGAAGAGCCTGATGGGCTACAGTCCTTAGGGTCACGTAGAGTCAGACACAACCGAAGTGACTTAGAATGCACAAAGTGTCCATAGATTATATCTTAGAATATTATCTCAAATACATTCTCTTTCAATAAGTTGTTATATAGTCATAAAGTTTTTTCATCTAGGTTGTTTTCTCAGAGCTGTCCAAGAAGATTAGATATGACTTCTTGTCCTAGAAAGTAACTGCCAGGTTTTAGAAGTCCAGTAGGGTTGAGTAGGTTCCTCAGCAGAGGATAAGATCTCCTATAATATCCTCCGTACTCTCTCCTCCCAGCCTTGGGCCTCTTCTGTAATCCTTCTTCAGGGAGCCAGTCATAGGCAAGCAGAATTCCCCTTGAAGATAAACAACCATCTGTGGTTTTAAGGCAACCATGTAGAAATTTTAGGTGTTAACCAGAAAAAGGCATTATCACTCATCTGAAAGCCTACCCTTATCTCTTCTTTTCATATTCCACCAACTCTCTGATCTTAGTCTGAGATATCACCTCAGGCCTCATCAACTCTGTTTAAATTTGCCTATAAAGAATCCTGGAAAATGAGGAGAGTTCTCAATCAAGTGACCAAGTCCTTATACCACCAGATTTCCATCACGAGTGGGCATTCCTATCTCTTTCCCTTCCTGGCCCATGTCTTGCATGAGCAGAGAAACTGGAGTGGAAAGACACGAAGTCATTATGGAATAGAAAGGCTCCACTGCTGATCCATCTCTGGATTCCTGAGACCACCTCTAAGACCCCTAGCTTCCTTCCATGTCATTAAGATGTGCTCCCATGACCCTTGTGTATGACTGGTTATGCAGTGTTCTTCTGTCCCACAGGTAAATCAAAGAGGAGTTCTTCCGTTTTACTAGTGGCTAGTTGCTGTCCTAGAATGTTCACCCTCTATGGCTATCTACAAAGAGAGTTGTGTGGCCTGAGGGGCCTTGAAACCAAAACCTACAGAGAAGCAGGACAACAGAAACTTGTTCATAATGAAATCAAAAGACAAAAACTGTAGGTTTTGGTTTCTCTTCCATGTTCTTTGGCAATTTCCTTATATACACAATTTATTTGGAAGGTGAGTCAAAGGGCTTAATTTAGATAATAAAATAAATCTTTCAATTTGTACTATGCAACCTATAATTTCTGTTGCCCGCAATTTCTGACTCAAGGTTCCAGGGTTGGTGGTTTGACCTATAGTTGTACCCTTTCAACTTGAACATCTGACCTAAAAACAAACACTGTACAGAGATAGGAGCCATTGAAAACTGCTTTTCTCTAGCTCAGAAGAAGCATGATCAATATACATTTTGCCATTTTATGAATTGTTTTATTAATATATATTTCCTATTTAACTTGTATCATATTTTCAGTTTTATCCAGTGATTATTTTAGCACACTTTGATGTTGGTATCTCAGGCATTTGCTTGATTGGCCCATCCTCTAATCTAATAGTTTGGTTCGCCATCATGTCTTACTTGGACCACTGTAATAGCCATTTAATTAGTCTCCTACCTCTGGTCTTGCCTTATTCTAGCCATTCAGCCATATGGTATTCAGACGTATGTGTCTAAAACATAGATCTAAGCACATTATCCCCCTTCTAAAAACCTTTTAAAAACTTTCCAGGGTCTCTGATAGTGAGCTACATAAGTTACATGTTTAGACTCCCCTGATATGTCTTTAACAGTGCAGAATACTGGGCCATACTGCACACATAAGAAGTATGTGTGATTAGGAATTTCTAGTGGGGCTGTGAAATCTCTGATAAGGATTTGCATTTGAGCAATAACTCTGTGAAATTCTTATGACAACTTAGGAATCAATAGTACAGAGATTTTAAAATGCAGTAAAAGTCATTAAATATGACTTCTGCTATTATGATGGTCTCTGTTCAAGCCATGCTTGATTACTTGCAATTTTCTGTTTCTTTTATGTCTTCATGCTTTTGCACAGCTATTTCTTCTTTTCTGAAAGCCCATTTTTGTCTTTTTAGCTGGCTAATTCCTTGTTCTTTAAGAGAAAGTAGGAAAATTTTTTCAGCTGTGAAGCCTTCGCTGACTTCTCACCTCCTATGAAGAACCATTTTCACCCCTATGGTGCTCCCATCACACAATAAATACTATCATTATGGTGAGAAAGGGTTCAAGTTAAAGTTAGTGGGCAGCTGTGAGTATTGTGACCAAAGACAGGGTGTGAACCTGTGAACCTGACTGTAACTATGAGGGAAGTAATTATATTCTATCCATCTTCTATATCAGCATTCACTTCAATGGCTGTCATAGGGAAGGCATTCAGTAGTGGGTTTTTTTTTTTTAATAATATGTTAAAAAATAAATGTGTAGCAAGAAAAATATAGGATTTTTTTCTGTGTTTCCTAGTCCTTAACAATTCACGTTCAGCCAAAGAAAAAGTCACCAAACACATTCCATTCCAAACATAGCTAACAAAAGTTGGTGTGCCATGTTTTTCTTGCCAGTCTTTATTATTAAGCACCATTGGAATCAGTCTTTATCACTGATGACCTCAACTTTACTTTCTGCCCAATATGTCTAAGAAAAACAGAGAAAAGATAAAGGGAGTGTTGTCAGCATCATCGGCCTGGTTGGAGTGAACTCTGCTGGTGAGAAGCATTTCTACCATGAGAAAGAAAGTTAAGCATTTTGCCACCAATTCAAACAGTGGGGACACTAAGAAAATCACTCATCTACTTGCCGTACAATGAGAGAGACTGGTGTTCTCTCTCAGTTGAATATACAGCTTCTCACCAGCCACAGTTCACTTTCCATGGGGTCCATGATGCTGAATATACACTTGGACAGTGGATATCTGTCCTTCTGCTTTTCTGAGCAGAGGAAAAGAACTAGAGAGGGGAGCAGGGCAGACTGAGGTGGGTGTATAGCGATCTGCATGCTCACTGGTGTGCTATGAATGTGTGAATTGCCTCTGTGTCTGGTGCACAGTGGGAAAGATAACTGATTTTTAACCACCCTTGAAGAACCAACCCAGGAGAGCTGATTGCCAAGAAAGATGTCTTTATATAAAGCAAACAACTACAGAAGGAAGTTGGGAGGATTGTGGTGAAGAGGCTGAGCTTGAACTACCATACCCAGGAACTGTGAAGTAGAAAAACCTGTGGAGGGTTGGTATACTCTGAGGCAGGAGTGCCTCATGGGAGAGGCACACTTGACAGAGACCATCTATCCCTGTTGGTCAGAAAAGCAGCAATAACCACTATACAGAGAATTTTAGCTATACCAGTTAAGTATGCTGATGTTCACCATTTCACATTCTTTCTTCTTATGTCACTATTAGAGTAGCTACTTCCTAGAAGTGGAAAAGAAAGGAAAGACTAAAAGAGGAGACATTACTCCTCTCCAATTAATATTCCTAAAGCCATAATTGTATCTAACAATGAGGATGAGGAAAGCTTTAAATAGATTATCTAAAGTGAAATTTTAAAACTGAGTCAGGCTAACTATACATTCCAATGTCTGATGTCTGGAAATTTCCTAAGATGGTCATGAAAGAATCTGCTCCCCAGTGGGGACAGAAATTCAGTAGAACATTTTGGAAAGTGGTGATTAAAGAAAAATAAACTGCTCTATATTTTTATACCACCAAGTTGAGCTTTCTTTAAAAAAAAATCCAGTACTTGAATGAAAATAATGAGCACTAGAAGGCAACAAGCGTTCACCAAGGACTAGTTATATCACAGTAATATCATTTCACTTTATGAAAGTGTTTATAGAGGGTTGGAAATACCCAAGTCCAGTCAAGATGAACAAAGAAGCCTCAGGGTAAGAATGAAGATAAAAAAACTTGTAGTTTTGTACGTGTTTCTAAGAGAATAAAAGTGTCAACCAGAGGAGAGTGAGGTTTATATTGAGTTTAGGAAAGGAAAGATAAAAACAAAATTTCTTGGTTGGCTTTCACTTGGCATCCTGCATTCAGGAGAGGCATTGCAATTGAAGTGGAGAGGTTAAGAGTAGAGCAGGGAATAGGAAGTTTCTAGGTTGGGCTTTGATGTCAAACAACCTGACTATGCATCTCTAAAGCAATGAGAGGTTCTCTGGACTTCAAATGTGTTCTTAGTAAGTGAAAATAATTACCTCACCAACTCTGGATGCAAATGCTGTTGTGCAAATAAGTAAAATTATATACATGCATAAAATTAAAACTAACACAGATTAAACCTTAATAAATATGAATTTATTATTTTTTCCAAGAGAAGTATATTCCACTGTTAGAAAAGGTGTTATTTCCTCGAATTTTTCTAACAGATAAACCCTCTTTCAAAAATGTCCAACTTTATACTGGTTCAACCCCCATCAAGTTACACTTAAATAATGAATTCTCCTTCTAGATATTGATTCTGACAATGCATGTTATGGATGGAGACACCAGTGTAGATTCCCTGGTAGCTCAGCTGGTAAAGAATCTGCCTGCAATGTAGGAGACCTTGGTACTATTCCTGGGTCAGGAAGATGCCCTGGAGAAGGGATAGACTACCAACTCCAATATTCATGGGTTTTTGTGGTGGCTCAGATGGAAAGAATTTGCCTGCAATGTGGGAGACCTGGGTTCGATCCCTGGGATGGGAAGATCCCCTTGAGGAGAGCATGGCAATGCATCCCAGTATTCTTGCCTGGAGAATGCCATGGGCAGAGGAGCCTGATGGGCTACAGTCCATGGTGTTGCAGAATCAGACACGACTGAGTGACTGACTACAGAACGGCACCAGTGTAGGGAGGTTTATGAAACCCCAGAACTCTATTCTTCATGAATCATCATTCTCTTCTGTGTTTGGTTACTTACATATTCACTGGATTCCCCATTGCCCAATCAGTTCTGGATGACATGATAAAATTAGGTTTCTGGACTAGCAGAGCTAAACGAAAGGTCACCCTTGGAAAGTGGTGACCATGTGAAGGTGTGACTTCCTTCTCTCTAAGGACCTGCTGATATTCATGCTAATTTTCTCATTTGAATTGCACTGTGGAATCACATTATGGCCTTAAGAATACACAGTTTTGGAAACAGGGAAAATCTATACTGTTTCATGAAACTATAGCTAAAATGGCAACTCATCAGGCAGGATAGTTAGGCAGATTAAACAGCAGTCACATTGTTCTCCTCAGGACAGAAAATGACATGAAACCACAAGCAGGCATTAAGTTAAGAGGTTCACAGTGGTAAAAAATTGTTAGCCACCTGCCAGTTCAACAGAACGGCAGGTGCATGTGTTAAATATCCATGAAATCAGGATGATTTTTTAAAGCTTTTGTGTGGTTATAATGTCACTTTTCACCCTTTGAAAACAAGGCAACGCTGGGCTGTGTTATATGTTTTAAGTCTTTGTCTTGAGAATAAATGACAATTTTATTTCTTAAATTGAAGGAAATGTGAAAAAATTCTGAATCAGTCTATGAATATGCATTTTTGCAATAAACTTTCAAAATTTCACATTTCCTCCCATTATAACATTTCAAGTATGTTAAGAATCATTTAGTTAGCTTGACCATTAATTTTGATATATTATATAAAAATAATTACTTTTACCCAAATTGCTGCTTGATAGTATTCCTGTAGTTTGTTGATGTCATGATATATTACAAAGGTAACCTGAAAAACTAAGCTTTCTGAAATACTCCCTGGGATTATGTGTAGAGCTCTTGTCTGGTTGGACTTTGCATTCATGTTAGAAATTATGGTATCTGACACACAGACACTCAATAAATATTTTTTTCATTCAGGTCATTAATTATGATGTTTAATAGATTTCAGAACTTGTCTTTAGGAAGATAAAACAATTTGAGTTAGAAAAAATGTTCATAGATGTTTCATAAAACCATAGATGTTTAGTGTTCAAAAATAAATCAAAGGCTATCCATTTCCTCCTCTTAATTTAAAACAAACAAACAAACAAAATAAACAGTAAACTAAGGGCCAAAAGGGCTTCCTGGGTGACTCAGCAGTAAAGAAAATGCCTGTAATGCAGGAGACACAGGTTTGATCCCTGAGTTGGGAAGGTCCCCTGGAGAAGGAAATGGCAACCCACTCCAGTATTCTTGCCTGGAGATCCCATGGACAGAGGAGCCTGGTGAGCTACAGTCCATGGGGTTGCAAAGGAGTCAGATATGACTGAGCAACTAAACAACAATAACAGGGCCAAAAAGATGAAATGACTTATAATATATTATTGGTTAACCATTTAAAGATTCAAATATAAAAATATGTCTTAAATATAATATACTTTTAGGCATATACTCATAATTATACTAATCCCACTCCTACTTAGAAAACTCAAGAAAATAATCTTTAACATCTGTAATCTATCTGTGGATCATGTGGTTCTCTGATTTCCTCTGCTAATCTGTCATATCAGCTGAGGATCCATTTAATAGGCAAGTGTTGTTGTTCAGTCACTGAGTCATATGCAACTCCTTGCAACCCCATGGACTCCAGCACGCCAGGTTTCCCTGTTCTTCACCATCTCCTGGAGCTTGCTCAAACTCATGTCCCTTGAGTTGGTGATGCCATCCAACCATCTCATCCTCTGTTGCTCCCTTTTCTTCTTGCCTTCTATCTTTCCTAGTATCATGGTCTTTTCCAATGAGTCAACTCTTTGCAGCAGGTGACCAAAGGATTGGAGCTTCAGCTTCAGCATCAGTCCCTCCAATGAATATTCAGGACTGATTTCCTTTACGATTGACGCATTTGATCTCCTTGCAGTCCAAGGGCCTCTCAAGAGTCTTCTCCAACACGACAGTTCAAAGGCATCAGTTCTTCAGCACTCAGCCTTCTTAGTGGTTTTAACTCTCACATCCATACATAACTACTGGAAAAACCATAGCTTTGACTATTCAGACCTTTGTAGGCAAAGTATTGTCTCTGCTTTTTAATATGCAGTCTAGGTTTATCACAGATTTTCTTCCAGGGAAAAAGTGTCTTTTAATTTCATGACTTCAGTCACCATCTGAAGCGATTTTAGAGCCCAAGCAAATTAAGTCTGTCACTGTTTCCATCGTTTCCCCATCTATTTGCCATGAAGTGATGGGATCAGATTCCATGGTCTTCGCTTTTTGAATGTGGAGTTTTAAGCCAGCTTTTTCATTCTCCTCTTTCACATTCATCAAGGGACTCTTTAATTCCTCTTTGCTTTCTGCCAGAAGGGTGGTGTCATCTGCATATCTGAGGTTATTGGTATTTCTCCCAGAAACCTTGATTCCAGCTTTTGCTTCATCCAGCCCAGCATTTCACATGAGGTATTCTGCATATAAATTAAATAAGCAGATGACAATATACAGCCTTGACATACACCTTTCCCAATTTTGAACCAGTTGTTCCATGGACTGGTTCAAAACTTGGAAAATGGGGAAGTAATATTTATAAAAATTGCCAATATTTATCAAACAGCCGTAATTTGCTAGACAATGTTCTTTACAATTTACACCTATTAGCTCACTGAATTCTAGTAACCACTCTGTGTGAAAATAAACCCATTTTGCTGATGAGGAACCTGAGACGAAGGGATGAGTAACTGACTAATCCACACACCTAACTTATGTAGGAGCCAAGATTTGTGTCTAGGAAGTACAGACTCAGAACTCATCTCTCTGCTGAGTGATAATTGACAATTTCACTAAGTATACTTACTGAATCATAATAAGGATTAAGGCATAAAAGCTCCTGTGGAAGAAGGTACTGGGCAGAGGGTCTGTATACAGGATTGGGGGCTGAAATGAGCTAGAGCTGCTTGAAGAGTAGATAGTTTAGTTGTCGCAGGAAACAAGAGGGAAAGTAGTAGGAAATGATGTGAAACTATATCGTGTCAGGTAAGGCCATGGAAAAGAACTTAGCTTTTATTCTACATGTCATGGCTTTAAATCAGGAAATGGCTTGACTTTACATTGTAAAAAGATTTCTCTGACTGTTTCTGGGAAAGGGACTTTAGCAGAACAAGAGTGAAAGCAAGATATAGAAGAGACAGATAATTGCCTACACAATATACCTTCCCTGTTTTTCTCTACTGGCATAACCTCAATTTTCTTCAGGTTGCCATACATACTGGTAAAAATTCTATTTCTCAACCTCCCCAGGTGGCACAATGGTAAAGAATCCACCTGCTAATGCAGAAGTCACAACTTCTATCCCTGAGTCAAGAAGATACCCTGGCGAAGGAAAGGGCAACCCATTTTAGTATTCTTGCCTGAGAAATCTCATGGACTGAGGAGCCTGGCGGGCTACAGTCCATGGGATTATAGAGAGTTGGACACGACTGGGTGACTGAGCATGGGCATGCTGGCAATGTGAATGGTTGTGTAATTGCCATGGCCAATAAGAGATCAGCCAAAATCTTTTGGTGGGACTTTGAGGAAGAGCTCTGTACACGCAGTTAACTCTGCCCTCAGCTGCTTTTCCTTCTCCTGCTGTTTCTTCTTCCCCAGGACATGGAGATAAAGGGACCAAATTGCAACTGTAAGGAGGTCTGGAGGGTGGATTCTAATTAAGGATGTCTGAGAGACAGTATGGGTCAGGACCGAGGACTATTGCATGTAACTTCTAGTTTCATGTAAGAAAAATCATTTTCTGTTTTATCTAAGTCATTCTTATTTTTCAACATGCAGACTCATTCTCTAAACTGAAAATGAAGGATTCTCAAAGTAGTCCAAGCAAGAGAGTTAGTGGTTTGGGCACAGTGGTATTAATGGAGATGGTTGTTCTTGTTGTTCAGTCTCTAAGTAGTGTCTGATTCCTTGTAACCCTATGGACTTTATCATGACAGACTTCCTTGTCCTTCACTGTCTCCCAGAATTTGTTCAAATTTATGCCCATTGAGTCAGTAATGCCATCTTACCATCTTATCCTTTGCCACCCTATTTTCCTTTTGCCTTTCCCGGCATCAGGGTCTTTTTCAGTGAGTCAGCTCTTTGCCGCAGATGGCCACAGTATTGGAGTTTCAGCTTCAGTATCAGCTTTTCCAAGATGATGTGATGATGATGATGTGTGTGTGTTTTAGTCACTACGTTGTGTCTGACTCTTTGCAACCCCAGGGACTGTAGACCATCAGGCTCCTCTGTCCATGGGATTCTCCAGGCAAGAATACTGGAGTGGGTTGCCATGCCCTTCTCCAAGGTATCTTCCTGATCCAGGGATCAAACCCATGTCTCCTAAGTCTCTTGCTATGGCAGGCAGGTTCTTTACCACTAGCATCACCTGGCAAGCTAATTCAATGTAATTCTGGCTTAGAAAATGCACTCATAAATATTTACTTGAAAGGAACAATGAATGAATAAACAGATGAATGAACTGAATACTTTAACTTGCTAAAGTGATAATTAAGGCAATTAATTTAAAACTAAAATTCACCATGATTTCAATCATGTTAGAACATATTTTAAAAGTTAAGTAATATAAAAGAGGGATATTAGTAATGTTCTAGTTAAAGAATTACAAAAAAAATTTTAGCTTTTTAAAGCCTCATTTACTCATAGCTTCATTCGGAAGAAAAAGTTAACTAAATCCATTAAGACTACCATATATAGGCAGCTTCCCAGGGACAGAAAAACATTTAAATCATTTCAGATGGGGAAAGCTGTCTTTTTCTGAACTCTAAGGAGACAAAGTCCTTAATCTTTTCCTTTCCAATTTCCTTAGAGCTTTATATTTGCCACATTTACCAGACTGATACTTTTGGTGGGTACATTAAAGACTTTTTAATCCCTCTTTTTGTGAGATCAATGTAATCTCCATCTACTGCATGCTTTATGCATTAGAGGATTCTATAAACCAAGCAAAAAATTTAATAACAGTGGTAGCTGATGCACTGGATAATTTAGAGATGTGGCCACCTGACAGCTGATTCTTCAGTGACTCCACTTCTACTGAAAGAGGTAAAAAAAAAAATGCTGAAATTGTCAGTCTGCATCTATTTTTTATGAGCAAATTTTGTACTTTTTGGAGCTATGGGATGGAAGTGCATTGCAGGAATGAACTTCATGTGCTAATCTGCAAAGCAATCCTTGCTCTTTCTTGTGATGGAAATAACACTTGTGAAAGCATTTTTCACCTGAGGATGGCCAAGTTCCTCATTAAAATGGATTTATTAAACCTCCAGGGCCCTCTGCAGAAGAAGAATGGTCAGCTGTTATTTCATCAAGATGGGACACTTGGGTAAAAAGGAGTACAAGTGACTAGATTAGAGAATCAAAATCTGGCAAACTTTTATGCTTTCTGTCCTGGTTTTATAACTGAAGTCAGTACATCCATGTGGCATACTGGTTCTTTAAGCACCCATGGTGTACAAGGAAGAGGAAATAATGGGCGCAAAATTTCTCAATCTTAGCACTATTTGCACTGTGGGCCAGATAATTCTTTGGAAGAGGGTTGGGTTGGAGGCTGTCCTATGCATCATAGGATGTTTACAGTGTCTCTGGTCCTGCTAGATGCTGGTAGCATCCCCCAATATGACCACCAAAAAATATCTCTGGATATTGCCAGATGTCCCATGGAGACAATATGTCCACTGTCCCTTCATCAAGAAACATGGTAGAAACTCCACTGGTGGACCAGTGGCTAAAATTCTGTGTTTCCAGTTCAGGGGGCCTGGGTACAATGCCTGGTCAGGGAACTGGATCCCTCATGCCACAACTAAAGAACCCACATGTCACAGTGAAGACTGAAGATCTTGCCTGCTGCAACTAAGACCTGGTGCAGCTAAATAGATAAATAAATATTAAAAACAAAACAGAACACTGTAAACTGATTTAAGGTCAACAGGGAATTTAAAACAACCTAGATTCTAGAACTTTAGTGGAGTATCCATCTTCAAATATAGAATGTCCAAAGACAAGATGCAGACACAAGCTTGTCTTAAGGAAACATTATAATAAAACAGTGAGATGATTCAGATGGCAAGTACTATTGGAGCCATAGGAGAAGACAAGTGTGATTTAATTTGAGAGATCCATTCATTAGGCCTAAGTGAAAGAAAGTTGGTCAAAGATTGGTGAGGTCTCAGGGCCTCACTGAGCAAACCTGGATATGGGGCTGGGGGGGAGGGTTGGGCAAGAAACTGAAACCTGACTAGTGAGAGAATGAACCAGTAAAGTAGGATGAGAGCTTCCCTGTCACTCATAGATTGTGCCAGATGATAACTTCTGAGCCTAAACATACCACACGAACTTCCTTGAGCAGTAAGTGGTGCTGAGGCTGGTAGGGGAAAGGCATCAATAATGATTGAAGACAAAGAAGAGTAGGGGTGATCACTGATCAGAGTTTCACTCCTTTCATAATTACTGATTAAATGCCAGATACTAATTTGTCCCTGAGCCTGTATTAAATCAATTCCAAAGCTGTAATTACTGGGAGAAGTAGTAATTTTTAAATATCATTTAATTTTTTTTAAATAGCAGCTGTAAGAAGCAATCATTGATCTCATCATCTGGTATCTGAGAGAAAGGCTTTTCCTTTGGGGCTGGCTGTCCTTTTCTCTCTGTTTGATTAATTGTGTATGTTCTTTCAAAACTACTAAGAATATTTTTCCCTGTAGTAGAATATACTCAAAACAACTTAGAATTTATATGGGACATGGTAATTTTTATAATAACCTATCACTCATCTATTCACTATCTATCCATCCACCCATCCATCAACCTATCCATCCATCCAAACAGTCCATCTACCAACATTTTTTGAGCATTTTTGGTATTAGGCACACATCTGTATGGGGACTTCTGAGGTGGCACAGTGGTGAAGAATCTGACTGCCAATACTGGAGATGGAAGAGATGTAGGTTCTATCCCTGGGTCAGGAAGATCCCCTGGAGGAGGAAATGGTAACCCATTCCAGTATTCTTGCCTGTAAAATTCCATGGATGGAGGAGCCTGGGAGGCTACAGTCCATGGGCAGAAGAAGGTCAGACATGGATGAGCACACACATACACATACACATCTAAATAAGGCTTCTCAGGCGGTGCAGTGGTAAAGAATCTGCCTGCCAATGTGGGAGATGTAAGAGACTCAGTTCAATCTGGGTCAGAAAGATCCTCTAGAGAAGGAAATGGAACCCCTCTCTAGTATTCTTGCTGGGAGAATTCCAAGGACAGAGGAATCTGGCGGGCTATAGTCCATGGGGTCACAAAGTGTTGGACATGATTGAGCATCTGAGTGCTAAATATGGGGCATGCGCATGTAAATGACTTCAAGTAGATCACAGAATCTTAGGGATATGATAATTAATTAATTATGGCAATATTAATTCATGTCACTTGTAACACATTACATATAACCGTGACAATGACATGACATTTCAGTTAAAATTTAAGGAATTACTGTCATTTCATTGGATTAAAGCAGGATTTTAGGACATAACAGTTAGAACCAACAGGGAATGCAGAGGTGTGAATTAATGTCACAATTAGAGAAAGGAACACTTGACAAATTGGAACTAAGTCTAGACGAATAGACAGGAGGTAGTGAATATTATTTGGCAGGCTAAGGTATGTACACTTTAACTTTTCAGCAGAGGACTTTTCAGCAGTGGAGGGACTTGACCAGGTTTGTATTATTACTCTGAAGGTAGAGTGGAGGATTTATTAGACTTGAGACAGATTGGTAGCAAAGAGACCAAGAGAGACTGATTAGTTGACTATTGTCATAGTGAATCTGACAAATGATGATGGCCTGAACTGAAGCAGTGACAATGGGATAGAGAGAGGAGGATTGGTCTGAGATATGATTAGGTGGTAGGAATAAATGGATTTAGTAATTGGATTGGTTTTATATAAAGATATTAAGAAGAGAGGAATAATGGACCACTGTTGAGAGTCTACTTGTAAGTCAACAAGATTTACCTGTGAACAGTTTAGTATCAAACACAAGCCATGAACATTTTCATACTGTTATCAGTTATCACCCAGGAACTTTCTAGGTATATTTGCCACAAGGGTTTTATTTTATTCTATTTTATTTTCTTTGCTTTGACTTATGATATTCATTTGGCCCTAGGCTCACCACAGTTTTCCTCTAGACTATCAAGATAGGGCCATTGATGTCTAGCTTCTTGAATTCAAACTCTAACATGGATATTTACACACCTATCTACTTGAAGAGAGTTATGGCAATAATTCTACTGGATCAGTGGATTAATGGAGATACTTTAATTTATAAGAGAATATTTATTTGTAGATGTCTAGTACCAATTACATTTTTACCTGCTAGCGCAGGAATTAGGAAAGAGCAAAATGCAAGTATGAGTATTCTCAAGTTTTATTTGGCCATTGAATGTGTGAGGATAAATTTGACCTTGAGAATAAAATGTATAGAATAGGAGAAAGTCAAAGATAGAAAATAGGAAACAAAATATTTTAAGACTGAGTAAGGAGATAGGGTAAAATGAAGAAAAAAGATAGAATTGGTAATAGAGTTAAGAAGAGAATGATATTCTGAGCTAGAGAGGGGAGAAAAAGTTCTTAAGCAGATAACGGTGTCAAATACCTCTGAGAGATCAAGCAAAATAGTAAATTTAAAATGTCCACCAGCTTTTGAATTTAAATATTATTGAGCTATAATATTAAAATAATTTTATTAAATAATAAAAGCAGAAGTGATCTCTGGAGTAAGAAGCGAATGGTAAGTGAGAAAGTGCAGAAAATGAATGTCATCTGTCCTTTTAAGGAGTTGGACAGTAAGGTGAATCACAGAGCAAGGATTATACTCTGGAATATACAACTGTGAAGTATCTTTAAATGGAAAAGAATAAACATATTCCCTATGCTTAGAAGACAAGCACGAAGTCCAACAGAAAGGGGGTGTCATCAGTCAAGTAGGGTCCCGATGGGAAATGAGATTATTAGCATAGATAGAGCTGTCTGTCTTGGAGGTGAGGTAGGGCTCCTATTTTGAGACATAATGGAAAAAAAATAGGTGTGGAGAAAGATAGTAGATTGGTAGACAGTAGATAGACGAGTTTGAATTCTGGTATGAGGGAAATTGATAGAGTTTGTTTCATAGCCTATTAGACTCTCAGAGGAGTATGAGGCAAGATAATGTATGAGTCTGGGACTGAGAGTAGCAGACTGAGATAGAGTTGTAAAAGTATAATAAGGACTTAGAATAACTAAAAGAAGGGACACTAAAGGGAGCAGCCTAGAAAGCAGTAAAGAGAATTTCAAGCTTTACTGGAGTTGTTTGGCTGAGGCCAAATATGTTTTTATCACAACAAATTTAATAACTTATTTGCAGAAGCATAGCTGTTCATCAGCAAGGTCTTGTGATAGCAATAAGCAGTATGAACTCTTCATAAGGACAAAGAAAGTAAAGAAAGGAAGGGAGGAATTAATCTTTAGTTAGCCTCTATGTGTATTAGTCAACTTTATGTGCATTGTCTCCTTTAATAATCACAAAATGTTCAGAAGGATATATTATTTCCATTTTACAGAAGAAGAATCTAGAGTAGAGAAATAGTGCATCAGAGGAGATCACAGACTCCTATATCAGAAACAGGATTTTAACCTGCATATGTCTTATTTTATAATCAGTGTCCTTTCTGATAGGGCCCACATGGGGTCTCTTGATTAGATGGCTCATTATGTTGACCTCACAAAGAATAAATCCCAGTGATCTGTGAGACTGACCAAATTGCCCAAATGGCATCCTGTAATCTCACTGGCATCTATCTTCTCAAAGCTGTGAGACCACCAGATTCCAGAACTCTGGCTACGTGACCATCCCTTCAGAGAATTTTTCATTGGTGGGGTGTAAGAAGAACTCTGTCAGAAAGGGAGAGTGCTGAATCTCCGTAAGAGACAGTCACCCTCTCGTTTCCCTCTAATAAATTTCCTTTTCTTGCCTGACTGTCCGGCTCACTCTCTTTTTCTCTGCACTTGCCTTATACTTTGAACCAAATTATGCTAGGTAAGAGAATCCCTGGTGGCTCAGACGGTAAAGTGTCTGCCTACAATGCAGAAGACCTGGGTTCAATCCCTGGGTTGGGAAGATCGCCTGGAGAAGGAAATGGCAGCCCACTCTAGTATTCTTGTCTGGAAATCCCATGGACAGAGGAATCTGGTAGGCTATATTCCATGGGATCACAAAGAGTTGGACACAACTGAGCAACTTCACTTCATATGCTAGGTAAGAATAGATTCAAGGGATTAGCTCTGATATAGTGCCTGGAGAACTATGGAAGGAGGTTCATGAAACTGTATAGGAGGCAGTGATCAAAACCATCCCCAAGAAAAAGAAATACACAAAGGCAAAATGTCTGTCTGAGGAGGCCTTACAAACAGCTGAGAAGAGAAGTGAAAGGCAGAGGAGAAATGGAAATATATACCCGTCTGAATGCAGAGTTCCAAAGAATAGCAAGGAGAGAGATGAAAGCCTTCCTAAGTGATCAGTCCAAAGAAATAGAGGAAAATGATAGAATGAGGAAGATCAGAGATCTCATCAGGAAAATTTGAGATAGCAAGGGAACATTTCAAGAAAAGATGAGCACAATAAAGGACAGAAATGGTATGGACCTAACAGAAGCAGAAGACATTAAGAAGAGGTGGCAACAACTATGGAAGAACTATAAAAAAAGAACTTGAGGAGGGAACTAAGATGGCGGAGGAATAGGACGGGGAGAACACTCTCTCCCCAATAAATATACCAAAAGAACTTTTAAAGGCCGAGCAAACTCCAAAAAACAGGAACTGAATGCTGGCAGAGGACAACGGGCATCTGGAGGGGCGACCCATTGCCGACGTGAGGAGTAACAGTGAGGAAACCTAGACCCACCCACCAGAAAACCACACAAGCCTTCCCATCCAGGAAACTTCGACAAACCACACATCCAACCCATCCCACAGAGAGGAATCCCCACAATAAAGGGACAACACAGCAAGATAAACAAGATGAAAAGGCAGAGAAATACCCAGCAAGGATAAATACCCCCTAGAACAAACAAAAGACGAAGAGATAGGAAGTCTACCTGACAAACAATTCTGAATAATGATAGTGAAAATGATCCAAAACCTGGAAAATAAGTTGGAGTTGCAGCTCAATAACCTGCAGGCAAGGATTGAGAAGATGCAGGTAAGCTTTAACAAAGATTTAGAAGAAATGAAAAAGAGACAAAATACAATGAATAATACAATAAATGAGATCAAAAACACTCTGGAGGGAACCAACAGTAGAATAACAGAGATAGAAGACAGAATAAGTGAGATAGAAGACAGAATGACAGAAATAAATGAAACAGAAAGGAAAAATGAAAAAAGAATTAAAAGAAATGAAGACAACCTTAGAGACCTCTGGGACAATATTAAACGCACCAATATTCGAATCATAGGAGTCCCAGAAGAAGAAGACAAAAAGAAAGACCATCAGAAAATTCTTGAAGAGATAATTGTAGAAAACTTCCCTAAATTGGGGAAGCAAATAGCCACTGAGGTCCAAGAAACACAGAGAATCCCAAATAGAATGAACCCCAAGCGGGACACCCCAAGACACATATTAATCAAATTGGCAAATATCAAATACAAAGACCAAATATTAAAAGCAGCAAGGGAGAAGCAAAAGATAACTCACAAGGGGAATCCCATAAGGATAACAGCTGATCTCTCATCAGAAACGCTTCAGGCCAGAAGGGAATGGCAAAACATTCTTAAAGTCATGGAAGAAAACAATCTACAACCCCGACTACTCTACCCAGCAAGGATCTCATTCAAATTTGAAGGAGAATTCAAAATTTTCTCAGACAAGCAGAAACTGAGAGAATTCAGCAACACCAAACCAGCCCTCCAACGAATGCTAAAAGAACTTGCCTAGATAGGAAACACGGATGGGATAGATAATCTGGAACCCAAAACAATAAAATAAATGGCAGCGGGATCATACTTATCAATAATTACCTTAAATGTAAACGGGCTGAATGCCCCAACCAAAAGACAAAAATTGGCCGATTGGATACAGAAACAAGACCCCTATATATGTTGTCTACAAGAGACCCACCTCAAACCTAGGGACACATATAGACTGAAAGTTAAAGGCCGGAAAAAGATATTCCATGCAAATAAAGACCAAAAGAAAGCAGGAGTGGCAATACTCATATCAGATAAAGTAGACTTTAAAATAAAGGCAGTGAAAAGAGATAAAGATGGACATTACATAATGATCAAAGGATCAATCGAGGAAGAAGAAATAACAATTATAAATATTTATGCTCCTAACATAGGAGCTCCACAATATGTAAGGCAAATGCTAACTAGTATGAAAGGGGATATCAACAACAACACAATAATAGTGGGAGACTTTAATACACCACTTACACCAATGGACAGATCAACTAGACAGAAAAGCAACAAGGAAATTCAAACTTTAAATGATACAATAGACCAACTAGACCTAATTGATATCTATAGGTCATTCCACCCCAAAACAAGGAATTTCACCTTTTTCTCAAGTGCACACGGGACCTTCTCCAGGATAGATCACATCCTGGGCCATAAATCTAACCTTGATAAATTCAAAAATATTGAAATCATCCCAAGCATCTTTTCAGACCACAATGCAGTGAGATTAGATATCAACTACAGGAGAAAACCTCTCAAAACTTCCAACATATGGAGGCTCAACAACACACTGCTGAATAACCAACAAATCGCAGAAGAAATTAAAAATGAAATTCAGTTATGCATGGAAACGAATGAAAATGAAAACACAACAGCTCAAAACCTATGGGACACTGTGAAAGCAATGCTAAGGGGAAAGTTCATAGCAATACAAGCTCACCTCAGGAAACAAGAGAAAAATCAAATAAATGACCTTACTATACACCTAAAGCAACTAGAAAGGGAAGAGATGCAGAAGCCCAGGTCTAGTAGAAGGAAAGAAATCTTAAAGATCAGGGCAGAAATTAATGCAAAGGAATCAAAAGTGACCATAGCAAAAATCAACCAAGCCAAAAGCTGGTTCTTTGAGAAGATAAATAAAATTGACAAACCGTTAGCCAGACTCATCAAGAAACAAAGGGAGAAGAACCAAATCAACAGAATTAGAAATGAAAACGGAGAGATCACAACAGAAAACACAGAAATACAAAGGATCATAAGAGACTATTATCAGCAACTATATGCAAATAAACTGGACAATTTGGATGAAATGGACAAATTCCTAGAAAAGTACAACTTTCCAAGACTAAACCAGGAAGAGATAGATAATATTAATAGACCCATCACAAGCATGGAAATTGAAACCGTAATCAGAAATCTTCCAAAAAACAAAAGCCCAGGACCAGATGGCTTCACAGCTGAATTCTACCAAAAATTTAGAGAAGAGCTAACACCTATTCTACTCAAACTCTTCCAGAAAATTGCAGACGAAGGTAAACTTCCAAACTCATTCTATGAGGCCTCCATCACCCTAATTCCAAAACCTGGCAAAGATGCCACAAAAAAAGAAAACTACAGGCCAATATCACTGATGAACTTAGACGCAAAAATCCTCAACAAAATTCTAGCAAATAGAATCCAACAACACATCAAAAAGATCATACATCATGATCAAGTAGGCTTTATCCCAGGGATGCAAGGATTCTTCAATATTCGTAAATCGATCAATGTAATACACCACGTTAACAAATTGAAGAATAAAAATCACATGATTATCTCAATAGATGCAGAGAAAGCCTTTGACAAAATTCAACATCCATTTATGATAAAAACCCTCCAAAAAGTAGGAATAGAAGGAACATACCTCAACATAATAAAAGCTATATATGACAAACCCACAGCAAACATTATCCTCAATGGTGAAAAACTGGAAGCATTCCCCCTGAAATCAGGGACAAGACAAGGGTGCCCACTCTCACCACTACTATTCAACATAGTTTTGGAAGTTCTGGCCACAGCAATCAGAGCAGATAAAGAAATCAAAGGAATACAGATTGGAAAAGAAGAAGTAAAACTCTCTCTGTTTGCTGATGACATGATCCTCTATATTGAAAACCCTAAAGACTCTACGAGAAAATTACTAGAGCTAATCAGTGAATATAGCAAAGTTTCAGGATACAAAATCAACACACAGAAATCCCTGGCATTCCTATACACTAACAGTGAGAAATCAGAAAGAGAAATTAAGGAAACAATCCCATTCACCATCGAAACAAAAAGAATAAAATACTTAGGAGTATTTCTACCTAAAGAATCAAAAGACTTGTATATAGAAAACTATAGAACACTGATGAAAGAAATCAAGGAGGACACAAACAGATGGAGAAATGTGCCGTGTTCGTGGATTGGAAGAATCAATATAGTGAAAATGAGTATACTACCTAAAGCAATCTATAGATTCAATGCAATTCCTATCAAGCTACCAGAGGTCTTCTTCAAAGAATTAGAACAAATAATTTCTCAATTTGTATGGAAATACAAAAAACCTCGTATAGCCAAAGCAATCTTGAGAAAGAAGAATGGAACTGGCGGAATCAACCTACCTGACTTTAGGCTATACTACAAATCCACAGTCATTAAGACAGTATGGTACTGGCACAAAGACAGAAACATAGATCAATGGAACAGAATAGAAAGCCCAGAGATAAATCCACGCATCTATGGACACCTTATCTTTGACAAAGGAGGCAAGAATATACAATGGAGAAAAGACAACCTCTTTAACAAGTGGTGCTGGGAAAACTGGACAGCCACTTGTAAAAGAATGAAACTAGATCACTTTGTAACACCATACACAAAGATAAACTCAAAATGGATCAAAGATCTAAGCATAAGACCAGAAACTATAAAACTCCTAGAGGATAACATAGGCAAAACACTCTCTGCTATAATCCAAAGCGGGATACTCCATGACCCACCTCCCAGAATATTGGAAATAAAAACACGAATAAACAAATGGGACCTAATTAAAATTAAAAGCTTTTGCACAACAAAGGAAACTATAAGCAAGGTGAAAAGACAGCCTTCAGAATGGGAGAAAATAATAGCCAATGAAGCAACAGACAAACAATTAATCTCAAAAATTTACAAACAACTCCTGCAGCTCCATTCTAGAAAAATAAACAACCCAATTAAAAAGTGGGCCAAAGAACTTAACAGACATTTCTCCAAGGAAGATATAAAAATGGCTAACAAACACATGAAAAGATGCTCAACATCACTCATTATCAGAGAAATGCAAATCAAAACCACAATGAGGTACCACTTTACACCAGTCAGAATGGCTGCCATCCAAAAGTCTACAAGCAATAAATGCTGGAGAGGATGTGGAGAAAAGGGAACCCTCTTACACTGTTGGTGGGAATGCAAACTAGTACAACCACTATGGAAAACAGTGTGGAGGTTCCTTAAAAAGCTGCAAATAGACCTGCCATATGACCCGGCAATCCCACTGCTGGGCATATACACCGAGGAAACCAGAATTGAAAGAGCCACGTGCACCCCAATGTTCATCGCTGCATTGTTTACAATAGCCAGGACATGGAAGCAACCTAGATGCCCATCAACTGACGAATGGATAAGAAAGCTGTGGTATATATACACAATGGAATATTACTCAGCATTAAAAAAAATTCATTTGAAGCAATTCTACTCAGATGGACGAAACTGGAGCCCATTATCCAGAGTGAAGTAAGCCAGAAGCAAAAACAACAATACAGTATATTAACACATATATATGGAATTTAGAAAGACAGTAATGAGAACCCAACATGGGAGACAACAAAAGGAACGCAGATGTATAGAATAGACTTGTGGACTTTGTGGATGAGGGTAAGGGTGGGATGAGATGGGAGAAGGGCATTGAAGCATGTTAATTGTCATGTGTCTAATCAATCGCCAGCCCAGGATTGATGCTCGGGACGGGTGCAGCGAGATTTCCCGGGGGGGAGGGAGGAGGGAGGGGGGACCCGGAGGGGAAGCATATGTAAACCCATGGTGATATCATGACAATGTATGGCAAAAACAATAAAAAAAAGAAAAATTAAAAAAAAAGAACTTGATGTCCCAGATAACCACGATGGTGTGATCACTCACTTAGAGCCAGACATCTTGGAGTGCAAAGTCAAGCGGGCCTCAGAAAGCATTGCTATGAGCAAAGATAGTGGAGGTGATGGAATTTCAACTGAGCTGTTTCGAATCCTATAAAATGATTCTGTGAAACTGCTGCACTCAATATGGCAGAAAATAGGGAAATCTCAGCATTGGCCACAGGACTGGAAAAAGACAGTTTTCATTCCAGTCCCAAAGAAGGGCAGTGTCAAAGAATGTTCAAACTACTGCACAATTGTACTCATTTCACATGCTAGCACAGTAATGCTCAAAATTCTCTAAGCCAGGCTTCAAGAGTACATAAACTGAAAACTCCCAAATGTTCAAGCTGGATTTTAAAAGGCTGAGGAACCAGAGACCAAATTGCCAACATTCGTTGGATCATGGAAACAGCAAGAAAATTCCAGAAAAGCATCTACTTCTGTTTTAATGACTATGTCAAAGCCTTTGACTGTGTGGATCACAGCAAACTGTGGAAAAATACTTCAAGAGATGGGAATACCAGACCACCTGACATGCCTCCTGAGAAATCTGTATGCAGGTCAAGAAGAAACAGTTAGAATTGGACATGGAACAATGTACTGATTCAAAATTGGGAAAGGAGTACGTCAAGGCTATATATTGTCACCCTGCTTATTTAATGTATATGCAGAGTACATCATGCAAAATGCTGGGCTGGATGAGCACAAGCTTGAATAAAAATTGCCAGGAGAAATATCAGTAATCTCAGATATTGCAAATAACACCACCCTTATGGCAGAAAGTGAAGAGGAATTAAAGTCTCTTGATGAAGCTGAAACAGGAGTGAAAAGGCTGGCTTAAAATGGAACATTCAGAAAACAAAGATCATGACACCTGGTCCCACCACTTCACAGCAAGTAGATGGGGAAACAATGGAAATAGTGACAGACTTTATTTTCTTGGGCTCCAAAATTACTACAGATGGTGACTGCAACTATGAAACTAAAAGACACTTGCTTATTGGAAGGAAAGCTATGACAAACCTAGACAATGTAGTAAAAAGCAAACATTACTTTGCTGACAAAGTCCTGTCTAATCAAAAGTATGGATTTTGCAGTAGTCATGTATGAATATGAGAGTTGGACCATACAAAAGGCTGAACACCAAAGAATATATGATTTTGAACTGTGGTGTTGGAAAAGATTCTTGAGAGTTCCTTGGACTGCAAGGAGATCAAACCAGGCAATCCTAAAGGAAATCAATCTTGAACATTCATCAGAAGGACTGATGCTGAAGTTGAAGCTCCAGTACTTTGGACACCTGATACAAAGGGCTGACTCATTAGAAAAGACCCTGATACTGGGGAAGATTGAAGGCAGGAGAAGAAGGGGATGACAGAGGATGAGATGGTTGGATGGCATCACCAACTCAACGGACATGATTTTGAGCAAGTTCTGGGAGATGGTAAAGGACAGAAAAGCATGACGTGCAGATGTCTATGGGGTCACAAAGAGTGGGGCATGACTGAGTGAATGAATAGCAACAATAAACAATTATGATTTATCTGAAACCATTAACCAATGGTTCTAGATAGAGTGAAGAGAACAGATAAAACATAGACAGGGAATAGGACAGAGTAGGATCAAGAGAAAGGGTAATTAAATGTTATTGAATGATTAGTGCATTTGGTGATAGCCATAGAGGATGTAAAAGAAGAGAAAGATATAGCCAGAAAGTGGGAATTGGAAGGTCAAGATTCCGAAGGTGAAGAACTTCCAAGTGACAGAATCCTGATATGAGGTCCTAAAAGTCTTTCCTTATAGTAAAGGATTCCATAGCTCAACAATGATATTAGGGCATTGACTAAGTTAACCATCTAACCATGTGAAAATTGAAATAGTCCTAAAATGGAAAGGTTGGCAAAGAAGAGGATGAATCTCTTCATAAAGATAAGGATACACATTCTCACTCTGCCACTTTTAGATGCCACCTATGGAAATTTGAAATCTTCTCCAAGTATTTAGAGACAAGAACCTCTGGAATAGATGAAGAAGAGTTTTGTTTATGGTTTGCTTTTAACCAGCCTTTACTTTCAGTCAAATTTCTGCTCCTAGTTAATCTTTCATTAAACTGTAAAGTTACACATTTTTGGTAATCTTTTAATAAGTTTTGTCTAAATCTGGAAAACTTTCTTTTTCTTTTCAGCACCAATAAGTGATTTTTAAGTCTCTTTAGTTCACGTTGGGTAATAGTGATTAAAGCAGGATGGCTTACTTCAGTGGAAAATTGGGAAATCACTTTTCTCTGTTGTCTTGTCCCTCCCCCTAATTTTTTAGTACAGAATAATGGAATGGATTAATCCTGCTCAATTTACAGTGCTGCATTATTAACCAAAACTGCATTTTAAAGTTTGTTTATAACTACGGCTTGAGAAGCTGTAGATAAACGGTTTTACTATAGTGGATTTACACTAAGTCAAATTATTGGGAAGAAATAAAATCTCTGTGCTTCTAATTACAATACTTCCATTATTATTCGAGAAGAAGATTATTTCTCTAGTGGGTGCCAAGGATATGAAAAGCATTTTTATTCTTTCTTTAACAGAAGCAGAAAAGGAGAATGCTAAAACCAATAATAAAAGTCCAAAGATGACTTAAGCACAGTTTCCTGTGTAGAAGAATGAGTCCCAGAACCACAGATCAGTTATTTATCTCCCACTGTGTGCTACTCTTTCAGTACCATCATATATACCTTTAATGTAGCTATATTTTCATTGGCATCTTTGGTTAAAGTCTTCTGGACATCATCTTTGGCTGGAAAGAACTAGTACCACAACTAATAATGTAAAATAGAGTGTTAAAATATCATTTGGTAAGTGGCACTTGTAAAGGGGAACAAAGTTTTATCTTTTACCATCAGAAACTGCATTAACAGCATCTTTCCTTAGGCAAAAAGGAGGCTCTTAATATACAGTCTATTAATAATTCTCATGTATGCCCTACAGTTTCATTTTGTCCTTTGAATTTACTCTTCAATTTTTTATTTAATCTTTTTCAGTATATTTTCTAAAGGTTCTATAATGAACCATTTCTGTCATTATCCTTGAATATCTTGCTTTTTTAGATTTTGTTTATATTCCTTGTGTTGCTCATGATTAGGTGGAATGAAAAGGAAGCAAGTTAGTGGTATTAATAAATTAATGAGCATAAGGGTAAATTTGGAGACTTAAATTTTTTATATTATTGCAAAAATCAATGAGGATAAAAGTCAACACTTTGGGTTGATAAATACATAAAATTTTAATTTCAAACCTGTGTAACCATTGTGTGGTGCTTTTGAGTATGAAATGGAATAATGTCAATAATTAAGCCAGGGCAACAGAATTGATCTAGGATTGTCCTAAGGAAACCAAATGCATGGTCACTCTGCTTTTATGCCTCTTACACTATTTCATGCTAATTTATTATTATTTATGATGATTCCTGATCTGGTTTTGGTCAGCTGAAAGCTTCCTTAATGTGATGCTATTTCTCTCTACATGGGATTATATTTTCCACAGTGATTTGCATGTAATACAATTTCAGTAAACGTTTCCTCAATGAGAGAGATTTGAAGTAGGAATTAGTATCCTCTATGGCAATGTGACAGGATGGCACATAGTGACTTCAGTTTCACATGAAAGTTCTTCTGATGTCCTGCTTCTTTCCTTTGTTTGGTAAACCTGTCACACCCCTTACTACCTTCCAGAACTCTGTCCCATTTTTTTTATCTTAAACATTTAAAAGTAATACTTTTGTATATTGTTATCTGTAATCAGATATACGTTCCACTTGGCCTCCAGATGTTGAGTGTATGAGTTCTCATCCCAAATACATCCATTTTATATAAGGTCAAATCCTTGGTAATCTCTGTAAAATATTTTGTCTTTTCACTCAGCTATAACTGATTCAATTTACAGAGCAGTTACTAGTAAAGGAATACTTATTTTTCCAGTATATTTGGACAATTCATGGAATTCTAGAACTTTAAGTGGAAAAAAAATCATTTAAATTTGCTTAAGTCAACTACTATATTTTTTGGCTGCTAAGATCCTGACAATTAAAACTACTTATCCTAGGTCAGAGTGGTGGAACACAGATTTGAATCCATAACTCCTATGCATTTATATTTTAAATCTTTATATATGGATTGTAAAGATTTCCTATTTAGGAAAAAATAAAACTTTTTGGATAGTGCTGGCTAGAAACTCAACACTAAAAAAACTAAGATAATAGCATAAGGTCCCATTACTTTATGGAAAATAGAAGGGAGAACAGTGCAAACAATGGCAGATTTTATTTTTGGGGGGCTCCAAAATCTCCTCAGAGGGTGACTGCAGCCATGAAGTTAAAAGTTGCTAGCTCCTTGGAGCAGGAGACATAGGTTCAATCTCTGGGATGGGAAGACCCTCTGGAGTAGGAAATAGCAACCCACTCCAGTATTCTTGGAGAAAATTCCATGGACAGAGGAGCCTGGTGGGATACAGTCTATGGGATTGCAAAGAGTCAGATACAACTGAGCATGCATGTGACATCTGAATGAAAGCTATGACAAACCTAGACATCATATTAAGCAAAGACATCACTGTGCTGACAAAGGTTTGTATGGTTTGTCTAGTAGTCATGTATGGATGTGAGAGTTGAACCATAAAGAAGGCTGTGCACTGAAGAATTGATGCTTTTGAGCTGTGGTGCTAGAAAAGATTCTTGAGAGTCCCTTGGACAGCAAGGATATCAAACCAGTCAGTCCTAAAGGAAATCAACCCTGAATTTTCACTGGAAGGATTAATGCTGAAGCTGAAGTTCCAATTCTTGGCCACCTGATGTGAAGAGTCGGCTCCTTGGAAAAGACCCTGATGTTGGGAAAGATTGAAGGCAGGAGGAGAAGAGGAAGACAAAAGATGAGATGGTTGGATGGCATCACCCACTCAAAGGGCATGAGTTTGAGCAAACTCTGGGAGATAGTGAAGGACAGGATAGCCTGGCATGCTGCAGTCCATGTGGTGGCAAAGAGTCAGACATAACTTAGTGACTGGACAAAACAACAAATCTCCTGCAATGATCAAAAGTTTGACTCTAGCGGTTTAACCAAATAGAAGTTATTTTTCTTAAATAAAAACATAAGATAAGTGATATAAAGATGATACAGTAGCTTTAAAATATCAATATTTCAGTCTCCTACTATATTCTGCTCCCTTGTACACAGCCTGTAGTTTAAGTCTCTTGATTTTCTCATAATCTCAAAGAATTTACCTAGTTTAGATATTTCCATCCAATTTTTAGACAGGAAGAATACATATGTAATGAGGAGGAAGGACAGTACCTGAAGTCTCTAGGAGACTTCTGCTTGAGCCTCATTGGCAACCTGTGGATGTGAGAAAGGGTGGGACATGTGGGCTGTTTCTTTTTAAACTGACACCTTGCCACTCAAAAAATCCTACTCTATTTTTCTATTAAGGAAAGAGAATAACTGAATGTTCAGTAAGCATCTAGCAATGTTTTAGTGTATCTGGGAAGATCATGGAGTCTGACTCAAACCATGGGATCAGGAATGACATCCAAACAAGCCTCACTGTCATTCTGGTACAAATTCCATTCCTGCTACTTGACACTAGCATCTCATCATTCAGGGACTTGATCATTTATTTTCCACTCTACATCTGCTTTTCTCAAGGAGCTAGACCTGCACTGTTTTTCCTGCAAAATTCCTTTTCCACGTTGACAATCTACCAAACTTATGCCAAATTCAGTCAAACTTGGTTGCTAATAACTGAAGATCATCTGAAACTATGCTGATATCTTACCACTTTTTCTGGTACTTTCACATCCACAGGTCCTTCTATGGTTTTATGCAAGGAAATTAGTGATGTGGAGAGCTGAGGTTCCCTTGCAAGGCATTGGTATAGAAATGCTTTAGGAGACATAGTCTTTAGTAAAGTTTTTGAGAGAACATTAAGTAGGGTGTTAACCTCGGTATTGTGATTTATCATAGGGAGAGAGCACATGATTTTGGTTTTTGGAGTCAGAAGTTCCAGATCAACATCCAACTACTATTATTACTACTATAATTATTGTCCAAGTGTTTTCAACCAGTATTTCAGAGGTAAAAGGGAGAAAAGTAAGCCTTCCTCAATAGGCTATTTTGAAAGTTAGAAACAACTTTGTGTGTGATGACACTGTCATAAATTGTAAAGAGCTATAGTGCCCTTTACGTGCTAAATTTTGTTAGTAAAATATACAAATATGTAAATTGAACAACAGATGGCCACCAGATGGCCAACAGACATGTGAAAGGTATGTGACATCACTAATTGTCAAGATCATTAATCATAAGGAAAATGCAAATAAAAAACACAATAAGATATCATGTTACATCTGTTAGAATGACTATTAGTCTGAAATACAATAAAGCACAAGTATTAGCGAGGATGTGGAGAAAAGGAACCACCATGTATGCACTATTGGTGGCAATGTAAATTAGTACAGCCACCATGGAAAACAGGGTGAAGATTCCTCAAAAAACTAAAAATAGAACTGTCATATGATCCTGCAATTTAAATCCAAAGGGAAAAGAAAACACTAATTTGAAAATATATATGCACCCCTATGTTTATTTCAGTATTACTTGCAATAGCCAAGATATGGAAACAACCCAAGTGTCCATCAATAGAAGAATGGCTAAAGATAATGTGGTGTATATATGTGTGTGTGTGTGTGTGTGTGTGTTTAATTCTGTATCTATATGAGATGATGGATGTTTACTGAACTTATTGTGATTATTTATTGACAAAGTCAAATAATTGTGCTGTACACCTTACATTTGTGCTATATGTCATTTATATCTCAATGTAACTGGAAGGAAAAAAAAAACATACACTGGATAAAATAATTGAGGTGGGATATTGGAAAAGGGAAACTTCTGTAGGACCTAAAAGGGAGGAATCATTGATTTTAGTATCAAGTCAAAGAAGATCGGCACTAGAGCATACCGTGTCTTCCTCTACTGTACTGCAGGCATACGTTTCCAAAACTCACCAAAGGAATCTCATAAGTTTAATTTGGCAGCTTTCAGTTGAAAGTAGCAAAGAAAATAGGTTATCTTTATTGTCTAGTACTGTCTTCTTTAGATGGCTTTTCACATTTCTTCCCTCAGCTTCAGTATACCTAATTCATAAAATGGAGGTCATATTTAAAGTGAAAAGGGTCAGTGTATGGGAAGGCAGGGTTTGTCATGGTACTTTCTTGCCAAACATTAAAGCTTCTGTTTTGTTCAACTCCTCATTCACCATTTTAGAAACTCAATATCATTAGATTCTATTTGGATCTATTAGGTCAAAGTCTGAGCTTTTGGGACATGAACATGTCTTGGGACTTTCTTTGTGTGACTCATGCAGGAGAAACTTTGTCATAAGCAATTGATTGAATGGGAATGGTTTCTGTTGATTTGAAAAGACTACAGTGTCAGAATTTTATTGTGAGCAGTATGATGCTTTCATAATTTTAGAGACAGAAAGAGGACTGGCAATGATTTATCTAGTGTGTTCTATCTCTTGTTGAGCACCTGTTATGTATATGTCATGGTGTATTAAATATACTATTTTTTCAAATTCTCCTTACAATTCTATAATGCAAGTAATACCTTTTTGGAGATGAGGGATGTCATGTCATGTGCTTAGTTGCTCAGTTGTGTCTGACTTTTTGTGACCCCATGGGCTGTAGCCTGCCAGGTTTTTCTGTCTATAGGATTTTCCAGGCAAGAATACTGGAGTGAATTGCCATTTCCCTCCTCCAGAGGATCTTCCCTACCCAGAGATCAAACCCGTTGTCTCCTGTGTCTCCTGCATTGCAGGTGAATCCTTTACCTGCTGAGCCATCAGGGAAGTCACAGATGAGGAAGCTGAGATGCAAGGAAGATAAGTAACTCACCCAAAATTTTACAAGTAGTACATGGTGAAACTAGGGTTTAAACCCGTTTTTTTTTTTTAAACCCATGTTTGGATGACATCAACTTTTTTGTAGCTGCTGCTGCTATTGCTAAGTCACTTCAGTCGTGTCCGACTCTGCTCAACCCCATAGACAGCAGCCCACCAGGCTCCCCCATCCCTGGGATTCTCCAGGCAAGAACACTGGAGTGGGTTGCCATTTCCTTCTCCAATGCATGAAAGTGAAAAGTGAAAGTGAAGCCTCTCAGTTGTGTCCGACTCAGTGACCCCATGGACTGCAGCCTACCAGGGCCCTCTCTCCATGGGATTTTCCAGGCAAGAGTACTAGAGATTTTTGTACCTAATGACTACATTATTCTGTTTATTTTGCTATTTACAATGTCTTTTCAACCATTAAAATTAAGACCAAAAAAAAAAAAAAAAAAAGGAATCAAATACTTCCAGGAAGAAAATACTGGTTTCCTTGAAGACAAACACCCATTTTCTATATTTCTGGTGAAAGTAATGCCCCCAAACAAACAAAGAAAAAGCCCACAGGTATGTAGGTAAGTTCAGTTATTTATTGATATTAGAAAACAGAAGAGGTAGATTTAGCTACAGATTCAACTAACAACATTTAATATGTTTGCTAATTGAAAACTTAGAAATCTAACCTCAGTAATTTAAGAGGTTTTTCACAGAAAAAATCCTGGTAGGAGGGCAACATATTATCACAAAAGAGATTATGCACTTATAGTAGCACCCAAGGGGAAAAGAGAGTGATAAAGTAGAAAAAAAAAGGCAGAGGCAGAGAAAATACTTCGAAATATTTTATGTCTGTTTCATGAAAAAAAGCACCGCTCATTACACCAACAAAACACTTTTAATTAGAGCTTTGTTGATCCAATCTATGAACCAATCTTTTATTTACAAATAATCTGAATCTCTCAGACTTTGGATACTCACAACTGACTCAGGCTTGTGAAAGATTATCCTTCAGTGTTGCCGCTTGTATCTGAGGCAGATTTAAAATTTCACTGCATTTTCCCCCATAATTGTTTATAATTTTTACTTTTCAAATCTTCCCTGAAGAATTGACTGTCTCCTATGAACAGAGTCTGGTGGTTTGATCAAATAGTCCCGCAAAGTGTATGGATAGCAGGGGGCAGACTTCTCCTAGCCACACCCCAGGAGTAATTTGCATCATGTTTGAGGCTACCTGATGCCACCAGTAAAGGAGATACTCAAAAGGATTTTTCAGTCTTTGACATTTCAGAAGCTGTGGAACAGCTGAAGGCTGGAGTGTCATTAACCGATGAGATTTGTTCAAGTCACACCATTCCTCCAACTCTACCCAGTTTAATTGGTATGTCAGTCCATGGATCCATCCTGTGATAAAAGGCCAAATGTCTACTGATTCTCCCAGCCTGACTGTCGAGTTGAAAGGAGCTCAGAGTTGCTTGTAGACAATGAGACCATTCAGTGAACCTTGCTATTGAAGCTGACAAAGAAGCAGACTTAAGTGTTGGAATAGTATTTCCACATGCATTATTCTAGTTGTCAGATGCATTACCAAAAGAGCATTGGAGGAGCTGTGTGGCCACAAGCTTATGTCATGCTTTTCTTTTCTTTCCTTTTTTCCCCTTTAAGAATAATTAAAAGTCATCAAATCCAAATTTTCTTGGGTAAGGCAAGATTTCATTTTATAAAATGGGGGAAAAAGGAAAAAAAAAATATATATATAGATTAAAAAAAAATAGTATCTTGAAATCAGGTTTTCTTTTGTTTGTTTTTGTTTGCTTGGCTCCACTAATGCTCTCTCAGCTAACGTGCCCTGCCTGTTGCATGCATTCTGCAGTATCTGTTATTGAATCTGACATGGCCTAGTGAACTGTTTGACCCATAATATCTGCCATAAAATGTTTAAATGATAGGATTAGACTGTTAAAAAGAATCAAAATAAGTATATCAAACGAGATGTTAAATAGCCCTTTAACCAGGGTTGGAGGCACATTTGTCCAGAAGTGGACAAGCAGTAAGGACAGCAGGGATTTCTAGAAACATTACAAAAGGCATCAGAAATATCTCTGCATCCTGCGGTGCTTGACCAGCTATCAAATAAGTAGTTGGAGTCTGTCATGAATTCAGGTGATTGAAGAAAAAGATGGACACATATCAAAGAAAGACACTAAGATTGCATCACCACAGAGATAGCATTATAATGACTTTTAATAGTCCTGATTCAGTGTTCCCTCTCATTTCCAGAAACTCATCTTCCTACTAAGTGAAGATTGTGGGCGTAGTTGGACATACATCTTTCTTTTCAGAAATGGTTAACTATTATTCACCCAACTAAGCGCACATCTTGGTATCTTTCAAGCTTTATATTCTAAAAATTCTTTTTACATTTCTTACCTTCCAGCCAGACCAACTCATTAATTGCTGTTTGAACATGTTTTCTGTTTCTATGTCTTTTCTCATGCTGTAGTATCAGTTACTATGCCCTTTTTTCCGTCATATTCCATCTGTCATACTCTGGCTACTGTTATGCCACTTTTCTGAAAACTTTTCTGGTGTTCTCAGCCAAATAAATTTCTTCCTCCCTTGGATTCTTCATATGTTTTTATTTTCTCTCTGATGGAACTCATATTTATCATATATTTTGTTTTTCTTCTCTATTATAGAAAATATCCTTGAATGTCCCATCCTTAACATGAAACTATGTTTTATTAATCTAGTAAGAATTTCTATTTTGTCAATAGAAAACGATGGAGTAAAGGATGAAGATTTTCCATTTTATCCTTTTTATGCTGTATTTTGAAAAGCTATGTAGTGATAGTCTGAAATGAGTGTTAATAAAATAATGGTGAAATAAGTAGCTTAAATGAAGAGGATAGGTAGTTAGGAAATTCTGTGTGTCTAACATAAAATGTTATTCAATATGAATTCAATAAAAGTTTAGTCATTCCTCATTATGTTCACTAGAGAATTTATTAGAGAAATATAAATGATGACATTTGTGGGCAAGTTATTTAGAATCTATAATATGCAGGAAACAAGTTAAGGATTTAATAAGCTATCTTTGGTTCTTATAACAACCGTGGAAGTAGATATTATCTCAGCTTACATTTGATAAAATCAAAGTTTATGAAGAGTAAATGACTTGCTAAAGGGCATGTAACTAATAAATATAGACAACAATTAAACAACTTGGTCTTAAAAATGTCAATCTTCGAGTCTGACAGAAGAAATCTCAGTAAGAGATGAAAACAAAGCAGCTGCTGAGGAAGAGACATCTTTCTGCTTCATGTATTGACTTTCTGATTGATTAATTCATTTGACCAATATTTCTGAGTCCCATATTAGCCAGTGTTCTAGAACAGAATATGGCAGTGAACAGTATTACTTGGTCACAAAAAAACTGCTAAATCTCTAGCCATCACATCTACCTTCTAGGCAAAAGAAAGGGAAAACAGAAGAGATATTTCCCAATCTCTGCCTTTCAAAGGGGTTTTGCCAGAAGTCATTTTTAAACCTTTTTCTAATAGCTTACTGGCCAGTGCTTTACCACATGGCCACTTCCATCTGAAAGCCAGGCTAATGGAGTTTTCAGTTTACACATTAGTATTATAGCAATGTGTATTTAAGTTAATATACATGGGAAAATATGTACAATGGATATTTAGTGAGCAACTGTCTTTGGCATGCCTCATCAGAACTATAAGACACAGGACAACTGGAGTGATTATATAGCACTATCTGGTCATTAAATGATTTTGCCCTCTATCAAAGGATTCCTAGCCCATAGTGGGAATACCTGTCCTTTTTCCTCCATTTACTCCTCTCTAAATATTCTTTCACTTACCTTCAAGCTCATCATAGTTTTATAAACAGGAATATGGCCATTCTCTTTCATCCACAACTCTCTCTTTGGTTCAAGAGAGTTATGTTTATTTCTGTGTGTCACTTCAGTTGTGTCCGATGCTTTGTGACCCTATGGGCTATATCCCACCAGGCTCCTCTGTCCAGGCAAGATTCTCCAGGCAAGAATCAAAGACAAACCAAAATGTCAGAGTAGATACATAAGATGAGGGCTCAATTGCTAAGCCATGTCTGACTCTTTGTGATCCCTAAGGACTGTAGCCCACCAGGCTCTTCTGTCCATTGGATTGCCCAGGCAAGAATACTGGAGTGAGTTATCATTTCATTCTCCAAGGGATCTTCCTGAAATGATGGATGGATCAAGCCTGTGTCTCCTGCACTGGCAGGTGAATTCTTTACCACTTAGCCACTAGCTCACAACTCACATAAAAGGTACCTTGTGTATGTAGGAGAAAGGCAAGTAAAAGAAAAAGAAACCAATACAAAATGATAAATACAAATGAAAAAGTCTATTTAAGTTAAATTTAAATTAATAGCCAAATTATAAGAAAGGTTTGTATTTAATTGATCAAATAATTATGAATTAGAAAAATACTTTGCAGTTAACATCTGTTCAGTTCACTCACTCAGTTGTGTTCAACTCTTTGTGACCCCAGGGACTGCAGTACAGCAGGCTTCCCTGTCCATCACCAACTCCTGGAGCTTGCTCAAACTCATGTCCATCAAGTAGGTGATGCTATCCAACCATCTTATCCTCTGTTGTCTCCTTCTTCTCCTGCCTTCAATCTTTCCCAGCATCAGGGTCTTTTCCAATGAGTCAGTTCTTCCCTTCAGGTGGCGAAAGTATTGGAATTTCAGCTTCAACACCAGTCCTCCAATGAATATTCAGGACTGATTTCCTTTAGGATCATAATTAATATAATTAATTAATTTATCCATCCTTTTAAAAGAAGGAAATACACAAACACAAACAAAGATTTCCCCATTTCCTGAATTACTCATTATTTTAGGGTAAAAGTTTTACTTGGAAAAATGGTAGGAATTAAAAAACAACATCTTCAAAAATGAATGTCATAATAACAATATAAACAATAGGAAATAAGAAGGTATTGAATGTTTTTTTGGATGTTTGAGTTACTGTACCTTAGCAGCTGTTTCACTCTGTTTTGAGGAAATAGCTAGAAAGACACAAGTTTAAAAGAAAAGATTTAAGGGAAATACCAGAACCAATAGACAAGATGTATTGATCATTAATAGCCAACTATAGTTTATATTGTGTATTTTTAAAGGGATTTAATTAAACTGGTGGAACAGTGTTCCTCAGTCCTTTCTAATTAACTAGTAAAGCCCCATCACCCCTAATTGTCTTGAACAGACAATAACTGCAAAAATGAAACAACTGCTGCTAAAGGGAAATCCAGGATTCCTGTTATTTAAAATAGCAAAAATTGGACAATGCAAGCAAATTTGTATAAATCACTTGGATTTTCTAGCTAATCTGATTTAAGTTTGGGCAAAGAATATGAGGTATTGATAGAAAAAATTAATGAAGAATGATGGGAATCATGTTTATATGAATACTTTTATAATCGCTTGATCAGTTATTTAAGTAACTCCTTTAAAAAAATGAAGTATCTATTGGATCTGAACAGATATAAAATCTCAAATACAAATGAGAAGTAACTGTGACAAACAATTTAAAAGCAAATAAACCTAACCAAATAAGGTTATGAAAAATTTTTCATAAATATCTAGGCTCTTGATAGCTATAGGTGGCAAATCTGGTTCTTCTAGACAATATAAAGAAGGATATCTAGTAAGTCACATAATTCACTCTCTGAACAAATTTAGGAGCTAGTCAATATCTTAGGAAAGTTACAACTACAATAAATTCTAAAATCAGATATGGATTTCTTTTGAGGGTTCTCATATGTAAGTTTGTATTATATATAACAGAATGAACAATATACACATCAACAAATTTTCAGAATGTTTTGGAATTAAGTTCAAACATATTCTAATGGAATCACTTTAAAGTATATTCAAAAATCTAGAATTAATCCAATGTCCATGTATAAGTTTTCCATATACTTAGGTTAAGTCTAGAGGCATGATAGACTGTTTGGGGAATGAATAAATTGCACCTACTGATGGCAATCCACTCAGAGTCATTGATCCTCTCAGTCTCTTTGTAGATAGTTGTCAGTAGGTAAAGGGTATTGATAGGCTATAAACTGATCCTACTATTCATTAGTAACAAATTAATACATTTTTATTTGAGTTGATTAATTTATTCACACCCTAATGTTCCTAACATTTTGTTCACTGACTTCTTAAAGATTCTCATCAAATAATGAAATAAACGACCTAATGACTAGCCTTTGGAGAGGAAAGCACAACTTTATTATTTATCAAAGATAAGGCTCATCAGATACATCATATACCTTTTGTATATAGAATAAAAATTCAGATACAGCCTGCTAATTTTCTTATTCTTAATAAATATATCAGTTATACAAAAGGCGGCTACATGAATGGAGTTTGTGTGAAACACTTGATTTAAGGCCCTTGTCCTTCTAGTTATTCTTAGAGTTAACTGGGTATTGAAAAGTTCAATGATCTTTTTGATTATGATTTGCAACTTTCTTCATGATTATATGTTTTTACAGTTTTTATTTTCTTTTCCACAACAAAATAAAGTCATAGAAGGGAATAAAGTATGTATGAAATGTCAGTGTGGCTAGATTTATCTCAATTTATATGAAAGGTATAGGTTGCATTTTAGAATTACATATAGAATAATACAAAACGTGTTGGAAGTCTGGAAAATCTAAATAAGTGAATTATTTTTTATTTTTTTATTGTGATGGTAGAAAAAAGTCATGAATGTATTGTTATCAGTCAGACTTCAGAGTGATAATAGAAGCTACATATAAAAGTTGTTCTGAGGACTTCCCTGGCAATCCAGTGGTCAGTACTCTGAGCTCCCAATGCAAGGGGCATGGATTTGACACTTAGATGGGGAACTGATTTCTGGCATGAAACACAGCTTGGCCAAAAATAAATAAATAAAATAGCCCCTCCCCACAAAATAGTTTGTCCTGTATTTACTCTGGAAGACTCCCGTACTTCCTAATCTCTCACTTAGCAGTGACTGAGACAATAGTTCTTTGACATTACAAAAGCAGTCCATTGGTTCTTGTATCTGTCTTCATTCTAACAGCATCTCTTCAGTAACTTTCTTCCCATTTCAGCTTAGCTATAGTATTCTAACACTTTTAACACTCTTCTGCTATTATCTTAAACTATCTTCTTTCACTGTCCTACTAGTACATGGACAATGTGAGTCAAAACAAATTATCAAGTCAAAAAAGATAGTCCAGATATGAAACAAATAAAATCAAGAAACTTTATTGATCAAGTTAGTTCAACTAGATTCTGCGAATAAGCAAAGCTCTTGTTATATATCTGTTGTTGTTCAGTCACTAAGTTGTGTCTGACCCTTTGGGACCCATGGACACACCAGGCTTTCCTCTCCTTCACTATCTCCTGAAGTTTGCTCAAACTCATGTGCATTGGGTTGGTGATGCCATCCAAACATCTGGTCCACTGTCTCCCCGCCTACTCCTCCTGCCTTCAGTCTTTCCCAGCATCAGATTTTTTTCCAAGGAGATGGCCCTTTGAATCAGGTGGCCACAGGATCAGAGTTTAAGCTTCAGCAACAGTCTTTCCAATGACTATTCAGTGTTGATTTCCTTTGGGATTGACTGGTGTGATCTCCTTGCTGTCTAAGGGACTCTCAAGAATCTTCTCCGGCAGCACAATTCAAAACCTTAATATATCTGTTACCTATCACTTACACTGATCCATCAATCCATGTTAGTGTTGATGATGATATGCTGGGAGCCTACAAGCTTCTGCACAACAAAGGAAACTATAAGCAAGGTGAAAAGGCAGCCTTCAGAATGGGAGAAAATAATATCCAATGAAGCAACGGACAAACAATTACTCTCAAAAATATACAAACAACTCCTGCAGCTCCATTCTAGAAAAATAAACGACCCAATCAAAAAGTGGGCCAAAGAACTTAACAGACATTTCTCCAAAGAAGACATAAAAATGGCTAACAAACACATGAAAAGATGCTCAACATCACTCATTATCAGAGAAATGCAAATCAAAATCACAATGAGGTACCACTTTACACCAGTCAGAATGGCTGTAATCCCCAAAATCTACAAGCAATAAATGCTGGAGAGGATGTGGAGAAAAGGTAACCCTCTTACACTGTTGGTGGGAATGCAAACTAGTACAGCCACTATGGAAAACAGTGTGGAGATTCCTTAAAAAACTGCAAATAGACCTGCCATATGACCCAGCAATCCCACTGCTGGGCACATACACCGAGGAAACCAGAATTGAAAGAGCCATGTGTACCCCAATGTTCATCACTGCATTGTTTACAATAGCCAAGACATGGAAGCAACCTAGATGCCCATCAACTGACGAATGGATAAGAAAGCTGTGGTACATATACGCAATGGAATATTACTCAGCATTAAAAAAAAAAAAATTCATTTGAATCAGTTCTACTCAGGTGGACGGAACTGGAGCCCATTATCCAGAGTGAAGTAAGCCAGAAGCAAAAACAACAATGCAGTATACTAACACATATATATGGAATTTAGAAAGATGGTAACGAGAACCCAGCATGCGAGACAGCAAAAGGAACGCAGACGTATAGAACAGACTCGTGGACTCTGTGAATGAGGCAGGGGTGGGATGATTTGGGAGAATGGCATTGAAACATGTTAATTATCATATGTGAAATCAATTGCCAGCCCAGGATTGTTGCTCGGGGCTGCTGCACCGAGATTTCCCCGGGGGAGGGAGTAGGGAGGGAGGAGGGAGGGGGGTTCTGGAGGGGGAGCATATGTACACCCATGGTGATATCATGTCATTGTGTGGCAAAACCAATAAATAAATAAATATATAAAAATCATTTTCCTACTTAAAATAAAAGTCAGTGGAGAAAAAAAAAACTTTGAACAAAATTTCTTGAGCTTCATTCAACTCACAAAAAGAAAACAGCCAATATGTGTGAGAAAAAAACCCCAAACACTAGATAGCTTTTTTAATACTCTATTACTCTCAAAAATATATATACCTTTGTTTTATAAACATCTGTACTATTTGCAGTGGTAAAAATGTAATCCTAATTGTTGAGGATGATTTTGCCATTCGTATAATTGAAAATTTAGACAGCATATTAAAAAGCAGAGACATTACTTTGCCAACAAAGGTCCATCTAGTCAAGGGTATGGTTTTTCCAGTAGTTAATATATGGATGTGAGAGTTGGACTATAAAGAAAGCTGAGCTTTGAAGAATTGATGCTTTTCTCCAACTGTGGTGTTGGAGAAGACTCTTGAAAGTCCCTTGGACTGCAAGGATATCATCCAACCAGTCCATCCTAAAGGAGATCAGTCCTGGATGTTCACTGGAAGGACTGATGTTGAAGCTGAAACTCCAATATTTTGGCTACCTCATGCAAAGAGCTGACTCATTGGAAAAGACCCTGATGCTGGGAAATATGGAAGGCAAAAAAAGAAGACAGCAGCAGTGGGTGAGATTATTAGATAGCATCATTGATTCAATGGAGATGAATCTGAAAAAAAAACTGCACAAGGTATTGAAGGACAGTGAAGTCTGGTGTGCTGCAGTCCATGGGGTTGCAAAGAGTCAGATATGACTTAGCAACTGAATAACAATAAGTAGCCTCCAATAGTTAGAGGCAGGTGATGTTTGAGGGTTCAGTTCACAATAAGTTCATACAAAAACAAGTCTAGAATATAATCATGACATAAATATAAGAAGATACCAAGTCCTCAGATAAAGTGCTTCATGGCTTCATTAAAGCCCCAGTTTTATTTCTGATGCTTCAGCTGTGATAATCATCTGTTGGAAAGATTCAGCTCTCATTACTGTTGGGAGTTGGGAAGCAAAAATTCTCTGAAGTAGATATACGTAGAACCATTTATGAATCAAACTGAGAGTAGAAGTTCTAAGGACAAGATTGCTCTGCTTCCTTGATTTTTATGACTTATTTATTCAAAGGCAGGAACATCTCTAAAGTACTTTTACTGAAATTAAAAATCTTGAAAACTACAAATTCACTAATGAAAACCCATCTCTAATATCCATTATGTTAATTAATAGCCAATAATTTACCTTTAAAATCAAATTTTATTATTTGGTTATGCTAGTTAATAAATATTCTAGTGTTGATTTCTAACTGTTCCAAAGATAGTTGGAATGCTATCATCCGTTGACTCAGAGTTAGCCCTTTGGAATAAAAATCTAGCTAATTATGCTTGGAATCTGCATTCTAAATTAATGCAAGTTGATCAGATCACTCTTTGAGATAGATTAAAGTTAACGTACTTTTCTATCTCACTGTCTAAACTATCTTGTATTGCTCATTTTCTCAGTTGTGTATGACTCTTTGCAATCCCATGGACTGCAGTACACCAGGCTTCCCTTTCCTTGACCATCCCAGAGCTTTCTCAAACTCATGTCCATTGAGTCAGTGATGCCATCCAAGCATCTCATCCTCTGTTATCTGTTTCTCCTCCTGCCTCAATCTTTCCAGCATCAGGGTCTTTTCTAATGAGTCGACTCTTTACATTAGATGGCCAGGTTATTGAAACTTCAGTTTCAACATCAGTCCTTCCATTGAATATTAGCGTTGATTTCCTCTAGGATAGACCGGTTTGATCTCTTTGATGTCCAAGGGACTCTCAAGAGTCTTCTCCAACACCACAGTTCAAAAGCATCAATTTTTTGGTGCTCAGCTTTCTTTTTTTTTTTTTTATTGGTTTTGCCATACAATGACATGATATCGCCATGGGTGTACATATGTTCCCCCTCCAGAACCTCCCTCCCTCCTCCCTCCCCCCGGGAAATTTAGAACCCCCCCCAAAATCTGTTTCCATTTTTCCCCATCTATTTGCATGAAGTGATAGGACTGGATGCCATGATCTTTGTTTTTTGAATGTTGAGTTTTAAGCCAGCTTTTTCACTTTCCTCTTTTACTTTCATCATGAGGCTCTTTAGTTCTTCTTTGCTTTCTGCTATAAGGGTAGCATATCTGAGGTTATTGATATTTGTCCTTGAAATATTGATTCCAGCTCATGCTTCATCCAGCCCATATTTCTCATGATGTATTTGGCATATACATTAAATAAGAAGGGTGACAATATACAGCCTCGATGTACTCCCTTCCCAATTTAGAACAAGTCTATTGTTTCATGTCCAGTTCTAACTGTTGCTGCTTTACCTGCATACAGGTTTCTCAGGAGGCAGCTAAGGTTGTCTGGTATTCCCATCTCTTGAAGAATTTTCCAGTTTGTTGTGATCTACGTGGTCAAAGACTTTAGCGTAGTCAATGAAGCAGAAGTAGATGCTTTGTCTGGAATTCTCTTGCTTTTTCCATGATCCAGTGGATGTTGGCAATTTGATCTCTGGTTCCTCTGCCTTTTCTAAAACCAGCTTGAACATCTGGAAGTTCTCAGTTCATGTACTGTTGAAGCCTGACTTGGAGAATTTTGAACATTACTTTGCCACTGTGTGAGATGAGTGCAATTGTGCTGTAGTCTGAGCATCCTTTGACATTGCCCTTCTTTGGGATTGGGGTGAAAACTGACCTTTTCCAGTCCTGTGGCCACTGCTGAGTTTTCCATATTTGCTGGTGTATTGAGTGCAGCACTTTAACAGCAACATGTTTTAGGATTTGAAATTCTCAACTGGAATTCCATCACCTCCTCTAGCTTTGTTTGTAGTGTTGCTTCCTAATGCCTTCCTCCGGTGGATATTCCCAACCTAGGAGTGGAAGCTTTGTTGCCTATGTCTCCTGTATTGCAGGTGGCTTCTTATCCCACTAAGCCCACCTAGAAAGCCCTTACCAAGAAACATACCACCTCTGGATACTTCAGAATGCTTCTCTAAAAATAAGAATATCTTCTTTAAAAACAGAAACAACAATGTAACACTTAATGAAGAGCATTAAAATGAACTAATACCAAATGCATCATAAAATTTTCCTAATTACTTTTATATATTCTTTCCTGATTATCTGTCTTAACTAAGATCTACTGCTCATAACTTTTATGTCCCTTTGGTTTTGTTTTTCTTCAGTAGCACCTTTCTGTAAAGAACCTCTCTTGAGCTGAAGAATATTGATTGTCTTAGAAAATGTTTCATCTCCATCTTCCAGATTTAGTTGGTTTTCCTTGTAGTGATTATTCTTCCCCTATAATTCTTGGAATTTCCTTAAATTAAAATTTAAAATTAATGCTCTCTTCAAAGTAAATAAAATATTTTTAGCAAAAAGATACTGTATACTTTATGAAGACTTAGTTTTTAGTGTCATTATAGACTCAAGACTTTTTATAGGTTCAATTTATAAAAGTATACATTTCTTTTTTGATATCTAAATTATTACACTTTTGTCCCATTTAAACCTCTTCAATTTGGCTCCTTGACTCCCATGTCCTTATTGCATGACCCATTTCATCTTTGAACATTTCCTTCCAACAGTTCAATTCAGCTACTCAGTGGTGTTTGACTCTTTGCAACCCTGTGGACTGCAGCATGCCAGACTTCCCTGTCCATCACCAACTCCTGGAGCTTGCTTGATCTCATGTTCACTGAATTGGTGATGCCATCCAGCCATCTCATCCACTCATCCACTGTCTCCCCCCACTCTTGTCTTCAGTCTTTCCCAGCATCAGGGTCATTTCTTCCCATCAGGTGGCAAAAGTATTGGACTTCCAGCTTCAGCATCAGTCCTTTCAATTAATATTCAGGACAGATTTACTTTAGGATTGTAATCAATGTAGTTAACTAATTTATCCATTCTTTTCAAAGAAGAAGATAAACAAAAGATTACCTAGTTCCTGAATTACTCTTTATTTTAGGGTCAAAGTTTTTCTTGTAAAAATGGTAAAAATTAAAAAAAATTATCTTCAAAAGTGAATGTCATAATAGTAGTATAGACAGTAGGGAATATCAAGCTCTTAGGATTTGAAATAACTCAGCTGGGCTTCCATCACCTCCACTAGCTTTGTTCACAGTGATGGTTCCTAAGGCCCACTTGACTTTGCATTTCAGGATGTCTGGTTCTAGGTGAGTGATTGCACCATTGTGGTTACCTGGGTCATGAAGATCTTTTTTGTATAGTTCTTCTGTGTATTCTTGCCACCTCTTCTTAATATCTTCTACTTCTAAATTCAACTTGGATCATCTCTGCTCTAGACATGTGGTCAGCCTTTACTTGGAGAAGCCCTGGATCTTGGAAAATGATACTAGAGACCAAAATTTCAGTACTAGAAGTTCCATATCAGTTTGATGGTTTGGGTGGCATGTATACATATTCCCCCCAAAATTAAAGAACAGAAATTTTATTTTTGAAACATCATTAAGAAATAGTTTTGTAATAGTTGGAAGCAGAAATTTCAATTAGCCTAAAAAGCAACTTAGTATTGTGTTCTGTATAAATCTTTTTGTAAATTTACTGTTTCTCAAGAACTCATTTTAAAAGTACATTTGAAAACAGTATAAGCTAGTAAGTGTTAGTACCTCAGTCATGTCCGACTCTTTGTGACCCCATGGACTATAGCCCACCAGGCTCCTCTGTCCATGGAGTTCTCCAGACAAGAATACTAGAATGGGTAGCCCTTCCCTTCTACAGGGAATCTCCCTGACCCAGGAATCAGACCCAGGCCCCCTGCATCGCTGGCAGAATCTTTACTGTCTGAGCCACCAGGGAAGCCCAATACTTTTATAATGGTATTTAAAGAATTATAGCAGAAAATATGTAAAACACTCAATATAGAGTAGTTTCTCTCCAAATGCTATTCCTTGTATCCTGCCAGTTAGAATGATTAATGAAATAAGCTGTTGTTAGTCTCCTTAAGGGAGGAAGAGGTTGAGGATGAAGGCAGTTCTCTCCTGAGAAAGTATTGCACTGCTCTGAAGTGAGGTGTTATTTGCCCTGTAAAGATGACTTGTTGCTTTAGCAATTCTGTAGGGGAGAGAAGGTCTTGCTTCCTCTCACCAGTTCATATCAATCCCCTTGCTTGGGTGACAGAATGCTGTGATATGTAGATTTTGCAGAGTGAGTGTTTCTCTATTATTTATGCCTTCTGAAGAGAAACATTGATCAAATCCAACACATCTGTACTGGTGATTTATTATTCCATTTTATTATCTTACAAGAGGATTAATGATTGAGGTAAAAGTCCATTCAGCTATTGGAGAAATAAATATATATGCACTTGGTTATTTTACTACACCAAAAGAATTTTAAATCTTTAATGTTTCATTGCGTTTAAGATAGCTTTGAGCAAGAAGTTTGAAATTTCTCCAAGTTTTGACTGAGCGGGGCTTTTTTCTGTTCTTTTGTTTGTTTTGTGATTAAGTAATAATCTTCTAAGTTCTAAAATTCACTGTGATGTTTAAAGCTTATAATAAGTCATGTTAATGTAAGTAGTTCAGACATTAACACCCCACAACTCTGATCTTCTAAGTAGAAAGAATTGTTCCCACATAAAGTAAAGTGGATTGGAGAAACCTCACTTCACCTGTGCCTTGTGAGGTCACCCTGGGGAAACCAGAGTCTACAATGAAAGAGTGAAACATCTTTTAGGTTACACCTTTATTTCAGTAGTCCATAGGGATGTAATTCATCTTATTATTTTAGACATGGTATCTAATGTATCTGTTCATAAAATATTAGATACTGACTAACATTGGCTTCCCTGGTGGCTCAGATGGGTAAAGAATCTGCCTGCAATGCAGGAGACCCAGGTTCAATCCCTGGATTGGGAAAATTCCCTGGAGAAGGGAATGGCTACCCACATCAGTATGCTTGCCTGGAGAATTCCATGGACTAAGGAGCCCTGTGGGCTACAGTCCGTGGTTGCTAAGAGTGGAACACAACTGAGCAACTAAATCTTTTTACTTTTCCTTTTTCACTTTCAACATTATCCTACTTCTTGCTTTTCCTATATCAACTCCTTGGTCTCAGAGTTGTTTGCATGATATACTTGCCAAATGTATCACTTGTGTTCTGAATTCTCTCCTTTTCTGGTCTATTCTAAACTTAATGGTTAATCTGTTGAACTACATTCTTCCAGCATCTTCAACTCATGTATCCCCTTAGCTTTCCTTCTGAACTGGTCAGAAAAACCTCAGTGCTTGGTCAGTCCTGTAATTCTCTTTTTGTTGTTGTTGTTATTTGCTTGTCTCTGCATTTGGATTTTTGTCCAAAAAAAGAGAAAAGACAATCCCAGTATTTTTTTGAATGTTGGTGCCACTAAACATTCATGTCCTTCAGCTTTATCTGGACCCAAGCACTGACCAGTCTGTTATTTAAAATGGACTGGCCAAGCTTTTTACTTCTTTTCTTAGTAAGGATACTAATCTTCAGTCATGATTACCACAATCATTATTACCACATGATACCACAATCTTCAGTCATGCTTTACAAGATAATCTTTCATTTAATGTGGCTGGAATTCCTTAGGTGGATCTGGCACCAATAACCAAGATATTTAATTTACTGTTGAGGGGCAAAAACAAATTCACAGTTTATGTGCATGTTTTATATAGCATATAAGACCAATTTAAAAAGAAATAAATAAAAAGTATAAAAATTAGTAGAATAAAATGCTTGTTAAAAATGTTTTCAGATGTGTCTTCTACATTTCCATATTCTTCCTCATATCCACAAATATGGCCACTTTCATCATTTATCTCTGTCTTTAGTTTTAGATACTTCAGACTTAAGATTCTTGAATTCTTGAATCCAGCAACTTCTCGGGCCAAAAACAAAATATTACTTCTGTCTCATGTATCTTTTCTGTCTAATTGCTTTGACTTATCTTGTCTAGAAACATAATCTCCAGGATCAAAATATCCCTGCTTATGTTATCTATTCCTTTTAAGTTACCATCTTAGTTTCTCTTTTACCTGTATCTCCTAAACTTTTTGGAAAAATGGGTTTTAGCCCTTATTTCCATCCTTTTCTTTACCCTCCAATCTCCCATAATTTGGTTTCTGTTCTTAAAACACTGTAAAAATTATTCTTGCTGAATCACCAACCATTTACTAACTGCCAAGCCCAAAGGCCAGCTATAATATTTGAGAAATAGTCACAGTATCCATGATAATATTCATATTAATGAGAACTAATATTTATTGGCATGTTCTGATATGGCTTGATTATGCATTTTTCATTCATTATCTCCTTCAATCCCCACAGTGTTTCTATGAGAGAGTTGCTATTATTATCCTCATTTTGCTGATAAGGTTTCAGTCAGAAATATGTAAATGGCTGTCACACTGTTAGTAAGGGGCAAAGTCAGATCTGAACCTAGATCTCCTTAAACTCTGCATTGCCTTGTCTTTCAGGATACCACACTCTCTTACTTTTCCATTGACTTTGGACTCTCAGGTATATTTTTTTTGGCAGATTCCTCTTTTTCATTGAACCTTTAAAATTAGTTCAGAATTTTTCTTTTTGTACAGCAGAATTAACTGAAGATATTTTTAAGATTACAGATATATGGCCCCACCCCAAAGATTGAAATAGAATATCAAGACTTGGAATGTTATGCATATCTAGAAGTGTGTGTCTTAAGACTCCCATGCTAATTTTCAAATATAGTGTAGTATGAGAACCACTGCTGCACAATCTTCTAATTATCTCATAGTTTCAAAATGCCTACCATTATAAACTGATATTCCAAAATCAGTTCAGTTCATTTCAGTCACACAGTCATGTCTGACTCTTTGACATTCCATATCTCCTAGCAAATTATATCTCCCCTTTCACTCTGTCTTTAATCCCTGGTCTTCAATATCTTTCTTCCTGCTGGAAAACTAAATCTGTACATCATGCAGGAAACTCATCATTTTCCCCCTGAAGCCCTTGGAGAAGCCAGGCATACGGTCACTGCTTTTCTGCTTGGATGATTTCCTTTTGCTACAAGATAGTATTTGAGGCTCTTAATATGGCATGTGTAGCCCATGATAGTCTGTCCTCTACCTATTCTGTAGCTCTTTCCCCCCCCAGTAGTTAATAATGTAAAATGTATTCTTCATCTTTCTTGAGTACTTGCACCTCCTTCTATACCTGTTGTTTCCTGCCTGTCTGTTTTTATGGTGTGGCCTATCTAAAATGCTGGGGCTTCTCAGGTGGTGAAGTGATAAAGAAACCACCTGCCAATGCAGAAGATACGAATTTGAACCCTGGGTTGGGAAAATCTCCTGGAGGAGGAAATGGCAAGCCACTCTGTTATTCTTGCCTGGAAAATTCCACGGACAAGGAGCCTGATGGGCTACAGTCCATGGGGTCATAAAGAGCTGGGTATGACTGAGCAACTGAACATACAAGCTGTCTAAAATGCTATCTGTGCTTTGTGACCCTGCCTTACTCCTTTCAAAATTGTATAGGTACCACCTCTTCCTCGAATTCTTGATTAATTCTTTTGTTTAGCTCTACACTTTGGTTAGATATGCCTCCTCTACATAATATTCTATGACTACTAACTGCAGTGCCTCTGTCTGCTGCTGTATTGAACTGAAATGGTATTTTCTAGCACATTGCTGCATGTTGGAACCAAGCCTGAGTATCCCTAGCCATTGCTCTGTGTTTCCTGATTTCCCTGTTAGAGGTTAGATATTGATTCTAGTCAGACTTGATTGGACAAGACCCTGCTTTAGTCCTGTTTTTTCTTTTTGTTTTTTTTTTAACCCGGCTGTGCAGCTGAGTTCCCAGTGGGCTTGAGCATATTGGGATTGTGACAAGCTTTAGTTCTAACTGAAGTAGACAAATACAATTTAGAATGGGAGATGATAAAATACAACAGGGGAAGTGTATAGAAATGTTAACGGACTGGAGAAACAACCCATTGATTTTGCTTTTGAGAGGATCATAGGGATGTGTTCCTAGATTAATTGAATTTTGAGTTTGGTCTAGTTTCATAAATGTAGATACTTTAAGTTTCTGAAAACTTTGAATGATGCCAGAGACACTGTATTTAAAAAATTGCTGTATTGTCAATTTTTAAAACCATGATTATTTCTTTATCATATATCTATACTTTCAAAGAATGCTTAATGTAGTCTATACATGAATGTCAGCATGGAACAACTCCAGGGTTGCCATCAGTATTTTATTTTATCACATTTGATCTTGTTGACCATGCCTGTCTTTATAGTGCTAATAGCATTCACACTGAATGCTATGTGAATAACACCCCTTGAAGTTGGACCATAGAGTGTCCTGGTTGAAAGCAACCCATAAATACATTTGTAAAGCATCAGTTATATAGCCGATCCTGGGCTAGGTTTCTTATGCCTTTGGAGAGGCAAAAACAAGTATTAGATCTGTTTTTCTAATTAAAGGATTTTTAGATGAGTTTATAGAAACAAAATTTAAGTATGTGTGTCTGATAAAAGGCAATGAGCTGTATTATATAAATAGGTGCTACATTGTTAAGCATGATGAAAATTGCTAGAAGGCAGAAGTCAGTGTAAACTGGAATAATAGGATTTTCTGATAAGTCTTTTGAAAACAGAGTAAGGTGTAAATAATCAGGGAAAGGAGATGAGTAATGTACAACAAACAAAGGCATAGCATATGAAATTGCACAAATGATACCGAAATCTGGAGGGGAGTTCAGAAAATCTTTCAAATTATATTTGTGTGTGGTCAGCAGAGGATGTTGAAAAATGCTCTCACTAAGCAAAGCTAATGAGATCAGTGATTTGTTTGCTTGTTTGTTTTTCTTTCACCACTTAATATCTCACTGTCTTATAAACAGTATCCAGGTTTTGATAAAGAACCACAACCCATAGGCATCAAGGGAAATCAAGTAAACATTTGTAAGGAAGAGTTAGTTCCTTTCTTCCTGGTCTTGATTTTATTTACTCAATTAATTATTTAATCTTAACAAGGAACATAGCCTCCCTATTCTCTCTTTTGAAGTAATCAACAGTGAAGGAGGCAAGGCTGTAAATGGACTCTATGCAGAGGGATAAAAAAATTGCAAATAACGTGTTTTAAGTACCACTACTGTAACAGCAGCAGCTTGGTAATAATAATAAAAAAGTAATTTATATAGAACACATCTGTGAAAGGTTATTATATAGAGAATGATGACTGGTTGTTCTCTAATACAAGAAGGCACAGAAAAAGAGGATCTGGATTTAAATAATAGTAGGTTATATTATTGAAAGAGAGTGATATTTTACCAGTAAGACTTTAACATAAGTAGGAATGGTTATTCATCTGTCAAGAACATTTTAAGTTTAAGCCAGTATGTAACTAAGGAGGGTGAATTCAAAACCTATCTTGTAAAAAGATGGTCATTTTTTTTTTTAATAATTTGAATCCTAGAGAATGTATTCCTAGAATAGCAGCCTGTGTTGCTTAGGTGGGACTTTACATCATTATTTTGTTTTCTTTTTGAGATGGATACTTGATTCCCCATATTCCAGTGGAGAAGATACACCCTGAGTAATTATAGAACCTGCTCAGTGTCACACAGCTACCTACTAGTGGTAGAGTAGGAGCTCAAAACTAGGTATTTCAACATCAAAGTCAATGCTTAAAATGCAGCTTTTCCATGAAGAAACTTTCAAAAATATTCTACAATGGCCCTCAAGTTGTAGATGAAGAAATGGTGGCCCAGATAACTAAAATAACAAAATTTTAAGAGCAACAGAAGTTGAATTCTCCCATCTTTCATGCCTGCCTGCTTGCTTTGTCTCTTCAGTCATGTCTGACTTTTTGCAGCCCTATGGACTGTTGCCGACTGGGCTCCTCTGTCCATGGGATTCTCCTGGTAAGAATACTTCATATAAGTGTGTGACTCTCCTGAGCTCTCTTCCATGTACTAAGAGCAGTGTGAATGAGTGCTTGTGCATCATATTCACCTTCAGGTCCAGTTTGCAGCAGAGGACTCAAAACTTGTTCTTTAGTGACAGGATAAACTATGAAATTCAAATAATTCATAATGCAGCCCTCATCTCCTGTCTCCGAAAGATGTAATATTTCTTGTGCTGATACTCTCCCAGGTGTGTGCCAATAGCGTTAACAATGTCATAGGAAACCTGAAAGAAACTAGATAAGAGAGCTAACTAATCTCTCCACTAGAAAAGGGATAGAGTGCTTTCAAAACATAATATTGAAAAGACTGAATGAATGGGTGTGTGAAATGTTGGAGAATGGGGTGGGGCAGTAGAAATGGAGAAGAGATAAATTTGTAAACAACTGCCATGATGAGCAGATTTCTCAGAAGAGAAATGTCTTTAGAGGATTTTTAGGAAATTTCATGCAGTTTGTGTAGTTTAGTTCCTCACCCTTCCTCCTGACCCTGTACCAGCTTTGCAAGGCAATTCAGTAAAATCCTGCATTGCTCCGCAATGCTTTTAAAAGAAGAATTATATTTTTGAGGTAATGAAGGAAATCCTTCAATGGTCACTTTATATGAACAGGAAGCTCAATTCCTTTGGTTTGTTCTTATAGCTGTGACTTTAAACACTGAATTTCATGCCTAATATTACAATTTTGTTACAATGAAATATTGATTTTTTCATCTCATGTGTTTATTTATTTATTTTTATTTTGGGAATTGAAGGGTTTGTTGGTTTTAGCTAGTAAAGATCATTATGGTTTCTCTTTTTTCAACATCTTTCCTATCCAGTCAGTGTTCATGTACGTCTGTTAAGTTTCTGGCTTTACCACTCCATGCTTAAAAGCTACCTTCAAGATTAAACCTATACTCTTTCCTTGGCATATAAAACCCATCATGATCTAGATACAAACCCACTAATCCTGTCACCTAGTAGGAATGTGTCTAGTGTGAGAGGTACCTCAAATATTGTCCTAATTTAAGAGTCCCTAAACATGCTGCTACGCTTCTTGTTAGGGACCTTTTCACACACCATTTTTGTAGCCTTTCTTTTGGCTTTTTTTTTTTTTTTCTGTCTGATGAATATTGTCTTCAAAATAAAGCTTAAATGCCACTTATATTATCTTCCCAAAGCACAGAAAGCTCTACTTTATTTGTGTAGCATAAGGTTTTGGTGGTTCCCTTTATTATTGAACATACCACAGTATTGTGCAATACCTAACTGTTTTTGGCTTCTAGGATACAAATTGTATCTTATTTGTGTAGGTTTGCTTAGAATAGCACATGACATACAGTAGGTATTAAAACAGTTTTTGCTGGAATAAGTTGAATTTGACTAGAGGATCAAATTTTTTAAACAAATTACCTAGTATTTCTACATGGATTTAAATCAAGGAATTTTGGGGAAGAGAAGAAACACATGTCACAGCCCTTGGGACATATAACTCCATTTCATCATGTATGCAAATATGATTCCTAGGCTTCCATGGAGGTAGAATTCTTTGAAGACTAGGCCCTCATCATCTGTTGAGAAGATGGCCTGCTTAAGTCTTATTTACAAAGAACTAAGGTTTCTGAGATATTGTGTTGTGACATATTTTGAGGAACAGACTGCCACCAAATGAAGGTAGAGGGAAGACAAAAGGAGCAGGATGTCCTCAGGTTATGGGATGTTGGATACTACACAGGTGATGAAGAAATTGGATGGACGACAGCTTCTGTAGGACCACTACTCTTTCCTATATTACAACTCATTTAGATTCTAGAATTCTCCTTGCTCTGTGGGCTACTGAAGATAAGGCCTAGTGCAAGTCATTCTGTGCATTTTAATAGCTCATATCTGAAATTTTTGAAGAGGCAAATACTGATTAATATGAGCAATTAGGAAAAAATAAGGTAGACTTTGTGGTGTGTTAGGATGAGAAAATGGGGTGTGGTCATCATCATGTGTGTGTACCACCTCTATCATGCCTGGTTTCTAGCAGTTAGGTCTGTTTTAGTATTAACTCTCTGCAACATCCCGTTCCCTCCTGGGCTTCCCCTTTAGCTGGATCCACAGAGATGTTTTCCAAGACCCTCTCATAATTTAGTTCCAGAAAGTAGACTCCTTTTGTGGCATGTTAAGGACAGTTTACCTTCAAGACCAGAAAGGGAAAATGGATCTCATCTTCACTGCTTACTGAACTATTAATTTCTCAAGTCCAATGTTGAAAATGGCCTAGTGGTTAAAGAATCTGCCTGCAATGCAGGAGACACAGGAGATGTGGGTTTGATCCCTGGGTCAGGAAGACCTCCTGGAGAAGTAAATGGTAACTCATTCCAATATTTGTGCCTGAAAAATTCCATAGACAGAGGATACTGGCAGGCTACAGTCCAAAGGGTTACAAAGAGTCAGGCACAACCAAGCAACTAAGCACAGCACACAAAACACAGCGTTGGAAAGTAATAAAAAGCCTTCTGTATTCTCTTCAGTTTTGTCTCTACCAGAACATTATATATTTCTATAGGTAACCAGATACCTGCTGGTTACAAAAGATACTGCAACCTGAACCTGACAACTCATGAAAGAACAAATAGCTGCTGATGAGTCATTTGCTCAGAAAGATTTTACCTTGCTTTTGTCATTGCCTCAGCCAATATCTTATGCTCTGGAAGTTGCCCTTACCGGTTCCATTGCTTACAGGAATCCGTGTTGCAAATGTGCTACAAGCTGATAAACTCAAACTTTGAGTCTTTTATATTTGATATTTCATAAGGCAGTACAGTGACCTTCTTTTTTTTTTCTCTTTTTTCTTTGGCCTCTGATGGTAAAAGTGGGTATCTTCCTTTCAGTTTAAGTATAATTGAACTTGAGCTGTTCACAGAAGCTAGTAAACTTTGCCATATGTTGCCTAAAAACAAATCCTAACTTCAATTTGAGTAGCACCTTTCATGTTAGTGCTCTAAATTGCTTCGCAGTGATACATCATCAATATTTCACAACAAGGCACCAGTGAGCAGCATATTCAGTGATTTAGCCATCACTTTGAATAATGTAGAGAAGCAACAACCAGAGGAAAACAAATATCTTTTAAAAACTGTATAATGATAAAGATTTAGTATTTTCCAAGTGTTTACCTCAAACCATGCTTAAAAGAACAGTCTAGCCGAAAAGTACAAAAATGCTCCAGAGGCACCATTAATATTTGCATCAGTAAATCCACATCAAACAACAAAAACAAGCCACTACTGTACATATAAGTATATACCTGATATCTTATTTGACACTTACAACTTTGAATACAGTCTGTGAAACATTTTTAAAATTAAGAATGGGAGTGCAATTTGTGCAAGCTAGGAACAAGAGAAGTTAGTACTGAAATACCACATCTAGTACCTCCAGAATTCTCATGCCTCCAGAATCCATATTATTTCATCTTATTGTCATATCCATAGTTCAGTGCTCATTTTTAATTGTCTTGAAAAATACATGTACATCTGACTGGTTTTATTGAATCTAGTTTTGACTTGACTTGACTAGCTTGACTATTCTACCCTACTTCCTTATACATTCCTCATAAAAAGAGCCAGGGTGAATTTTCTTTCTTTTTTTTTTATTTTATTTTTTTTAATTGTTTTTGCCATACATTGTTATGATATCACCATGGGTTTACATATGCTTCCCCTCCGGAACCCTCCTCCCTCTTCCCTCCCCCCCCGGGAAATCTCGCTGCACCAGCCCCGAGCATCAATCCTGGGCTGGCGATTGATTAGACATATGAAAATTAATTAAAGTAGATAATGCCTCTTCTTAGCTAAAAATACTTTCCAATGACTCTCCATAGATTTTAGAATATTTAAAATCCTTAGCATGGCACATAGGCCTTTCATGAATTAACTTCTACCTAAACTTCTACCCAAATCTTTTTTCATTCACAAAATGAGTACCTATGTTGTCTCAGCACATTGAACTCTTTGTAATTCCCTGAGCATATGACCTTCTCTGTCACCTCTGGATTTTGAATGTATTCAGCATCCTACAAATATACCAATTATACCAATGTATAATCACCTGTTAACTCAAGTTTTTCTCTCACTAGGGCAAGACCTATTACATATAGTCATTAATGACTGATATATGATACCTAATACTTCATTTCTGAATTGCACATAATTTAATAAGAATCACTAAAACCTCTATACCAGTCATAGCTCCTGTTCTATTGCACAGAGCTTGGCCCAGGCTACAACCTCAAAATCTTAAATTTTTAGTATTTTACAAAGGTTAAAGCCTTTGACTGTGTGGATCACAATAAACTGTGGAAAATTTTGAAAGAGATGGGAATACTAGACCATCTGACCTGCCTCTTGAGAAACCTGTACGCAGGACAGGAAACAATAGTTAGAATTGGACATGGAACAAAAGACTGGTTCCAAATAGGAAAAGAGGTACATCAAAGCTGTATATTGTCACCCTGCTTATTTAGCTTATATGCAGAGTACATAATGAGAAATGCTGGGCTGGAAGAAGCACAAGCTGGAATCAAGATTGCAAGAGAAATATCAATAACCTCAGATATGCAAATGAAACCACCCTTATGGCAGAAAGTGAAGAGGAACTAAAAAGCCTCTCGATGAAAGTGAAAGAGGAGAGTGAAAAAAAATGGCTTAAAGCTCAACATTCAGAAAACTAAGATCATGGCATCTAGTCCCATCACTTCATGGCAAATAGATGGGGAAACAGTGGAAACAGTGGCTGACTTTATTTTTCTGGGCTGCAAAATCACTGAAGATGGTGATTGCAGCCATCAAATTGAAAGAAGCTTACTCCTTGGAAGGAAAGTTATGACCAACCCAGATAGCATATTAAAAAGCAGAGACATTACTTTGCCAACAAAGGTTCATCTAGTCAAGGCTATGGTTTTTCCAGTAGTCATGTATGAATGTGAGAGTTGGACTGTGAAGAAAGCTGAACGCCAAAGAATTGATGTTTTTGAACTGTGGTGTTGGAGAAGACTTTTGAGAGTCCCTTGGACTGCAAGGGGATCCAACCAGTCCATCCTAAAGATCAGTCCTGGGTGTTCATTGGAAGAACTGATGTTGAAGCTGAAACTGCAATACTTTGGCCACCTCATGGGAAGAGTTGACTCATTGGAAAAGACCCTGATGCTGGAAGGATTGGGGGCAGGTGGAGAAGGGGACAACAGAAGATGAGATGGCTGGATGGCATCACGAACTCGATGGACATGGGTTTGGGTAAACTCCGGGAGCTGGTGATAGACAGGGAGGCCTGATGTGCTGCGATTCATGGAGTCTCAAAGAGGTGGATACAACTGAGTGACTGAACTGAATGAATCTCTTTTAGAATCTATTGAAAGTGAAGACTATTTCAACAAAATAAAAATGAAGACAATTGCATACAGAAATTTCCATACATCTCCAGAAGGTTTATAAATACCTTGAATTCAATTTAGAGATTTGCAGCTAAAAAAAAACTACTCTAAGGTGTTCCCACGTTGATAAACAATCCATTGGGGAATTTGTTCATTTGTATTGGCTTACTCCATCTCATCCCAGTTTAGAGAATCATGGAATCTCTGGGTCAGAAAAACCTTTAAATATTGCATATACCAATTTCATATCTAATATATGAACCATCTCTACAATGTTTCTATTATACATTTTTTATGTTAAATATTTTTTATCCAAGGAAAGCAAAGCCACTATTGCCTAAGCTTGACAAGATATATTTTGAAAGATCCTGTCTAATTAAGAATTTTCTGAGGTACCTCATTTGAGCTCAGACATAAAAGGAGCTTGGAAGTCAAAACTTTCATTCTTAAAATAAGAAAAAAGTTAAGCAAACTGAAACTCAGTGATGTCTCTTGGACCCATCAGAGAACTGAGATTCTTCAGGCAAGAATACTGGAGTGGATAGCCATTCCCTTCTCCAGGATAAATACACTAATTCCTATTTTTCTCAGTTCCTATTGCCCAATATAACATATGGCTTTCAAAAATTATTATAAGACCAGTCAAAAGGGAAGACAAAGTGTAATCTGAAGCCAGAATCAGAAATAACTCAGGGATGGTGAGGATATTGCAATTATCAGGCATGGAATTAAAATTAATAATTATTAATATGTTAAGTGATCTAATTAGAGATGAAGATAATCACAAGGACAAATGGGTAGTGTAAGCAGAAAGGAAAATCTAATTGTTAGTTACTCAGTCATGACCAACTCTTTGTGACCCCATAGACTGTAGCCCACTAGGCTCCTCTGTTCATGGAATTCTCCAGGTTAGAATAATGGAGTGGATTGCCATGCCCTCCTCCAGGGATTGAACCTGGATCTCTCTCATTGCAGCATATTCTTTATCATCTCAGCCACCAAGGAAACCCCAAGAACACTGGAGTCAGTAGCCATTCTGTTTTCCAGTGGATCTTCCCTTCTCCATCTGATATTCCCAACCCAGGGATCAAACCTGGGTCTACCATGCTGCAGGCGGATTCTTTACTATCTGAGCCACTAAGGATCAGTAGAATTGATACAATAGAAGAAGAAAAATGAAAAAAACAAAACAAAACAAAACAATGAGCTTGAAAATAGGTCAGTAGAAGTAAGAAGATGGAAGATGATGGAGTAAAGGGACATGCACTCATCTTTATCTGCAAAAATTTCAAAGTTGAAACTCACTGCTGAACAGTCATTTACAGGAGAATGTTGGATCTCACCAAGATAAGATACCCCACATCCAAGAGCAAAGGAGAAGCCCCATCAAGATGGTGGGGGAAGGGGGGCAAAATCACATTTAGAATCAGACCCCATACATGCAGAGATGCTTGGAGGGCTTAAACAAACCTTGTGCACACCAGGAGTCTGCACAGAGACTGATCCAGACATGCTTTTGAGTGTTTGAGTGTCTCCTGCAGAGATATGGGTCAATAGTGGCCTGCCACAGGGACAGGGGCTCTGGGTGCAGCAGACCTGGGTGTGGCATAAGCCCTCTTGGAGTAGGTCACCATTAAACCCATCATAGAGCCCCCAGAAATTACACAGGACGGACAAAACATTGTACACACCAGGACCCAGGAGAAAGGAGCAGAGAGCCCACAAGAGACTGACCCAGACTTCCCTCCGAGTGTCCAGGAGTCTCCAGCAGAAACTGGGTCTGCGGTGGCCTGCTGGACGGAACCCTGCTGAAGGGTTGAGGAACTGAGTGCTGCAGTGTTTGCATGAGACCTCTTGAAGGAGATCACATTATCTTCATTATCTCCACCATAGTTTGGCCTCAAGTCAAACAACACAGCCCAACCCAGCAAAAGAAAATTGGGTGAAAGATTACAGAGCATGGCCCCGCCCAACAGAACAAGACCCAGTATCCCCCTCAATCTCTCACATCAGTTCAGTTCAGTTCAGTCACTCAGTCATGTCTGACTTTTTGCAACCCCATGAGCCACAGCACAAGGCCTCCCTGTCCATCACCAACTCTTGGAGTTTACCCAGACTCATGTCCACTGAGTTGGAGATGCCATCCAACCATGTCATCCTTGGTCATCCCCTTCTGCTCCGGCCCTCAATCTGTCCCAGCATCAGGGTCTTTTCAAATGAGTCAGCTCTTCGTATTAGGTGGCCAAAGTACTGGAGTTTCAGCTTCAGTGTCAGTCCTTCCAGTGAACACCCAGGACTGATCTCCTTTAGAACGGACTAATTGGATCCCTTTGCAGACTCTCAAAAGTCTTCTCCAACAACACAGATCAAAAGTATCAATTTTTCTGTGCTCAGCATTCTTTATAGTCCAACTTTCACATTCATGCATAACTACTGGAAAAACCATACCTTTGACTAGACGGACCTTTGTTGGCAAAGTAATGTCTTTACTTTTTAATATGCTATCTAGGTTGATCATAACTTTGCTTCCAATGAGTAAGTGTCTTTTAATTTCATGGCCACAATCACCATCTGCAGTGATTTTGGAGCCCAGAAAAATAAAGTCTGACACTGTTTCCCTATCTATCTGCCATGAAGTGATGGGACCAGATGCCATGATCTTAGTTTTCTGAATGTTGAGCTTTAAGCCAACTTTTTCACTCTCCTCTTTCACTTTCATCAAGAGGCTCTTTAGTTCTTCTTCACTTTCTGCCATAGCAATGGTGTCACCTGCATATCTGAGGTTATTGATATTTCTCTCAGCAATCTTTATTCCAGCTACTGCTTTCTCCAGCCCAGCGTTTGTTATTATGGACTCTGCGTATAAGTTAAATAAGCAGGGTGACAATATACACCCTGACATACTCCTTTTCCCATTTGGAACCAGTCTTTTGCTCTATGTCCAGTTCTAGCTTTTGCTTTCTTACCTGCATACAGGTTTCTCAAGAGGCAGGTCGTCTGGTATTCCCATCTCTTTCAGAATTTTCCACAGTTTATTGTGATCCACACAGTCAAAGGCTTTGGCATAGTCAATAAAACAGAAATAGATGTTTTTCTGGAACTCTCTTGCTTTTTTGATGATCCATCAGATGTTGGCAATTTAATCTCTGATTCCTCTGCCTTTTCTCAATCCAGCTTGAACATCTGGAAGTTCATGGTTTACATATTGTTGAAGCCTGGCATGGAGAATTTTGAGCATTACTTTACTAGTGTGTGAGATGAGTGCTATTGTGCAGTAGTTTGAGCATTCTTTGGCACTGCCTTTCTTGGGATTGGAATGAAAACTGACATTTTCCAGTTCTGTGACCACTGCTGAGTTTTCCAAATTTGCTGACATATTGAATGTGGCACTTCACAGCATCTTCTTTCAGGATTTGAAAGAGCTCAAAACTGGAATATCATCACCTCCACTAGCTTTGTTTGTAGTGATGCTTCCTAAGGCCCACTTTACTTCACATTCCAGGATGTCTTGCTCTAGGTGAATGATCACACCATCATGATGATCTGGGTCATGAAGATCTTTTTTGTATAGTTCTTCTGTGTATTCTTGCCACCTCTTCTTAATATCTTCTGTTTCTATTAGGTCCATACCATTTCTGTCCTTTATTGTGCCCATCTTTTATTCCCTTGGTATCTCTAATTTTCTCAAAGAGATTTCTAGTCTTTCTCATTCTATTGTTTTCCTCTGTTTCTTTGCAGTGATCACTGAGGAAGGTTTTCTTATCTCTCCATGCTATTCTTTGGAACTCTGCTTTCGAATGGGTATATCTTTCCTTTTCTCCTTTGCTTTTCACTTCTCTTCTTTTCACAGTTATTTGTAAGGCCTCCTGAGACAGCCATTTTGCTTTTTTCCATTTCTGTTTTGTGGAGATGATCTTGCTCCCTGTCTCCTGTACAGTGTCATGAACCTCTGTCCATAGTTCATCAGGCACTCTATCAGATCTAGTCCCTCAAATCTATTTTTCACTTCCACTGTATAGTCGTAAGGGATTGTATTTAGGTCATACCTTAGGGTCTAGTGGTTTTCCCCACTTTCTTCAATTGAAGTCTGAATTTGGCAATAAGGAGTTCATGATCTAAGCTGCAGTCAGCTCCTCATCTTGTTTTTAGTGACTGTGTAGAGCTTTTCCATCTTTGGCTGCAAAGAATATAATCAATCTGATTTCAGTGTTGACCATTTGGTGATGTCCATGAGTAGAGTCTTCTCTTGTGTTGTTGGAAGAGGGTGTTTGCTATGATGAGTGTGTTCTCTTGTCAAAACTCTATTAGCCTTTGCTTTGCTTCATTCTATACTCCAAGGCCAAATTTGCCTATTACTCCAGGTGTTTCTTAACTTCCTATTTTTGCATTCCAGTCCCCTCTAATGAAAAGAATATCTTTTTTGGGTGTTAGTTCTAAAAGATCTTGCAGGTCTTCATAGAACCATTCAACTTCATCTCTTAGCATTATAGTTCAGGGCATGGACTTGGATTACCGTGATATTGAATGGTTTGCCTTGAAGACAAACAGATCATTCTGTTGTTTGAGATTCTATCCAAGTACTGCATTTCGGACTCTTTTGTTGACTATGATGGCTACTCCATTTCTTCTATGGGATTCCTGCCACAGTAGTAGACATAATGGTCATCTGAGTAATATCATCCATTCCAGTTCATTTTAGTTCGGTGATTCCTTCAGTGTTGACGTTCACTCTTGCCATTTCCTGTTTGACTACTTTCAACTTGCCTTGATTCATGGACCTAACATTCGAGGTTCCTATGCAATATTCCTCTTTGCAGCATCGGACCTTGCTTCTATCAACAGTCACATCCACAATTGGGTGTTTTTTTTTTTTCTTTGGCTCAATCTCTTCATTCTTTCTGAAGTTATTTTTCCACTGTTCCCCAGTAACATATTGGGCACCTATTGACCTGGGGAGTTCATCTTTCAGTGTCCTATGTCTTTGCCTTTTCATACTGTTCATGGGGATCTCAAGGCAAGAATACTGAAGTGGTTTACCATTCCCTCCTCCAGTGGACCACATTCTGTCAAACCTCTCCACCATGACCCATCTGTTTTGGGTGGCTCCATATGCCATGGCTTAGTTTCATTAGTAGCAGTAGTAGTGTTAGTCGTGTCTGACTCTTTGCAACCCCATGGACTGTGGCCCGCCAGGCTCCTCTGTTCATGGGATTCTCCAGGCAAGAATACTGGGGCGGGTTGCCATTCTCTTCTCAAGTCTCATGTGCATAATGATTCCAGTTTTTGATTTCCTCAAAATAAAGGACATGAGACAAGCCACATGAACTGTCCACCATGCAGCTAAATAAGAGAACATGGTTTAGGCATGGGCACTGGAGGCACTGATAAGGGATCATCAAGAAAAAAAAATTTAGGCTTAAGTGTTGAGAATAGAAGGGTCCTGTAAAGTAATTCCTCTATGAATAGATGACCAGAGGGAAGTACAGGGGCCCAAGTTGGAGGCACCACAATTAGGGATAAAGAAGAAGGATTTAGTGCAGAAAAAAAAAAGAATTCAGAAGACAAATAAGAAGGCCTTCATTGAGTTGCATCTATTACTGTGGGCAAAAATCTGTTAGAAGGAATAAAGTAGCCCTCAGTGTAAACAAAAGAGTCCAAAGTGTAGTACTTGAATGCAGTCTCAAAAATGACAGAATGATCACTATTTGTTTCAAACCATTGTTTCAAACCATTCAGTGTCACAGTAATCCAAGTCTATGCCCCAAACAGTAATGCTGAAAAAGCTGAAGTTGAATGTTTCTATGAAGACCTACAAGATCTTCTAGAACCAACATCCCCCCAAAATATTGTTTTCATTATAGGGGACTGGAATGTAAAAGTAGGAAGTCAAGAAGTCCCTGGAGTTACAGGCAGGTTTGGAGTTAGAGTACAAAATGAAGCAAGTCAAAGGCTAACAGTGTTTTGACAAGAGAATGCACTGGTCTTAGCAAACACCCTCTTCCAACAACACAAGAGATGATTCTACACTTGGAAGTCCCCAGATGGTCAATACCAAAATCAGACTGATTATGTTCTTTGCAGCCAAAGATGGAAAAGCTCTATACAGTCACTAAAAACAAGATAGGGAGCTGACTGTGGCTTAGACAATGAACTCCTTATTGCAAAATTCAAACTTAAATTGAAGAAAGTAGGGAAAACCACTAGACCATTCATGTATGACCTAAATAAAATCCCTTACCATTATACAGTAGGAGTGAGAAATAGACTCAAGGGATTAGATCTGATAGACAGAGTACCAAAGAACTATGGACAGAGTTTAGTGACACTGTAAAGAAGTCAGTAATGAAGACCATCCCCAAGAAAAAGAAATGTGAAAAGGCAAAATGGTTGTCTGAGGAGGCCTTAAAAATAGCTGAGAAAAGAAGAGAAGTGAAAAGCAAAGGAGAAAAGGAAAGATATACCCATTTGAATGCAGAGTTCCAAAGAATGGCAAGAAGAGATAAGAAAGCCTTCCTTAGAGATCACTGCAAAGAAACAGAGGAAAATGATAGGATGGGAAAGACTAGAGATCTCTTTGAGAAAATTAGAGATACCAAGGGAAAATTTCGTGCAAAGATGGGCACAATAAAGGAGAGAAATGGTATGGACCTAACAGAAGCAGAAGATATTAAGAAGAAGTGGCAAAAATACACAGAAAAACTATACAAAAAAGATCTTCATGATCCAGATGATCACAGTGATATTATCACTCACCTCTAGCCAGACATCCTGGAATGTGAAGTCAAGTAGACCTTAGGAAGCGTCACTATGAACAAACCTAGTGGAGGCAATGGGATTTTCAGGTGAGCTATTTCAAGTCCCAAAAGATGATGCTATGAAAGTGCCACATGCAACATGTCAGCAAATTTGGAAAACTCATCAGTGGCCACAGAACTGGAAAAGGTCAGTTTTCATTTCAGTCCCAAAGAAAGCCAAAGCTAAAGAATGTTCATCTACTGCACAATTGGCTTCATCTCACATGCTAGCAAAGTAATGCTCAAAATTCTCTAAGGTAAGCTTCAACAGTACGTGAACCATGAACTTCCAGAAGTTCAAGCTGGATTTAGACAAAGAAGAGGAATCAGGGATCAAATTTCTTACATCCATTGGATCATTGAAAAACTGAAAGAGTTCCAGAAATACATCTTTTTCTGCTTTATTGAATACACCAAAGGCTTTGACTATTTGGGTCACAATAAATTGTGGAAAATTATGAAAGAAATGGGAATACCAGGCCACATGACCTGCCTCCTGAGAAATTTGTATGCACATCAAAAAGCAACAGTTAGAACTGGACATGGAACACAAACTGGTTCCAAATTGGGAAAGGAGTATGTCAAGGCTGTATATTGTCACCCTGCTTATTTATGTGTAGGGTACTTCATGGGAAATGCTGGGCTGGCTGAAGCACAAGCTGGAATCAAGACTACAAGGAGAAATACCAATAATCTTAGATACACAGATGATATTACCCTTTTGCTAGAATGCAAAGAAGAACTAAAGAGCCTCTTACTGAAAGTAAAATGAAGAGTGAAAAATTTGACTTAAAACTTAACATTCTAAAAACTAAGATCATGGCATCTGATCCTATCATTTCATAGGAAAGAGAAGGGGAAACAATGGAAGCAGTGAGATACAGTGAGAGATTACATTTTTTTGGCTCCAAAGTCACTGCAGATGGTGACAGCAGCCACAAAATTAAAAGACGCTTGCTCCTTGAAAGAAAGGCTATGACCAACCTAGACAGCATATTGAAAAGCAGAGACACTACTTTGCTAACAAAGGTTCATCTAGCTAAAACCATGGTTTTTTCCAGTAGTCATGTATGAATGTGAGAGTTGGACCATAAAGAAATCTGAGCACTGAATAATTGATGCTTTTGAACTATGGTGTTGGAAAAATACTCTTGAGAGTTCCTTGGACTGAAAGGAGATCCAACTGGTAATCCTAAAGGAAATCAGTCTGAATATTCATTGAAAGGACTGATGTTGAAGCTGAAACTCCAGTACTTTGGCTACCTGATGTGAAGAATTTGACTGATTGGAAAAGACCTGATGTTGGGAAAGATTTGAGGTGGAAGGAGAAGGGGATGACAGAAGATGAGATGATGGGATGGCATCACTGACTTGTTGGACATGAGTTTGAGTAAGTTCCGGGAGTTGGTGATGTACAGGGAAGCCTGTTTTGTTGCAGTCCATGGGATCACAACGAGTTGGACATGACTGAGGGACTGAACTGAAGTGAACTGAGAAGTAAGAACATGAACAGATGAGCAAGAAGAGAACAGAGTAAATTGTTGAAGTTGACAGAATAGAAACACCAATAAATAATTTTATATTCAGTAGAATTATCTTTTCAATGTAAAGGAAGAATAAATACTTTATCAGAAAAAAAAAAAAAACCGAGAGAATTCATTGCCAGCATGCCTGCCATAGAAAAATAATAAAACAAGTTCTTCAGGCAAAGAGAAATAATAAACTAAAAAAATTGGATCTGTGTAAAGAAAAGAAAAGCAAAAGACAGAATACAAATATATGAAAGGACTCACTGAAGGGAGTTTGGGGGAAAGGTGTTGACTTGTACAACTTTCGAAATGAATGGACTTTGTAAAACTAAAGGTATTATCCTCTAGTTGATAAAATTATTTCCCATGGGCATGTAGGTTGGCAGTTCAACAGTTAAGTGAGTGGATAAGTGGATGATGGGAACCATGTTGTTACTTTTGGAGAGGGAGGTTATAAACAGAAAGTAGGGGAGGCTAGAATGATCCATGTGGGAGTTTGAGACATCAGTACAAACTGAAGTTTGGGCTTAGTATGGATAGTTGAGTATTTCTACATGTTTGGTATACTATATACTTCCTTGCTCTTCTGATTTAGAGGAACTGAAAACAGTAATACTACAGTAATAATGAACACACAAAGCACCTAGGACTTAGTTTCTAATGTCATTCTTCACTGTAGTGCCAGAGAATAAGAAAAAGCAGACACACACACCACACACACACGATCAATGTGTTATGTCAAAGGGATATAGGTCCTACTGAGAAAGTGTCTAATTACTGAGGTTGAAACACTTTGAGCATCAAAATTGGTCAGATAGTATTGAATTATAATCCAGAATACAAAATAAACATATATGAATCCATGCTGATATAAATGACTAATTACACTAACTTACTAAATATGAGAGCATAGACAAATTTCCCATGCAGAAGAATTCTAAATAATTTTATGTATATACTCTGACCTCAAGGAGTTGAAGGATAACTTGCCACTCTTTAAGTGTGGGCTACACACAGTGATTTCCTTCCTTAAAAATACAGAGTATGGAAAGGGAAGGAAAAGTAACTTTGCTGTGGAGAAATCTGATCACCATTACATCAAGCAGGAATATGTGATCAAGGTTAGTGTCAACAGTGATAAGTCATGCTGACGGTGTATAATCTTGCTATGATGTGATGACAATGGTACGCTAACTCTTTGGTCTTCCTCCCTAAAACTCGTGACCCTGCAGGAATCAGGCATCAGACAGATCCCAATGAGGAACATTTGACAAAATACCTGACAAGTCTTCCTCTAAATATCGAGGTTATCAAAAACAGAATATCCGAGAAAGTGTCATAGCCAAAAGAAACCAAAGGAGATTTGACAAATAAATCTAATGTGATTTGTTGGGTGAAAATCTGAAACAGAAAAGGATATTGGTAAAAACTAAAGAAATCTAAATAAACATGGATTTAAAATTTAATAGTATGTATATAATGGTTTACTAATTTTTACATATATATCATACAAGTGTTTGATGTTAAAAAAAAAAAAAGGAAAACTGATTATGGGGTATGCATGAGCCTTTTGTACTATCTTTACAACTTCTCCATTCTCTTCCCACTCCCTCAGGAGAGTCCTGCTTCCTGTGACTGGTTTATATGGGTTGCAAAGCCAGAGCCTGGCCTCTGGCTTCTGTTGGAGCAACTCTAAAGAGCAGGAGTTCGCTGCAACACTGGCTGAGTTCTCTGTTTAAAATCACATCACAGTTCAATGTTACCCTCATCTCAGTCTTGCTTCCTTGTTTCAAGCAATCTTCTCCATTTCTCAGTAAACATCCAGCACTCAAATATCTGTCAAAAGATAATTAAAAGAATTGTTTCCAGCTTCTACACTGCATAAGGAGAGTTTTCTCAACATGGATGGTTGTACACAAAGGTATAGAATATAAGAGAAATGAAGCAATAATACATTAAAAACAAAACATGTAAATCTATGTCTCGATCAACAGGCTTCTGTAAGTCTTAAAAATAGCAATGGCAGAAACAAATGCTGCAGGGAATTTGAATTATTGACTAGGATACCCAGAAAGAGATTTTCAATTATGAATTGTGATAATATTTTTAGCAGTGTTTTTCTTTAGTTGAATGCCTTATCAATAATTACTACATGTTTGCCATAAGAGTGAAGAGAAATCAGCAACTTTTCAGAAGAGAAAAATATAATTTTATTGGACATAAGTAATAGTTATATAAATATGCTTCAGTCTGAAACAGTTGAAGAATACATAACATCGTCTTAAGGAATTAATGTACCTTCCAAAGTACCAAAACTATTACTAAAATGAAATTTTAATCTCATAGAATCTAGTTTAATATTAATCATTTTTTCTTCATATTAAAATATACATAACTTTTTAATGTTGCTTTGTAAACTTCTGGGGAAAATATATCACCCTTCTTAATTATCTTAAAATGAAATTGTAGCTTTATCTGGGATTTAAAAAAAGAGTGCTCTAAAGAGAGCAAACAGAAATCAGGCTCCAATATAGTGACATGGCATTTCATTGAGTATAAAACAATATCTATGAAGGAACACATGGAAATTTCTAGTTTAATTGCAGAAGCATGGCTTATATATATACACACTCATATATATTGTTACTTAGGCATAGTTTCCTGTGTGGTTATATGAGCATGCATGTATGTATGTAGTTGTGTAAGGTATGTGAATGTGCTGTTGAGTGATAAATTACTCTAGGGCAGCAGAAGGAAGATTCCACATATTCTAGTCTAGGATTAAATATTGATTTCCCTAGAAAGTAGTGAATTAGAGAATGGAAAGATATTAAAGTGTAACTACTGTCATCAAGCTATCAAATACATTTACTGAAGGTATTTTTATGTATATTTTTATACACAACACTTCCCTAAATAGGAAGAGAGATGAATCTTACCTATGAGGACTTTATATTATAACAAAGTCATAAGCATCCTGATTTATACTATATTGATTCATTTAATATTAGTAAAACAGATACTTGGGGACTTTTTAATCCAAGTTTCTCTCCACAGCCACCAGGAAAATATTTGAACAGAACACTTGCATTCTTAACTTTTATTTTCAGAGACTATCAATATTCACAGAAAAACAAAGAAGAATCCCTTCTGCAAGTTGATTCTGGTCCCCTGACTGATTGCGTCCAACTACTGATAGAATGGTTTGATTTACTCTCTCTTTTTTTCCTCCTTGATTTTAACTTCACTCCTTTATCCCTCACTCTCTGTCTCCATTTACCCCTCACAACCCTGTTTCTCTTCTTGAAATGATTACTTCAATAGAAAATTTCCCCTAACACTTGTAGTCAGGGAGAAATTGTACAAGCTATCTATTTAGTGAATGTTACAATAGGATATTAATTACATAAACTACTGTGAATCTGAGCCTAGAATGCACCCTGACAGGTTTCCTGGCCATATCTTTCCAATATGACAGTTCTGAGCTGATTCAAACTGAGGTCATCTTCACTCCTGCCCCCACTCCCGTGGAGCTCTCCTTGCTGTGGTACCACAGTTGGGAACCAGTGCTAAATTTAGATGACTGTGGCCACCTAAACCCTCCTTCCCTCATGTTCTTTCCCCTCAGAACCCATCCAAAATGTAGTACTCTTCAATCATCCTTCACCTTCTTTGTGCACATTTCCACACTATCCTATCCTTTAAATTCTGCAACTTTTCGTTTGTGACACCAGCACTTACTTCCATGATAAGCAACCTTACTAAATCTTTTCAGCCTCTTCATTGAGCTATTCAGCTCCCTCCTGCCTTAAATAAAGGCTTGTTGATACACTGATGGTATTATTATTATCATTATTCTTATTGTGCACAGAAGAATACTTTATGCCACATCTAGCAACACAGCTGAACACTTGAAAGTAAGACTAGTTTTCTTCTACCTCTTCATTGCCTTTTCCAAATGTTACTCCCCTGTAACATTCTACAGGAGGCAGTGATCAAAACCATCCCCAGGAAAAAGAAATGCAAAAAGGCAAAATGGTTGTCTGAGGAGGGCTTACAAATAGCTGAGAAAATAAGAGAAATGAAAGGTAAAGGAGAAAAGGAAAGACATATCCATCTGAAGGTGGAGTTCCAAAGAATAGCAGGGAGAGATAAGAAAACTTTCCTCAGTGATCAGTGCAAAGAAACAGAGGAAATCAATAGAATGGGAAAGACTAGAGATCACTTCAAGGCATTTAGAGATACCAAGGGAACATTTCATGCAATGATGGGCACAATAAAGTAGTGACAGAACAGAAGCAGAAGATATTAAGAAGAGGTGGAAGAATGCACAGAAGAACTTATACAAAAAAGACCTTCATGACCCAGATAACCATGATCTGTGATCACTCACCTAGAGCCAGACATCTTGGAATGTGAAGTCAAGTGGGCCTTAGGAAACATCACTACAAACAAAGCTAGTGGAGGTGATGGAATTCCAGCTGAGCTATTTCAAATCCTATAAGATGATGCTGTGAAAGTGCCACACTCAATATGCCAGCAAATTTGGAAAACTCATCAGTGGCCACAGGACTGGAAAAGGTCAGTTTTCATTCTAGTCCCAAAGAAAGGCAGTGCCAAAGAATGCTCAAACTACTGCACAGTTCCCCTCTTCTCACATGCTAGCAAAGTAATGCTCAAAATTCTCCAAGCTAGTCTTCAATAGTATGTGGGGTTTCCCAGGTGGCTCAACAGTACAGAATCCATCTGCAATGCAGGAGACCCAAGTTCATTCCTTGGGTCAGGAAGATCCTTGGAGGAGGGCATGGCAACCCACTCTTGCCTGGAGAATCCCAAAGACAGAGGAGCCTGGCAGGCTAGAGTCCATAGTGTCCCAAAGAGTGGAAAAGGACTGAAGCGACTTAGCATGCACACATAGCCACACCTATTTCCCTGATGCTCTCAGTAGGCCAGCTTTCTTTTGGCTTCACTCTTGTTGCTCTCAGTATATGTTTTATGGTCTCTTGTTAATACTATCAGCTTTGTTGCATTTCTGCCTCTGTTTCGTTCTCCCAGCAAAACTCCAGCCCTGGGTTCATGCCGCTAACTTCCTAGGGCTAAGGGAGTTCAAATAAAACTAATCAGCCTTCAAGATTGACACATCTCCAAAAATCATGTTCTCCAACCTTAGATGGTACCTCAACCTTTCACAATTATTTTACTTGTTCTTGGTTCCTTACTTCTGGTCTCCATAGCAATTTCACTATCCCTGCACTTGCCCACTGTCTGTCAACAGATGACTTTACTTTCCTAGTTTCTACATCAAAACAAAACAGTTAAATGTCAGTTACTTCACTCTTCTGCCCCAAATTGGCTAGTATCAGAATGTAACTGCACTCCTTTCCTATAATCTCAAAGGAAAAGGTGCTAAACAGCATGAGCTGCTATAACAGGTAACCCTAAAATACCTGAGCGCAGCAATCACAGCTCCGTGTCTATGTTTATTTTACGTATAATGCAAAATCTTCTTTGTGGGCTTGTCTTTTATGTGTATCATAAAAAGTATGTATCGTTTTCTCAACATAGAGGTAGGTGGCTTAGAGGCTGCTTTCATTGTTCAGGGAGTTCATAAGACAGCCGCGTGTTTGTTCGGGGTCTTGCAGCCAAGGATTTCCCTTTCTGCTTGCTCCTCAGATGACATGCACCAAATATTTTTGCCACTAGGATGAGTTTAGTTTTATCCAAGCCGTCTTTGACAGTCTCTTCTCCTGGTCTTCCCATTTAGCTTCTCAATATTCTGTTTTATCAGTGTCTCATCTAGCTATTAGATTAATTTATTTTTTAACTGATTGATCTGTTGTTTTCAACAATGCCATCGTTTGTACTTTATAACATATATGTGTGTGTGGGCTCAGTCATGTCCAACTCTTTGCGACCCCCTTGACTGTAGCTCCCGAGGCATCTCTGCCCATGAAATTTTCCAGGTAAGAATACTGGAAGGATGGGGGACAACATGAATGGATGCTGCAGGCTGGATGCTGCTCCCACACTGTATAGATCTTACATAGCCCAGCTTGGGAAGATGGGATTTGCCAACATTCACTTGCTGTCAGATCTACTCAGGATAGATTTCCACTCCAGAAAGTTGAGAAATTGGAATTTGCATTTTGGCTGCTGAGCCCACAGTAAAGAATTCTCCCTTAATACAGAGTTTTAAGGAAATAGAAGACTACAAGTACTCTTCATCTATTGATGAAGCTGTTTCCTCTCTATGTGGCAGGAGTGGGGACTAGAGGAACGGTCATGCTGCCTTGAACCATCACCTAGTTGGTATAGGCCTTCCACAGCATGGTGCTCTGGGAAGTAGGGTCTGCTGATGTTCACTGGCTGTTGAATCCACTAGGAATAGCTCTTCCACCCCAGGGATCTGAGGGAGATGGAACTGCTGGAAGAGTCTTCAGCAGCACAAAGGGGCACGGGAATTGAGACAGTCTTTAGCTCTCCTGTCATGCTCCCACCCCACTCCGGCCCAGTTTTTTTACTAAGCTTCATATGTTATGTTGTATTAATGTTTCTCAAGTTGTTGTAAGCCCTTTGATCAAACTCCTGCTGTTGCTAATTAAGAACAGTTTAATATCTAGCTCTCTGAAGGAGAAATTTCCTCCAGCTTCTCCAGATTTTCTCCACACTGCCATTCAAGAAGTCCCATCTCTTTAGGGTTTTGTATGTAGAGGATCATGTCATCTGCAAACAGAGAGAGTTTTATTTCTTCTTTTCCAATCTGGATCCCTTTAATTTCTTTATCTTCTCTGATTGCTGTGGCCAAGACTTCCAAAACTATGTTGAATAGTAGTGGTGAGAGTGGGCACCCTTGTCTTGTTCCTGACTTCAGGGGGAATGATTTCAGTTTTTCACCATTGAGGATAATGTTTGCTGTGGGTTTGTCATATATAGCTTTTATTATGTTGAGGAATGTTCCTTCTATTCCTGCTTTTTGGAGGGTTTTTATCATAAATGGATGTTGAATTTTGTCAAAGGCTTTCTCTGCATCTATTGAGATAATCATGTGGTTTTTATTTTCCAATTTGTTAATGTGGTGTATTACATTGATTGATTTGCAAATATTGAAGAATCCTTGCATCCCTGGGATAAAGCCTACTTGATCATGATGTATGATCTTTTTAATGTGTTGTTGGATTCTATTTGCTAGAATTTTGTTGAGGATTTTTGCATCTATGTTCACCAGTGATATTGGCCTGTAGTTTTCTTTTTTTGTGGCATCTTTGTCGGGTTTTGGAATTAGGGTGATGGAGGCCTCGTAGAATGAGTTTGGAAGTTTCCCTTCCTCTGCAATTTTCTGGAAGAGTTTGAGTAGAGTAGGTGTTAGCTCTTCTCCAAATTTTTGGTAGAATTCAGCTGTGAAGCCATCTGGTCCTGGGCTTTTGTTTTTTGGAAGATTTCTGATTACAGTTTCAATTTCCATGCTTGTGATGGGTCTATTAATATTATCTATCTCTTCCTGGTTTAGTCTTGGAAAGTTGTACTTTTCTAGGAATTTGTCCATTTCATCCAAGTTGTCCAGTTTATTTGCATATAGTTGTTGACTCTACCAGAAAATTACTAGAGCTAATCAGTGAATATAGTAAAGTTTCAGGATACAAAATCAACACACAGAAATCCCTGGCATTCCTATACACTAACAATGAGAAAACAGAAAGAGAAATTAAGGAAACAATTCCATTCACCATTGAAACAAAAAGAATAAAATACTTAGGAGTATTTCTATCCAAAGAAACAAAAGACCTATATATAGAAAACTATAAAACACTGATGAAAGTAATCAAAGAGGACACAAATAGATGGAGAAATATACCGTGTTCGTGGATTGGAAGAATCAATATAGTGAAAATGGGTATACTACCCAAAGCAATCTATAGATTCAGTGCAATTCCTATCAAGCTACCAGAGGTCTTTTTCAGAGAGTTAGAACAAATAATTTCACAATTTGTATGGAAATACAAAAAACCTCGTATAGCCAAAGCAATCTTGAGAAAGAGGAATGGAACTGGAGGAATCAACCTACCTGACTTTAGGCTATACTACAAATCCACAGTCATTAAGACAGTATGGTACTGGCACAAAGACAGAAATATAGATCAGTGGAATAAAATAGAAAGCCCAGAGATAAATCCACACATTTATGGACACCGTATCTTTGACAAAGGAGGCATGAATATACAATGGAGAAAAGACAATCTCTTTAACAAGTGGTCCTGAGAAAACTGGTTGGCCACTTGTAAAAGAATGAAGGTAGAACACTTTCTAACACCATACACAAAGATAAACTCAAAATGGATCAAAGATCTAAGCATAAGACCAGAAACTATAAAACTCCTAGAGGATAACATAGGCAAAACACTCTCGGACATAACCAAAGCGGGATCCTCTATGACCCACCTCCCAGAATATCGGAAATAAAAGCACAAATAAACAAATGGGACCTAATTAAAATTAAAAGCTTCTGCACAACAAAGGAAACTGTAAGCAAGGTGAAAAGACAGCCTTCAGAATGGGAGAAAATAATATCCAATGAAGCAACGGACAAACAATTACTCTCAAAAATATACAAACAACTCCTGCAGCTCCATTCTAGAAAAATAAACGACCCAATCAAAAAGTGGGCCAAAGAACTTAACAGACATTTCTCCAAAGAAGACAAAAATGGCTAACAAACACATGAAAAGATGCTCAACATCACTCATTATCAGAGAAATGCAAATCAAAACCACAATGAGGTACCACTTTACACCAGTCAGAATGGCTGTAATCCAAAAATCTACAAGCAATAAATGCTGGAGAGGATGTGGAGAAAAGGGAACCCTCTTACACTGTTGGTGGGAATGCAAACTAGTACAGCCACTATGGAAAACAGTGTGGAGATTCCTTAAAAATCTGCAAATAGACCTGCCATATGACCCAGCAATCCCACTGTTGGGCATACACACCAAGGAAACCAGAATTGAAAGAGACACGTGTACCCCAATGTTCATCACCGCCTTGTTTACAATAGCCAGGTCATGGAAGCAACCTAGATGCCCATCAACTGACGAATGGATAAGAAAGCTGTGGTACATATACACAATGGAATATTACTCAGCATTAAAAGAAAATTCATTTGAATCAGTTCTACTCAGGTGGATGGAACTGGAGCCTATTATCCAGAGTGAAGTAAGCCAGAAGGAAAAACAATACAGTATACTAATGCATATATATGGAATTTAGAAAGATGGTAACGAGAACCCTGCATGCAAAACAGCAAAAGGAACGCAGATGTATAGAACAGACTTGTGGACTCTGTGGATGAGGGCAAGGGTGGGATGATATGGAGAATGGCATTGAAACATGTTAATTGTCGTGTGTGAAATCAATTGCCAGCCCAGGGTTGATGCTCGGGGCTGGTGCACTGAGATGTCCCAGGGGGAGGGAATCGGGAGGGAGGAGGGAGGGGGGTTCTGGAGGGGGAGCATATGTAAACCCATGGTCATTTCATGTCATTTATGGCAAAACCAACACAATAAAGTAAAGCAAATTAAAAAAAAAGAAGTCCCATCTCTGCATTCACTATATTTTATCCAAAAATCTGATTTTCTGTTATTAATATCACTAAATGAATCTGCTGTACACTCAGACAGTTGGGTACATTTTCCTAGATTTCTCTGTTTCCTTCATCTCTATATCTAGTTAATCAGTAATTCCTGCTAATCTCATCTCATCTCCTAGATATGCTTCCAATCTCTCTATACTTCTGTAGTCTCATTATTTACCATTCTATTTAAGACTCATCTCCTCTCTCCTGCAGTATTAGAAAGGTATCCTAAGTAATTTCCATGCTCTAATTCTTAACCATCTTAAATCTGTCTTTTTCACCCAATTCAGAATAACCTGTATAAGATGTGAATCATCACAGTCATCTACTAGACACCTTTTAAATGACTTGCACATAGAATGAATTACTAAATCTTATCATGATTTTATATCATGGCCCCACAAGTGAAAATCTCCAGTCTTCCCACCCAACATCTTGCCTTTTACCCCCTGTCCTTGTGTTTCACTTAGGGTATTTATTTCATATTTTCATTCCTTTATACACATTATTTCTTTCCTTAGAATACCTATCTGTCTTCCTTTCTCTTGATAACTTTTACTGCTTATGGATGCAATTCAGACATTTTATTCCTCAGAGAGCATTTCAGGACCCTCAGGTTGAGCTTGTGAAATGTGAAATAAAATGGAGTCACTTATGTCAAGGCGTTTTTAAATGGAGGAAGCCATTGAGTAGGTGTGTCATGTATATCCTCACTGCATAGAAGCATGAACTGTTGAACTGAATCAGACCGCATATATCCTAAGATGTCAAGAAGTCTGCAAGAACCCCCTGCAACTTGCTCTATTAAGGGACTTTTGCTTAGTGATAGACTTAGCAGCTGATCGCGTTTAACTAAGACTAGCTTGCTGCTGCCAACACCAATTAAAATTCTTTGTGAACAACTTACATAAGCATTCAGTCTTGAGAACCCTTGAGTTTTGCTCCCTAATAGGACACGGTTTGCGTAGCTACCCAAATCTCTGTACCCTGAATTGCAGTTGTTTGATCCCAGTGAATGTTTTGATCAATCATTGCTTCTTAGAACTGACAAGGTTGATAAGGTAAATGTCCCTTTTTTGCTCTCTTAATTCCTAGTGAAAACCTCTCCATATCATCAACTTAATTTTATTATCTGTTAAATTCCTCCTGCCATATTCTGAGTTTCATTAGGCAGAGGCTATGTTTTCTTCCTCCAGCTCCTCAATGACTTCTTACTTTTTTAAGGATGTATAGTGAAATGCTTAAAATGATGTACAAGGCTCTGAGTAAACTATATGGTCTCTTTTCTTGAGGGCTTTGAAGATACTGTTTTGTTTGGAATGGCCTCTCACACCCTGATCCTAGTCTGGCCTCCCCTCAAACATTGACATACATATTCCCTCTCCTTGTTAACTTGAATTCATCCTTCTCCTTTCTCTTTAAATACCGTTTTATTGAGGAAAGATTTCCTGATCCTAAAATTAGATTAACTCACACTTACATTCCCTAGATATTCCTTTTGGTGTTTCTTCATATAAGTTTGGGCTTCCCAGGTGGCGCTAGTGGTAAAGAACCCACCTGTCAGTGCAGGAGACATAAAAGAGATGTGAGTTCAATCCCTGGGTGGGGAAGATCCTTTGGAGGAGAGCGAGGCAACTCACTCCAGTATTCTTGCCTGGAGAATCCCATGAACAAAGGAACCTGACAGGCTTCAGTCCACAGGGTTGCAAAGAGTGGAACTTACTAAAGCAACTTAGCATGCATGCGTATCAGTTTATAATTATAGATTTTTCAGATTATTTGATTAATGCCAGCCTTTTCCCAGGAGGATTTAACTCTGTTGACAAGGATTGTATTTACTTTGCTTTCCCTTCTCCCCCTTATGCTTTGCCCAATGCCCACTTAGAACACATTCAGTAAATAAACAGGTTGCCTAAGCTTATGAATGACTAATTTACTTTTACAAAGACCTTGGTACTTGACTCCATTGTTCATGTATAATAGACTTTAAACTGTGGTTTTTGAACTGAAATTTATGTTGCAAAAGACTGACATTCATGAGATGTTTAACAGTGAAAAATGAAACTATTAGGGAATAGCAAAGACAAATCATATTTATATTTCAATTTTTAACTGAATTATTTTTATTGGCAACAAGGCAATACTAAATATATTCAATATTTTGGGCCTGTCAATTAGATAGGCTAGGCTTAGATTTTCACAAGTGTATGAAAATATCAGTGTTCCTTTTTCTCATCAGAGGTTCCTCTGTGAAATCTTGGTCAAAACCCTTCCATCCCCTAACCTATCATGTGTTGAGTAAATCAACTCTGCCCAGAAGGGATCTCTGCATGTGTGGAGCCTGTCTCTATCATTTTACTTGACTGCATTAAATAATTTTTCTACATGCCTGTCTTCTGGCCTGGAATATGGGCTCTTTGGGGAAGCCACTTTGTCTTTTTAATCTTCTTGTCCTCCGCATCTATCATGGTATCTGGCACAAGTAGGTTTTCAGTTAATATTTGTTCAACAAATAAATGAATCAATTAATGAGTGTCTCAGAGTCACTAAATGCTTATCCTAATGAAAATTATAATAAATGGCTTAGCCTAAAATTACTTCATCTGAAAAAGCCTTTATCCTCACAATAAGTAAGCCAAACAATTAATATATTTGCTGAGTTTTCTTTTCGCATGACACATTTTATGTGCCTACTTTTAATCTATTTGTCATTTACTCATGTATCTGCTTCAGTGTGCTATCTTCTCTTGTGGGAAACTTTTACTGATCTTGAAAAAATATCCCACAAGTCTAAAACTCATCTTTAAGGAAAATTTCATACAACTAAGAGCTTGTAATTCTAATTACATTAACAAAATAAAAGTAATTGTTCTCATATTTTCAGATAGCATCTTCCTTTGAAGCCTCCAAAATACTTATATAAAGGAAAGAAAGAAATTCTCAGTTTTGTGATCTAATTCTTGAAGTCACATTATTCTAGTCACCCCTTCAAAGTGTATGATACAGTAAAATGTAATGGAAAATAACAACTGAAGCAATTATATAATATTTTTCATCAAAAATCTCATTAGTACTCTAAAGACATTTCATTTATCTTATAGTGCATGTCAGCAACTGCTTGTGTATAGCTTGTTATCTATACTTCTTTCCCATGTTGGACTGATTACTACCAGCTAATGAGACTACTTTTGAAAAAATTGTTATCATAATATACTTGGCTTAATTTACTATCTAATATGCTAACATACTATGCACTATGTGATATTATGAGGCATAGGAAGGGCTGTTAACCTCATCAGATTTTAGAGCATCCTCAAGACCCCTGAAATCAGCCACACAGTGTTTTTGACATTGACATCCTTTGGGGAAGGGTGGTGATAGAATTTTTTTAAAAAAACAATTCTGTATCCCAGTTCTCATAATTAACTCATGTTACCTTTCTACTGGACAAGTACAAGGTTTCCAGTAGAGCTCCCATCTCTGGGACCTCTTTGATTTAGCAAGTGTGTTTTATATTCTGCTAACATGATGACTTGCTTTTATTCAGATAAACTCTTCATTAGTTAGGAAATTTGAGAATTCTGTCCTTTAAGAGAGAATTTCAAAATATATTGACTATTTTTTGTCTTTATTGATTATATTTTAATTTATTTATTTTTATAAATCTCAACTGGTCAACTCAATAGAGTCTGATAAGTGAATGGGATTCTAATAGATAAGAAAGTCTATCCGTGGGCAGGGATGGTAGCACATTAATTAGAGGATACTAAGAGAGCACATTAACCCCTATGACACCTACAAGACCATTAGAGTGAAAAGTTTTTCTAGACTGAGGGGTTTATTCTCATTTCTACCCGTACAGGCTTGTGAAGGGAAGTGTTTAAGACATACTAAATGCTAGAGCACTGCATACTACTAATAATAAAAAAAAAATACGAAAGTGAAAAGAGTAAAAATAACACTTCTCAATAGTTACTTCTTTGTCACCACTTGCAGATGCTCACTTACAATTATAGAAGAAAAATGGAGGCAAACAGAACTAAAACATAGCTTACTCGTTTCCCCAATAAAATTAGGTTTAATTCAAGCAAAACAAGAAACCAAAGGATTTAAAGAGACAAGAACATAAAAAGGTTATTTATGAAGCTATTTCCCATGCGTCGCTGATTGACATTTTCATCTGGAGGGGCCTGTCACATTCTGTCCTAATTTGGACGAGAACAAGTAGAAATAGAGCATCAACAAGCCAGCTGCTTTACACAGTACTTTCCAGCATTGATTTTAACTCTGCATGTGAACATTCGCTCCATCTAGGCCAAAAACTATCCTCCAAAGCAGTCTCATTTGAACCTTTATCGTGTACTTAATATGCTCTGAATTTCAGTGACCCTGTCAGAACAGAGGCTGAGCACTACCCAATGTTAAAATGTGTTTTCCAGCCTTATGTCAGAGTCCTTTAGCACTGCAACATTTGTGATTTCTGAACAATTCCCATAAAACTTAGGGGTTGTTGACCTGAACAGAACTCCCTATGGCTGGCAATGTCATTCTCTCTCTCGTTTCACTTTCTAGGTTGATAAAAATCAATACTTTCTCTCATAGAATTCTGGCTTTCCAAGCAGTGTTCAGGTTCATGTGAAATGTGTGGAGTATATAGAGGGACAAGGGTGGTTATTTTATCTTCCAGAGCCATTTCCTACATTCATTCAGGTAGGAAACAATGCTAGAAATGTTACAGGAAGCAATCTTTTGAAATTAACCAGTTTGGACTTTTGGATGTAGTCAGTGTAATTTTTGAAAATAGTTCACTATGTCATTAACTTCTAGCTTCAACCAGACTCCTGTCAAAATAAAATCTTAAAAAGCTAATGCCCATTATTCTCATGCTGTTTGATTTCAATTATCACTGATTTATTATTGAAAACTATAGCTACAGTATGCTTGAAATTAAAAAACAGCAGCTAAGAAGAACATAGTGTTGTATAAATGAAGAGAACTAGATTTATTAGGTATTCTTCTCATTTGTTTTGTCTTGTTTGTTGGTTTGTTTTTGGAAGCTCTTCATGGTATATAACTTTCTTAAAATTAATGTATCTAGACATTCTGAAAATGATTGCATTTCCTCTTGTCTGGGCTGGTAAAAGATAACACAATCTCTTCTATGCAATAAATTCACTTCTATGCCATGCTCTAAGTTAAGAGTTGGCAAACTTTTTCTGTAAAGGGCTAGATAGTAAATAGACTTTGTGGGGTCTATATTTGCTTTCATAGCTACTCAACTTTTGCCATAGTAATGTAAAACCAACCATAAGTAACATGTAAATGAGTGAGTGTGTCTGTATTCTAGTAAAACTTTATTTACAAAATCAGGTACTGGGTCAGACTTGGGCCTCAAGGCATAGCTTGCCAAACCCTGATCAAAGTTAATGGTTCTCAAACTTTGGTTCACACTGGGAGCTTGGCTCAGACCAGTACTGGGGACCTACCACACAGCTAGTGAATAGAATGGATACATTCTGATTCCTTGTAAATAGTATATATAAAAGGAGAATGTATATATTTAATAAGCATTTCAGGTGATTTTGAGATATCTCAAAGTATATGTTGTCATTGCTCTAGGGTATGTGATTCTTTTAATTTTATTTTTTATCTATTTATGTTTGGCTGTGCCATGCAGTTTGCGGGATCTTAGTTCCTTGCCCGGGGATCGAAACCAGACCCTCAGCAGTGAAAGCATAGAGTCCTAACCACTGGTCTCCCAGGGAATTCCCTAGGGCATATAATTCTTGAGAATTTTATTCCACATTTCCTGGATGAGGGACTCAATTGTCTTCATTCTCATTGATTCTTAGAAAATACTCTTATGAATTTACACCAGCCTCTTGCTTTCATGTGGTTTCCCTGGTGGCTCAGACTGTAAAAGCGTCTGCTTGCAATGTAGGAGACAAGGGTTTGATCCCCTGGAGAAGGAAATGGCAACCCACTCCAGTACTCTTGCCTAGAAAATTCCATGGATAGAGGAGCCTCTTAGTCTTCAGTCCACAGGGTTGCAAATAGTCAGACATGACTCAGCTCACACATTGCTTTGATACTTTTCCAAATACTGGATGTTTTGAGTAATCAAAGGGGTGGAAATCTTTCTGCAGCAATAATCTGTCAGTGTGACTATGACACTGAATTGTCTTAGTGAAACCATTCGTGTAAATGGTAGTTGAAAAACAACCTTGCCAAGTCTATAATCCTGCTTCTCAGACATCTTATAGCAGCTGGCATTTGGGGGTCAATGTTTGCAAAATGAAAAGCAGAAAACTGTTTAAAATGTATTAAACATTTATTATTTGCCTGGGGCCACTCAAATCTTTATATCTGTTAATCTACTTAATTCTTACATCAATCTTTTGGTATTACTCCCTTCTCTACTCTATTTTGTTATTGTTGTTGTTTTAACATGTAAGGAAAGACAATCACAGGAGTTTTAAAGAACTTATTGAAGTCCATACTGTAAGTGACAGTGTCAAGGTTTTAGCCCAGACATTCTCATTGCATAGATAAGACTCTTAACCTTTATTCTATGCATATTTCTCTTATTATTCAAGGAGAATGCATAACAGAAAAAGCAATGACAATGTAATGTTTTTCAGAGAAAAATAAGAGCATAGTACCAAATCTATGTAGAATTAGATAGTGATTTGAAATAAATATTTAAAAAAGACATCTGGTGATAGAAATAAAGGGAGGCTACAGGGGAATTTGGGTTATTGGCAATACTTGTAATGTCCCAAAGTAGACATCTTTAGAAAATACATATTTACAAAGAATCCAGGTGGAGAAAAATCAGTTGCAAGATGTGATACGATGAAAAAAAAAAATCTGCTGTTAAACAGATCGAGTATTTAGACTTCATGTGATTTTTAAAAAATTAAGAATGTTAGCCTTATGACTGTAGTTTAATTGGATTTTTAAAATATTGTGAATAGAGACTTCTAAATAAACTGATGTGTAGTTCTTGAGAATCTAGGGATCTATGTATAAAGTTGGAGGTAATTATGCTGTACCAGTGTACACAAGAAAGGCAACTGTAGAGAGAGGCTGTGAAATAGTGGCACTTGGAAGGGTAGGTGGAATGCAAAACTAACATTTGCACAACAGAAAATAAAACAGTGCACCCAAAGGAAACCTGATTCCAGGTGGTATTTGGTATAAGAACTGAGCTCCAGTTTGCAAGAGTACCAAATCAATACACAAAAATCTTTTGGGCTTCCATGCACTAATAGCAAACTATCAGAAAGAAAAAAGTAAAGAAAATAATCCCATTTCACAATTGCATCAAAAAAAGTAAAATACCTAGGAATAAGTTTAGTCAAGAAGTTGAAAGACCTATATATTGAAAACTACAAGGCGCTGATGAAAGAAATAACAGAGATCACAAATAAATGGAAATGTCTTCCTTGCGCATGAACTGGAAAAATCAACGTTGTTAAACTGTTCAAATTACCCAAAGCAATATTGAGATTGAGTGCAATCTCTATCAAAATCCCAATGATATTTTTCACAGAAATAGAGCAAACAATCTTAAATTGTATGAAACCATGAAAGACGTTGAAAAAACAATCTTTAAAAAGAACAACAGAGCTGGAAGTGTCATGCTCCCTGATTTCAAACTAGATTATAAAGCCAAGGTAATGAAAATGGTATGATGTTGGCATTAAAATAGAGAGCAATGAAACAGGATGGAATAGCCTAAAAATAAATGCAGGTATATATGGCCAATGAATTTAATACAAAAGAGCCAAAGAATATGCAATGGGGAAAGGAAGGTCTCTTTACTAAGTGATACTGAGAAAATTAGACAGCCATATGAAAAAGAGAACAAAACGATACCATTATCTTATACCCTACATAAAAATTGACTCAAAATGGATTAAAAACTTAAAGATCAGGCCTGAAATTGTAAAACATTAGGAAAAAAACATATGTAGTAAGCTCATCACCATAAATAAGTGGAACATCATACTAAAAAGCTTTGCACAGCAAAGGAAACCATCAACAAAATGAAAAGGCAACCTATTGAAATGAGTAAACACTTGTACATCATATGTATGAAGTGAGTACTGTGGTAAGTCACTTCATTTATGTCCGACTCTTTGCGACCCTGTGGACTGTAGTCCTCCAGGATCCTCTGTCCATAGGATTCTCCAGGCAGGAATACTGGAATGGGTTATCATTTCCTTCTCCCGGGGATCTTCTCAACTCAGGGATAGAACCTGGGTCTCTTCTGTTTCCTACATTGGCTGGCAGGTTATTTACTACTAGTGGCATCTGGGAAGCCCATCATATATATGATAAAGGGCTAATATCCAAAATATATAAAGAACTCACACAACAGCAAAATAAAAAATATAATTGAAAAATAAGCTGAAGATCTGAATAAGACTTTTTCCAAAGAAGACATAATTATCTGACAGGTCCATTAAAATATTCTCAACATCTTTAATTATCAGGAAAATACTACTGAGATATTATCATACATGTGCTAGAATGGCTATTATCATAAAGGCAAAAAATAACAATTGCTAGTGAGGATGTGAAGAAAAGAAAACCTTCTGCATGGTTGGTGAGATTATAAATTGATGTAGTCACTCTAGAAAACAGTATGAGGTTTAACAAAATTTATAGAATTGCCATATGATTCAGAAATTCCACTTTTGGATATTTATCTGAAAAAGATGAAAACACTAATTTGAAAAGTTAATGTTTTTTGCAGTATTGTTTACAATAGCCAAGACATGGAAGTAACCTGTGTCAATCAATGGATGACTGGATAAAGAAATAGTGATACACACATACACACACACACACACACACACACACACACACACACACACACACACATAGATACTAGAGTGTTAATTCAGCTATAAAAAGTGAAATCTTGCCCATTTCTGACAACGTGGCTGGATCTTGAGTTCATTATGCTAGGTGAAACAAGTCAGACCTGGAAAGACTAATACCTCTTATACATGAGATCTTTAAAATAGAAAGCAATGAGTTCATAGATACAGAGAACATTGGTGGTTGGAAAAAAAAATAAAGTAAAACAAGAAGAAAAAACCAAAACTTTCTTACTAGATTTAGAAAAACTGAATAAATGAATACTCCACATTTGTCTTAACATTGATATCATGCCTGGTACCAGAATGGATATTCACTACATATTGACCAACAGTCTGACTCAGGACTGCGTGACAAGGAATTCATGGGCTTTTCATATGTATAATATAAAATTTCTCATTTATAAAAACATCCCTGAAATAAACTTACATACCATATAGTGGGAATAAATGTTCAGTACAGCCAAGAATTTCAGGGCAAGCCCTACTACCTAAGGTGTTTGTCTCATGCAAATCAAAAATCCTAGATTGTTCTATGCAAGTTTACTTATAGTAAGTTAGAGAAAAATTTTTCACCGATATTTTATCTCATTTATATTTCCAAGGAAATCTTTTACTACTGAGGACCAAAATGAGTTATTTATTTCATTTGTGCAATTGTGCTACCACTGACATCATTCTTACATTCATACTAGATTTCTGATCAATTAACCTCAGTCAAAATCAAAAGGAAGGCATTACTTATGTAATGACAATAAAGAATAAAGAAACACTCTTTTGTTAAAGAATGGTGTATGGGAAATCCTTATTTTAATGCAGATGTTGTAATTATCAACTTTAAAACATTTATTTTCTCAAGCATGAAAATTAATTAACTTACCTTTTAAATCTTTTTATTTTTTCTCTAATAGGTTGAAGGTTATAAAAGCTTGCAAACTAATATACATTGAAAAACACAAGTGATCTTTTAGGAGAGTGAATAATCTGTTTCTTAATGTTGTTTCTTTACTTAGAACTAAGTTTCATTAAACAGAAATGACAAAAGTGCATTTCCTTATCATAGAGCATGTCTCACCCAGGACATTTTATTTCCTTTCCTTCTGTGGTACATCTTCCAAGAAGCCCTAGAGAGAAGACACGGGGAAAGACTAGAACTGCCTATGTACATGGGCACTTCCTATGAGTTCATCTTTTCATATGTATGCGTGTTTGTGTGTTCTATTGTATACTACAGTGAAATGATCTTCAGAATAGAGTACAAATATATCCCCCAAATCATCCACAGTAGTATACAGCTCACGACTATGCTTGCATGCTCAGTCACTTCATTTGCATCCGATTCTTTGCAATCCCATGTACTATAGTCAGCCAAGCTCCTCTGTCCAGAGAATTTGCCAGTCAAGAATACTGGAGTGGGTTGCCATGCCCTCCTCCAACAGGGGATCTTTCCCACCCAGGATCCAACTCTCATCTCCTGTGTCTCCTGCACTGCCGGTGGATTCCTTATGGCTGAGCCACCAGGGAAGCCCTTTTTAAAGTTGCATAGCATTCCATACTATGAATATACAATTATTCAACATTTGAAGTTGACAAGCAGTGCCATGATAATTAGCTTTGCACATATACATGCTTTTATTTTTGCCAGTGTGTTTTTTAGATAGATCTTTGGAAGTAGAATGTAGGCTCCACAGATAAAATGTGTGTGTTTATTTCAGTAGATATTGCCAAACCAGCTAGATCTGAGGGTGTTTGCCTTCCCACAGCCTCACCAAAAGAATATGCTGTCAAACTTTTGGGTGTTTCCAATCTGAAAGTGGATAAATATTTCAATGAGTTTTAGTTGCAGTTTTCTTATTATGAGAAAGCTGAACAGTTTTCTTATCATGAAAGCCTTTTAATCAATTTCTTAAGATTAAGGTCCATTTGCACTTCTGTTTTCTATGAACTATTTATTTCTATATTGTTGTTAGCATTTATTATCTTTGAAATTTTATGTAGTTAAGTTAAATTAAAATGTTTTGTTGATTTTGGGCTTTGTGTCATAGTCAGTAAGATTTTCTCTGCTCCCAAACTGTAGAGAAAATTGAACATATTTTCTTCTACTACCTGTATAATTTTACTTCTCTATATTCAATTCTCTAATGCATGTAGAGTTCATAAATTTTAATTAATCCACCCTTACTGTTTTTTTTTCTTTCCTATAAAGACATCCATTTTCATCAACACTACCTATTAAAAAGAGTAATTTTCTCCTGAGATTTGAGATACTGCCATTATCGTGTTTGGAAATTCATTTGCAGTAAGATTACTTCTGGATTATCTATTCTGATCTATACCTCTGTCTCTATTGATACCGGATTTTTTTATTTTTTTAATTACAGAGGTTTTATAGCATGTGTCAATGTTTAGTGGGCTATACCACTATCAAAGCAGTGATTTATTTCCCAGTTTTTTTTAAACTTCTTGTTTGTTTTCCAAGTTAATTTCATTTATTTTTAATATTCATTTTAAACTGATTGATGATTGGTTTACTACGTTGGTTTGATTTCTGTCATACATCAGCATGAATTAATGGTACTTGTGCATATGTCCTCTTCCTCTTGAATCTCTCTCCCACCTCCCACCCATTCCCACCCCTCTAGGTTATTACGGAGTTCCACTTTGAATTCCCCGAGTCATATAGTAAATTCCCACTGCCTATTTGCATGTTAGTGTATATACCTCCATGCTACTCTCTCCATTTATCTCACCCTCTCCCTCTTTCCCCAACCCTTACCCATTAGTCTGTTCTCTATGTCTGCATCTCCACTGCTGCTCTGTGAACAGATTCATCAGTACCATCCTTCTAGATTCCATATATATGTGTTAATATGCAATATTGGTTTTTCCCTTTCTTTCTTCACTCTGTATAATAGGCTCTAGGTTCATCTACCTTATTAGAACCAATTCAAATGGATTCCTTTTTTTATTGCTGAGTAGTATTCAATTGTATGTATGTACTATAGCTTCTTTATCCATTCAACTGTTGATGGACATCTAGGTTGCTTCCATGTCTTGGCTATTGTAAATATTGCTGCAGTGAACATTAGGGTACATGTGTCTTTTTCAGTTTTGGTTTCCTCAGGGTGTATGCCTAGAAGTGGTATTGCTGGGTCATATGATGGTTTTATTCCTAGTTTTTAAAGGAATCTCCATAATGTCTTCCATAGTGGCTGTATCAATTTACATTTCCACCATCAGTGTAGGAGAGTTACCCTTTCTTCACCGTCTCTAACACTTGTTTTTTGTGGAGTTTTTGTTTATGGCCATTCTTTCTGGAGTGAAGAGATATCTCATTGTAGGATTGATATGCATTTCTCTAACAATGAGTGATATTGAGCATCTCTTCATTTGTTTATTAGCCATCTGTATGTCTTCTTTGGATAAATGTCTGTTTAGGACTTTTGTCCACTTTTTGATTAGGTTATTTGCTTTTCTGGTATTGAGTTGTATGAGCTGCTTATAGGTTTTGGAAATTAATTCTTTGTCAGTTGTTTCCTTTGCTATTATTTTCTCCTATTCTAAGGGTTGTCTTTTCACTTTTTAAAAATAGTTTCTGTTGTTATGCAAAAGCTTTTAAGTTTAATTGAAAAGTGACAGTGAAAGTCACTCAGTCACGTCCAACTTTTTGTGACCTCATTTAACTTAAATGCAGAGTACCTCATGAGAAATGCTGGGCTGGCTGAAGCACAAGCTGGAATCAAGATTGCTGAGAGAAATACCGATAACCTCAGATATGCAGATGACACCACCCTTTTGGCAGAAAACGAAGAAGAACTAAAGAGCCTCTTGATGAAAGTGAAAGAGGAGAGTGAAAAAGTTGGTTTAAAAATCAACATTCAGAAAACTGAGATCAGGGCATCTGGTCCGATCACTTCATGGCGATTAGATGGGGAAACAGTGGAAACAGTGATAGACTTTATTTTGGGGGGGCTCCAAAATCACTGCAAATGGTGACTGAAGCCATGAAATTAAAAGACACTTACTCCTTGGAAGAAAAGTTATGACCAACCTAGACAGCATATTAAAAAGTAGAGACATTACTTTGCCAACAAAGGTCCATATATTCAAGGTTATTGTTTTTCCAATAGTCATGTATGGATGTGAGAGTTGGAATATAAAGAAGGCTGAGAACCAAAGAATTGATGCTTTTGAGCTATGGTTTTGGAGAAGACTCTTCAGGGTCCTTTGGACTACAAGGAGATCCAACCAGTCCATCCTAAAGGAAATCAGTCCTGAATATTCTTTGGGATAACTGATGTTGAAGCTGAAACTCCAATACTTTGGCCACCTGATGCGAAGAATTGACTCATTTGAAAAGACCCTGATGCTGGGAAAGATTGAAGGTGGGAGGAGAAAGGGATGACAGAGGATGAGATGGTTGGGTTCACTGACTCAATGGACATGAGTTTGGGTAAACTGTGGGAGTTGATGATGGACAGGGAGGCCTGGCATGCTGCGGTCCATGGAGTCACAAAGAGTCAGACACGACTGAGTGACTGAACTGAACTGAACTGATAGACTATACAGTCCACGGAACTAAACTGAACTGATAGACTGTACAGTCCATGGAATTCTCCAGGCTGGAATACTGGAGTGGGTAGCCATTCCCTTCTGCAGGGAATCTTCCCAATCCAGGGATCGAACCCAAGTCTCCTGCATTGCAGGTGGATTTTTTACCAGCTAAGCCACCATAGAAGCTGGAGTATTCCCATGAATACTGGAGTGGGCAGCCTATCCCTTCTCCAGCAGATCTTCCTGACCCAGGAATCAAACTGGGGTCTCCTGCATTGTAGGTGAATTCTTTACCAGCTGTGCTACTGGCCCTTAAGTTTAATTAGGTCCCATTTATTTATTTTTGTTTTTATTTCCATTCTAAGAGGTAGATCATAAAGGCTTTTGCTATGATTATGTCATACAGTGTTCTACCTATGTTTTCTTCTAAGAGTTTTATAGTTTCTGGTCTTACATTTCAGCCTTTCATCCATTTTAAGTTTATCTTTGTATATGGTGTTAGGAAGTATTCTAATTTCATTATTTTGCATGTAGTTGTCCAGTTCTTCCAGCACCATTTATTGAAGAGACTATATTTTTCCCATTGTATATTCTCCACATGACTTCTATTGTCTCATTTAAAACATACATTAGACCTCATTTTTTTCCTTTGCTCAAAACCTTCTATTATCTCCCCAGATTGATTAGCAAAAATGTCTTAAATCTCCCACTTGACCCAGCTTTGTTAATCTCATCCCTCTTTCTGTGGCATCCTTATGGTGCCTTGATTACACCAAGCTCTTTCTCAAATCAGAGTTTTACTGGTCTACCTTCCATCTGATACACTCTCTCCCTAGATATCTACCTTTTGCTTTCATATTTCTTTCAATTCTATACTCATATATCACCTTCTGAAAAAGATCTTTTCTTAAATGTCTTTTATGAAAATAAAAATTTCATCAATCTCACCTGCTTTTTTAAAATAGCACTTATCATCTTAAATATCACACACACACACACACACACACACACACACACACACACAAATTAAAAATATGTTTCATTTTCAACATATCTCAATTAGAAATTTTAATTTTTCTACCATTAGCTCTTCAGTATCTGAAAAGGTACTTAGAACCAAATAAGTACTGTGTAATTATTAGATGAATGTTTGAGTAAGTAATATGCATGATTCCCTTAGCTTAATTGATTAATAACTCTTTTTATGGAACATTCTGCAATGCTAATGTTCCCTGGAACATCATTCAGGGAACTGAGTTAAATATTAGGCAATGGTATTTTTATTTGAACCAGAGCTGTAAGCTCACCAGTTTATATTTTGCTTTGATTGTTGACTAGCTAAATGATAAAATTGAATTAAGCCAGTTTTCTCCTGCCTCTGTTTACTTGTGTCCCAACTGCATCTAGAATGTATTCCTTTTCTTTTATCCACACTCAACCTTTGTGTTTTACAAAATAGACCCTATATGGTCTCTTATTCTTACCTAATTGTCTTTAACATACTCGCCAGGATTGGCTCATAGATTCAACTTGTAGTCTAACTCATAGATTCATTTGAGGCCAAGAAAAATTACAGTGTTGAGATGGTTTAGGTGTCTTAGTCAGGGCTCAGGTAGAGTGTCTTTGATAAGTCAAGATTGCCTAGGGCCAGAAAGGGTTAGCGACAGAAAGAGTGACACACATTTTTCATGTTTGAATTACAAGGTAAGTTCCCAAGAGAAATTAACATATTCATTTTTAAAAAAGCCTTCTCACTATATAAACATAGAACATTGTTATTATATTGCCTATAATGTATACTCCATACATATTTGTTGTTTTCATGATTATTCTGTGAATTCTAAAGAAACACTAATTTGTATCCTGAGCATGAGTCCCATCCCTCTGTTTCCTAGGCAACGTTTTCCTGTATAAGAATAAAAGATCATTAATCCCTAATATATTGCTAGATAAATCTTTCTGTGGCACCCAAATGACACCTGTTTATATATCATCAAATAGACTCCTGCAAGTTATCATATGAGAGAAAAGCACCTCCTTTATCTATATACCTTTCTTGTGCAAAATAAAAATAATTTATATTTTTTCTTGGGGTTGCGGATGTTTAAATACTTCTAAAAATGGTTATAAAACATTGCTAACATCCAGCAGTTCAGTTTGAATTCTTGTTGAACTCAATAGAAGTCCACTTATCATTTTTCTAACTTATAAAATCATGCTGCTGATAGCAATAAGAGAAGATACAAGTGAAGAATTTATACTGCCTAATTTGTAAAAGAAACTTTCCCAATGGGCTGCCTCAATCTCAAAATAAAACCATAGTCTACCAAAGAATTATATTGATATTTCACCATATTTCCAAAAGTGTTTACTTGGTCTCTAGAGTAGTGATTTGAGCAAGTGAAAAGTACTCTATATCAAAGTATTTACCAATGTCAAAATGAAATCAGACTTCATGTGTACTGGTTGTTTTTTCTCTGAATTTCTAGCTTGATTTTTTTTAAAATTTTTTAACAAAATTCATTGAATCAAGCATAGACACATTTATAGACCTTATTTCTATATTCTCTATGCATTTAATTGTTCTTATCTCAAAAAGAAAATGAATCATGCACAATAGTCAATGAATGCCTGAACAATGGGTAGTAATTATGTGTTTTTTTTTTTTTACCATTTCTCCTTTTTATTAATCAATCCATCAAATCTGTCAGCTAAGCCATTAAGAATCTGATTTAAAAGGTTTCATCTCTAGATATGAAACTTCATGTGTGTGGCAATATTTGGCCAGCAGCAGAGTGTAGTGCAGGCCTGAATCAAGTGAGTTGTCAGAAGCGTAAGACATTTAATGTTAATCATATCTGATAAAGCCGACTTCACGTTCCAATTTTGCTATTTATTACATAACTCAACTGCTTTAGTCTCAGTTTCTTCATCCATAAAATGGCGAGAAAAGTAGCTAGCTTATAGAGTTGTTATTTTATAAAGGGATGCTTAGCATGTTAGACAGATGTAATCCAATTACTTTCAAATTTGAATAAATAATTTACCTTGTTTTAATTTAATGCTACTATTTTTGTATCAACTTACCACTACAGCCTCTATTTTCTCTTCTAATACTGTGATATACCCAAATAAAAAAGTATAAAGAGCTCTACACATAAAATATTCCAGGAATGCTTGACTATCACAGTATCTTTTTGCTTTTCAATTAATTCTCCATGTATGCCACCAAAATGTTTTTTCACATATGCAAATCAAACTACGTTACCTACTTTCTCAAAATTATTTAGTGGTTCCCATTCTTTCATGCTAAAGAATAAATTATATGCTCACTGAAAATCTAACAACAGTCAAATTTCTCCTCCTTTCTCATTTCAGCATAATATTCCAGCAACATTGCTTTCCGATAAACTTGTCTACCTCATATGCAACTCTTCATGAAGTCCCTTCTGACAGACTAGGCAGTGTAATTTAAAGCAATTAATACTTGTATTGAAGCATGGGTATGAATGCATGTATTTTAACTCCAAAATTCAGGGACAGGATTGTCACAGATGAAACTTATGAGGGTTGCATACTCTACAGAAACTGGACCAGTTGGGTGAACTTAGTAGAACCAACCTTGTTGCCCTATCACATCTAAGGGGTGAATAACACCTCGGATATAGCTACTGTACTATACAGATGGTTGAAGCACAAGCTGGAATCAAGATTGCAGGGAGAAATATCAATAACCTCAGATATGCAGATGACACCACCCTTATGGCTGTATGTAAAGAGGAACTAAAGAGCTTCTTGATGAAAGTGAAAGAGGAGAGTGAAAAAGCCGGCTTAAAGCTCAACGCTCAGAAAACTAAGATCAGGGCATCTGGTCCTATCACTTCATGGCAAATAGATGGGGAAACAATGGAAACAGTGACAGATTTTATTTTCTTGGGCACCAAAATCACTGCAGATGGTGATTGTAGCCATTAAATTATAAGACACTTGCTCTTTGGAAGAAAAGCTATGACCAAACTCGACAGCATAAAGTCAAAGTTATGGTTTTGTCAGTATTCATGTATGGATGTGAGAGTTGGATCATGAAGAAGCTGAGTGCCAAAGAATTGATGCTTTTGAACTGTGGTGTTGGAAAAGACTCTTGAGAGTCCCTTGGACAGCAAGGAGATCAAATCAGTCAATCCTAAAGGAAATCAGTCCTGAATATTCATTGGAAGGACTGATATTGAAGCTAAAGCTCCAATACTTTGGCCACCTGATGCAAAGAACTGATTCACTAAAAAAGACTCTGATGGTAGGAAAGATTTAAGACAGAAGGAGAAAGGGATGACAAAGGATTTGAGGGTTGGATAGCACCACCAACTTGATGGACATGAGTTTAAGCAAGTTTCAGAAGATGGTGATGGACAGGGAAGCCTGGCGTGCTGCTGTCCATGGGGTTGGCAAAGAGTTGGACACAACTGAACTGACGCGATACCTACTTTAAATACAGCTAGTCATAAACTCCTGAACACACAGACCTTGTCTTTCATAGTCACATATATGCTTAGCACCTATAGGCAGACAAGAAATATACATTAGAGAATGAATGAATACTTTGTCTTGCAGCATACGCCATATCCTAAGCAAAGGCAATTTTTTACAAACATTTTATTTATTAGGAAAAAAGCCTGAGTTAAAATTACCTTTCAAATCATATATGAAATGTGAAAAAAAATGTCTAACCATGGAAGTTCTATTTGAATAGACAAAATGAAGAAAGTGGGGACCCATATATGCAAACTCTGTATGGAAGCAAAAAATTTCCATGTAAGCAAGCAGTTGATTAAAGTATGGCACGTGGACTCAGTGACACTTTGCTCTAGAGTGAGCATCTCTGAGGTTGCATTCCCAATGTGTTAATAGAATAAGGTTCCCTGTAACATGGGCCTGAGATCCCAGTGAGAAGGGCATGTGGTTTCAAAGGAATTTTCCTCCATTTAATAGAGTAAATTTTGCATTTCTGATTGGATCAAATAGCAGATCTCTTTCAATTTTTGTTTCCTCTCCTGGTATCAAGGTCTTAGCAACTGTGTGTGTGTGCTCACACATATGGTTACTAGGTATATTTCAGGAGGTCCCCTCTACCCTGCTTGTATGGGTAGGTGTGTTTCTTTCTCTAGAGTGTTCCAAATAAATACTGTCAGGATTAGGGTGATTGTTGTCTTATTCAGATTGTGGTGCCCTAGGCTTAAACTGGGTTGGAATTTACTTCTTCATATGTTGATAAGCCATGATGCTCAGCTGAACCCAGTGCCTTTGTTGGTTTATTTTATAGATATCTGTTAGGGTACTATGTCTTCCAGTTCTCTAACAGTGATGGGGATAAAACAGTTATGTCATGGAGTGTCATGGGTCTTTTCTCCTATAACATTAAAAATCAAGGTGTTTTTTGGTGACAGAGGCATAGGCAACAGTGATAGGTATATGTGAGGCTTCCTAGGATCCAAGTTAGGATATCTGGTTTCGGGACTATGGACTTCTTTTTTTCACATGAATGGCTACTTGCTGGGCTTGTATATGGAAAAGAGGATACGTCTATCTTCCAAGAGTTTCACAGAATGGAGAGCAATATCTTATATAAACAACCAGTAGTTAGAGAATGAGGGTCATTCTCCTGAGTGTATTATAATCATGGCTTATGCTGGAATCAAAACACAAGACGCAAGGTATCTAAGACACAAAGCATAGGCTGAGACACACAACCCAGCTCCATTCTAGAAAGAATTTCAATCTCATATTCCTATCACCAGTTTTTTTAAACTTGCAACTTGGGTTCATAAACCTAAAACAGAGACTTGGTAGGACTTTGTAAAAGCACCACAGCATAACTCAAAGCCAAGTTTTACCAGCAGGCAGCAGCATGGCACCAAGCACAGGCTAGCCAGCAGGCAGCTGCTCCAAGGGCATGTTTGCCAGGATCTAGTTTGCAAGTCAAAGGAGAGAAGACAGCTCTAGAGGCAATGGTGATTATTCCTTGACCATTCTCCTCTCGCAGCACTGTGGAGAGTGGGATCAAACATTTTTCCCGCAAGTAGCTTCAGACACCAAGGCAGATAATGTCACACGTGCACCAAAGGAAATGAAAAGCTTATTTTATACAAAATAGGGAAGGGCAAGGATGCACACTTGTCTGGAATGCCTTGAGCCACATGAGAGATACTGGCTCTGGTTTGTATTGTGATTAAGCGATGGGGCTGGTAGTAATGTGAGTTCTGAAAGCTATTAGAAGCCAAGCATCAAAAATGGAGACAGAGTCTTTAGTACGAGTTGATCATTTAATGAAACCTTTGGTTTGCAATATTTTCTCAGATTGTCTATCAAGGATTTTCTCCTTTTCTTTCTGTATCTCCAAACTCAAAAAACATCTGATAAAAAAGATAATGATATGCTTCTGTCTCAATTTCTCTCCATATTTTATATAAGAATTAAATTAGTTTCCTAAATCTTAGTTACATTTACCTGTTCAGTGTTTTTATTCACCGCTCAGTCATAAACTCCCAAGAAAAACATTTGCTTTCTGTACCACTGGTATGTGGTGGGCATCCAAAAAGATCCGTTAAGTGAGTTATGAATATAGCATATTTTAGTTACTCATTACATGGAGAAGTTGCTAATGAATTTTACTCAAAGAGAGAAGAATACACTCTTAAAAATCAATAAAGCTCAAATGCACTAACAAAACACACATAGCTTTGCTCTTTATATCCTATGTTGCATTTGACAAGCTATTTAATATCTTCAAACCTCAGTTTCCTAGTCTGCAAAATGGGAAGATACTTTTTCTGAAAACCTGTGAACATCCCCCCCCCCCAAGATTTTGTCTCTGGAGAGGATCCAAATGATACGTTATTGCTTAAATATTAATAGAGCATTGTCATTCCTTCCCTGAATAGTCATATTCTATTGATAAATAATGATAACAACCTGAGGGTATTAAGCTCAAAGGGTGGCTGTACAATACATATTAAGAGGAAAATAGAATGTCACCTCAACTAAAATGGAGCTCATTCACCTAAATGAGAGGGCCTTTGTACCCTCTTAAATGGTGCTTCAGAATCATCACTTATGCATGTCAACAAACATCACAGAGTAATTAGGGAGAGTAGAAATCATTATAATGTCAGCCCTTCCTATTATTGAATTGCAACCACTCGATATGTAACTGCCTAAAGCAATCGCTGAATGCGATAGATCCAACTGCATCTCCTTCGGAGCCCACACAGAACCATCTTGGTATAGCCTGCGGGTTTCACACAAGGCCCTTTCCTCAATTAGGATTTAATCACCTTGGAGAGCAGTTGAGAATTTCAATCATTATTTTTTTTCCAAGGTCCCATCAATCTTGTCTATTGAAGTAATTTGATTTTTTTTTCTTCCTCTACAAGAATGCTAAATCTTCTTAGTGGAGAAAAATGATAGAGGAAAATAAAGTGGAAGAAACTCATTTTTATGGGATATTTAAATGAAACTTGTAAAGAATTGTTGTTTTTAACCACTCCATTATACCTGTACCATAATACCTTGGAACAGGAAGGAATCTCTATGAGGGCCATGCTTCTTAATGCTTACTGCAGCAATTCAGGCCAAATTTTCTATTAAGGTTTGGAGGTAACACATACTGTGTTAAGAGCTAAGGATTTAGAGACACATGGCTCTGGTTTGAAATGCCAGCTCCACCACTTGTGATCCACATAACTTATATTTGTTTATTATCCTTGAAACTCAGTTTTATTATACTTAAAAGGGAAAGTAATAGTTGCTACTTCAGATAAAGAGTTAAATTATTATTATTATTATTTTTTAATTGTTTTTGCCATACATTGTCATGATATCACCATGGGTTTGCATATGCTTCCCCTCCGGAACCCCCCTCCCTCCTCCCTCCACCCCGGGAAATCTCGCTGCACCAGCCCCGAGCATCAATCCTGGGCTGGCGATTGATTAGACATATGATAATTAACATGCTTCAATGCCCTTCTCCCATATCATCCCACCCTTACCCTCATCCACAAAGTCCACGAGTCTATTCTATACATCTGCGTTCCTTTTGCTGTCTCGCATGTTGGGTTCTCGTTACCATCTTTCTAAATTCCATATATATGCGTTAATATACTGTATTGTTGTTTTTGCTTCTGGCTTACTTCACTCTGGATAATGGGCTCCAGTTTCGTCCATCTGAGTAGAATTGCTTCAAATGAATTTTTTTTTAATGCTGAGTAATATTCCATAAAAAAAAAGAAACAAATGGAAAAAAAAAGAGTTAAAATTAAATGCAGGCAGTGATCTTAAGTACTTAGAAGAATTGCTGACACATAATATTTTAAAATGGTAGCTATCATTTTTATTTCTTATTCTCTATTACATCTACATACCTGTCTTCAGTCCCTCATTAGATCAAATGAAATAAGATGGATTTTCTGAGGAGTATCATCATGGGGAGTTACTCATTCATTTTTTGAAATCATAGAGTTTAGTGATATCTACAAAGGAAGGCTATAGTGGGGTGAAACAGTGTTTGTCTTTGCTTGTAATCTTTAAATATTTGGGTAATTTAGCTTATTTTTAAATGTCTTTATTGTACTTAATAATTTTAGTTGATTGTTAAATATACTGCTTGGCATATAATGACTAGTCATTCACTATTATTGAATCAAAATATTCTATTTTAAAAAATAATTGGTTGAGATTTCTGTAGGAAAATAATATGAGTTAATGTTTTAAAATAAACCATCAACACTATATCTTTTAATCTCAAATTCAGGCTACAAGTACTCTTAGACAATTATTTTTGGTTTTTTCATTGCACTCTGATTAAACATCTATTTGCATTGCCTCAAAATTATATGTTTTAGATCTTCCTTTACTTCTTCATTATCTTGTCTAGGGTAGGAACCACATACTTCACTTTTGTATTGGATAAGACCTCAAATAGAAGTTTCATCAGATGCTAATCATCCTTTACTGAATGAAGAAACAAACACAGCCGTGAATGGGCACCTTCTGCTCTCAGATCAGAGTAGAACTTTACCCGTGTATGCAAATGATTCTGGATCTTCCTCATTTTAAAGAGAAGAGCATTTCACAAAATTTTCTGACTTTGTGTTTAATTGTATTTTCTATCAAGAAATATTTTTTCTTTTCTAATTGTAATTATGCATACTTTCTGGACACTTTCTTGAACTTTAGCCTTAGTGTAGGACCACAGAGCTCCTTTTTGGTGATATAATAGCTCAATAGTATTGAGGAGTAGTAACAATACTCTTTTTACGTCATATCACTCATTTTTCTCAACACCTTTTTTTTTGCCTAATCTCCTCAAGCTATAATATTAATAGTAATGGTAGTAATTATTATAGTCTGTTGTTGTTTTAGTTGCTAAGTCATGTCCAGCTCTTTTGTGACCCCATGGACTGTAACCCTCCAGGCTTCTTTGTCCATGGGGTTCTCCAGGCAAGAATCCTAGAGTAAGTAGGTTGGCATTTCCTTCTCCTGGAGATCTTCCTTACCCAGGGATTGAACCCGTGTTTCCTACATTGGCAGGTGAATTCTTTACTGCTGAGCCAGCAGGGAATAATATACACTAGTCAGTCTTTAAGAACTTTGCAGGTATCAGATAATTTAATCTTCCCAACATTCCTATGAGAAGTGTTATCACTATCCATGTTTGACATATGAGAAAAGTATGGCAGAGAACATTTAATAATTTGTAGAAGGTCACATAGTTAATAGGTAGCAAGCTAGAATGTAAACCCAGGGTGTGTGCTCGCCTCCATTGAGCCTCCAAATTGCTTTCCCCAGAGTTAAAACTTCTCTCTCCAGCTCATTACTTCTTTGGGAGTTCACTTGTGTGGCATGGTGCTGTTTATAAGAACACCAAGTGACACATGATATCCTGCATTCTGTGAAGGGTAGAGTAAAAAAAGTATGAGGACTTCTACTTTTGGCCAAAAAAGATTAGTTACCATTAGAACTGCACTCCTTTGATACAACCAAAAAACTGGCCTACATTCATGAAACAACTGTTTTTCAACATTAGACCACAGGCAGTGATCTACAAGAAATGGGTAAAAAATGAGGTTAATCTATGATTGATTTACCTTAATACCCCAAAGTAGTTTTTTGACTGCTACAGAGAGAGGTGGGGAAGGTGTAAGATCCTAAACGGGGCTTCACAGTCCTCCTGAATTGGGAACATAGAAATCAGTGTCACAAGAAGGCAGGCTGACTTGAACACATAGGGTATCCAACAGGAGAGAAGGCAGAAATAGAGCTGGAGTTTTGCAGAGAGGATATGTGATACTCTAGTCTCCTACTGTGTACTTGTTTGGACATTTATGAGGTGAAACTGGGCTTCCCTGATAGTTCAGTTGGTAAAGAATCTGCCTGCAATACAAGAGACCCCAGTTAGATTCCTGAGTTGGGAAGATCCCCTGGAGAAGGGATAGGCTACCCACTCTAGTATTCTTGGGCTTCCCTTGTGGCTCAGCTGGTAAAGAATCCACCTGCAATGCAGGAGACCTGGGTTCAATCTCTGAGTTGGGAAGATCCCCTGGAGAAGAGAAAGGCTACCCACCTCAGTATTCTGGCCTGGAGAATTCCATGGGGAATTCTCCATAGTGGGGGAGAAAAGCAGTAGAAAACAATGGTTGAACAAATTCTAGCACTCACTCTGATACAAAAATAGTTTATGTTCCCTCTAGAATAGGGAGAAGTGACTCAGGAAAGCACCACGTGTCTTGGTAGGTAGGGGATCTTACTTTTACGGAAAAGTATATTTTTGTGCTCACTATATCACCTATACTTAAATAGAAACATTCCAGTTGAGTGATCCAAAGTCCTTTCAGTGTCTCCCTGTTGGGAAAAGGAGGGAATTCACTCACCTGGTTTTGGAAGTTTGCTAATACATTTAATGATAGAGCTAAGAATTTAATCTCATAGAATCCTCACATAAAGAGAGAAGACCTAACAGATTTCCATTTAGTACTTTAGAGCCCACTGGGCAAGGAGAATAACCATTGGTGTTAGATAATGGGTAATTGCATTCTGCACTTTGGAGCATTTAAATCAGAGATTAAGAAGAGACTCCAATGCTGAATAAATAATAGATATTTATTTTTAATATCCATTCAATTAGTATCTATTTAATAAATAATGGATATCATATGTGAAATGTATCACCAGTCCAGGTTCAATGCATGAGACAGTGTTCAGGGGCTGGTGCACAGGGCTGAACCAGAGGGATGGGATGGGGAGAGAGTAGGGAGGGGGGTTCAGGACCGGGAACACATGTACACCCATGGCAGATGCATGTCAATGTATGGCAAAGCCAATACAATATTGTAAAGTAATTAGCCTCCAATTAAAATAAATAAATTAAAAAAGATAAAAATCATTGGTGCTTTTTGCTAGACCTTTTGAGTGGCTCTTAATAAGTAACTCTGCTTACAGCACATGTGCACAAACTCACTGTTTCAGCTACAAAAGAGTCTGATATTCTAGGCCTATTTGGTGATGAAGCAGACAGTTGTAATAAAAGAACTAGACATAATATACAAACATTTTGTTACTTTTTTACATATCTTTGGATCCAGCATTATTTGATTTTTCTCACAGAGTGAGAAGCAACATGTAGATGACTATTAAAGACAATTAGTCTTTTGATTTAGATTTAAAAAATTTTAGGATATAGCCAACTATTATCAGTGCAACTATATATCAGCCAACTATATATTCAGTGCAAAGGTGGAAAGTATTATGCTCATTCTCTCAGAGGGAATGAGGATCAATACCAGGCTGTGATTTATCAAAAGATCAGTTGACATCCTAGTCTGATAGTTATCACTAGCTAGGTCAGGTTAATCATGAATTCTTTACCAACTACATTAGTTTTCAATTACTGATTAATAAATCATCACAAACTTAGCAGCTTAAAAGAGCCCACATTTATTATTTCACAGCTTCTTTGGGTGGGCAGTTGGGTATCTAGAGACAGAGTAGCTGAGACCTTTAGAAAACTACAATCAATATGTGATTAGGCTGCATTCCTATCTGAAATGAGTGAGGAAGAATCTACTACTAAGTTCACAAAGTTTATTGAGAGAATTATCTTTATATAGCTATAAACATATATAGCTATATACCACATGACCTGGCTTTTTGCTAGCAGTCTGTTGGAGGCTGTGCTCAGCTAGCTCACAATTCATAGAGACTACCCACAGTTCCTTGCCTATGGCCTTTCCAACATGGCTCCTTACTACATCAAGCCTACAAATGGTCTTTTCAGAGTCTGTGAGCAAGACAGAGCCTTTAAGATAGTAAAGGAATGGTAGACTCAGCATCTCATCCTCTTTGCCATGTTCTATTGGCTAGGAAGGAATGACAAGTCCCACCCATGCTCAGGGAGAAAAGGTTACACAGAATGTGTAAACTAGGAAGCAGAGATTAAGAGCAGCTGCCCTGGAGTCAGTCTGCCACATCAGCCAAGGCAACAGGGTCGTCATGGTGAGATAAGCCCCATGTGGCATGAATGTATCTCCTTTTGGATTTCACCTGTTCCCTAATTTTCTTTACTTTTGCTAATAAATATAAACACATAAACTGTTCTGATGAATATCATCAAAGTTGGAAAAATCCAGAAAGACTAAAATGAGCTCTGCATAAAGATGTTTTATGTTTGGGTTGCATTTTACACTTTTTACAGCATTTATATATTATTTTGCCTTTTTTTCACAAGGAAAATAGTTTCATAAGAAATTTGTAGCTAAAATATAGTCCTGTTCATTCCTGTCCATCTTTAATAGAACGTTCCTTCCAATGAATTTCACTAACTGAAAAGATTAAATAAGTTCTCTTCCCTTCTGTTTATTACTCAGCAGTCATGAAACTGGATATTTGCTTTCAAAATTGATTGAGAATTCCACATGAATAATCATCCTTAATTTTGAAATAAAAATTTGATAATAGTAGTAAAAACATAAAATATTATTTATCCAAATGAGGCTTATTTTTCTCTTTTGAACATAGAGAATACAGCATTGAGATGATTGAACTGTCCTCTGCAATTGTGATAAAAAGCAATATATCCTATGCATACTCTATTTTATAATTTCTGTACTTCCTTATTATAAAAAAGTCTTCTAATATTGCTAAATAAAATTCTATCAAAATAGAACAACAGTGTGCTCTTTCCAAAGTAAATTTCCACTTTAATGGAACTTTGGATATACCTTTCTTTGTTTCTGTTGTAATTTCCTCTAGGCACTGAAGAAAGACCAAAAGCTTGCATTCCATTCCTCTTTACCAAAGGAATACAGTGTGTACATACTTACTAGTTTGAAAACATTTAAAAATATTGGATATATTAATACTAAGTTCTACAAGAAAAAATATTTTTTCCCTTAACATTAACTCCAGTGGGCTAAATCTAATTTCTCAGCCATACTAGGCATTCATAGATATTTGGTATATTAATTTACAGATACCCAAAATATGAAAAGTAAAATAGAAAAAAAATACTTTGAGAGTTTTTGCAAGAGAGAAGGCATCAAAAGCATCCAAGTTAACAATTCTCTTTGATTCTGGTTTTTTTTGGTTTTTTTTTTTTTGAGGAGGGGCAGTCACACAGCCTGTGGGATCTTAGTTCTCAGTTTAAGCTTTGAAACTGTGTCCCCTGCAGCAGAAGAGTGAAGTCTTAACCACTGGATTGCCAGGGAATTCCCCAATTCTATTTGATTCTACAACTTATTTACTTTTCACTAGGGATCAACTGCCATCAACACCATCATGCTTTGCTGTCTCCCTAAAGAGCATTTTGCAATGAGTGGTTCATTTATTGCCTTGCTTTGTAAGTAGGGGAAATATTGGCAGGTAGAATATCAAGGAATTTTATTGTATCTTGCAGACTAGAAACATTTTGGTAAAATATTATAAGACTGTGTATAGTAAATTCATACACAAGCAGTAAAATGAGAGTCAAAATGTCAACTTTTGTGAATGACAATTGTTTGAATCTGTGGTGAAGTGTTCTCTTCACTTCAGTTGCACTTTGTTGCTCTGTGTTAGGAAATGCTGGAGGAATCCAGGAGTATGACTAAAAAGAATGTATAAATGAGTGTCTTTAGACGAAGCCGAAACTATTATTTAGGTTGATGCAATAGTATTAAGATAAGAACAATTAGGGACAAAGCAAAGAAAGAGTTAACTGCAAAAGGTACCATATGAGGTATATAGAAAGGAAGATGTGTTCCTGGCTACATCTAAATTCAAAGGCTCCATAATTGATAGACACTTGAAAAAGTGATGATTGGACATTTTCTAATAATGGCATAATTCTAATCCATCATGGCTGGCCATCCAGCAGAGCTTTGTTTGTGATGCTTTGATTGATGGAATGGGAAGAAAGAAATCATTCCTTATTTTAGCAAGAGAGCAAAGAGACAGGTTCATTTTAAAAATTGTTCTCTGCTTTCAAGATAAAAATAAATATCTCTTAATCAAATGGACACTATCAAATAAATGGCTAATTTGTAGCAGATCCTTGTCTTGTGGTAGCAATTAATACTGCCATTAAAACAGATATACATAACACCACTATTAGATGACAAGAGTTAGCCTTTTATGTTGAATCACTCTTCACTGATGGTCCTGGGCACTGAGGAGAGTTTCAGGAGTGCTCCAGGGGTGCCGGGTGGGTTGTTGGAAGTCCAAGGCCATATCCATAATGCCGGGAGCCACAGTAGCTCCTTCAAAAAGTCTTTTGAACTAAGTTATTGACAGGAGCTAAGGTGGGGAGACAAGAGGGTTGGGAGAAGCAGGTAAGTCAAGGGAAAGATTGTCTGGGCTAATTCTGGGTATTGGGATATGCAGTAGGCAAGGAGCAATAGCCACATGCAGCAAAATTTCATTCAAAGTTAACAGGATGAAATGGATAATGTATACTTATTCGTGGACTCTCTATGGTGACTTGGAGGAAAGCAGCATGCATACATATTCCAGAGAAAGGCTAACTACATGGAACAACTATTAATATATCCACAAGAAGAAAATATGAAACTATCACTCATATATGTAGTCATTCTTACTGAACAATTTTAGAGTAAATGGACACTCTAACCAAAATTGATATATAAGAACTGTGATTCATAGAATCATACATTTTTCTACTTCATTTTATTAGAATTGTATATCTTATTGGCTATAAAATGAGAAAGGCATTTAAAAATAACAAATAATATTTTAAAAGGTTATTAAAGTAAAACAGTTAATTGAGTTAACCAAATAAAATAAAGATGATATTCTAAAATGAAAAGCCAGAACAAAATGCAAAAATTTTATTGAAATATTTGAAAATCAATTGCATGATCCTTTACCAAAAGTGGTATTATAAAGTGTCAGATTATTGGAGATTGAGAAAGAACTACTTTGGAAAGGCTCCAACATTGGCCCCTCCTTTGATCCAAGTATATAGAAGTAGAACATGGCACATGCCCTGTTCATTGGAGGAGCAGGACCAGAGGATACCAAGATTAGTGTCTGCATCCACCTGAGATACCTAAATGGGTGAGGCTGGTGAGGGCTTCCATTCCTTGAGGATGTGAGGGCTAAACACAAGTGACTGTGTCACGTAAACATGGTGTGCACAATGGTGAGATCAAACTTGAGTAAAATTATTTCAGGTCCTGATCAAGTGGGTTGCCTAGAGGAGCAAACAATCTCTACATGAATTGCTGGACTCTGATGTGCTGAGGAAGAAGGAAGATATAAGGTGAATACATGGTCTAAATCAAGAATACTGCAGGTAAGAGGTCCTTGTCTAAATCAAGAATACTACAGGTTAGAGGTCAGTAGCATCTGGGACAGCACCAAGCAATGTGTCACATGAGAAAAAGCCAGGACCAGAGACTATAGAACCAGCTATGAGAGTAAGGAGTACAAATGTTCTCTTCTCTAACTAACACCTCTTCATCCTTCAATTTCAGAGGATTTAGAACTGTGGTTAGCGATATAGTGGAGGAACACAAGGAGAAAAAATAAACTGAATATGATATCTTATTTGGCTTATTATTTTTCTATTTTATGTAGGTCCTAGCAGGACCAAGAAGCTATAATTTTGAAGGAAATTTAGGTTATTAGTCTGCGTATGATAAGAAGTGAATCAAATATATACATTGTTGTTTTGTATTGTCTAAATTTTCAGCACTAAGTAATCTCACCAAGGATAGGAAAAGAGAGATTTTCCAAACAAAGGTAAAAGACCAGGAAAAAAAAAATGTCCCTTGGGGATTAGATACCATTAGTCCTACTTGTTCAATGTTTTGATTCTATTTTTTGTTGGATCCACTCAGGATTTTTTACAAAAACAATTTATGTACATTACTTTGTAGGCAGGCTTGATGTACATCAAAAATCCTTAGACATAAAGATGACTCCTACCAGGTGACTCCTCCCCATTATAGGGAACTGGAATGCAAAAGTAGGAAGTCAGGAAACACCTGGAATAACAGGCAAATTTGGTCTTGGAGTACAGAATGAAGCAGAGCAAGGGCTAAAAGAGTTTTGCCAAGAGAACACACTGGTCATAGCAAACGCCAGCTAAGAGAAGACTACATATGGACATCACTAGATGGCCAACACTGAAATCAGGTTGATTATATTCTTTGCAGCCAAAGGTGGAGAAGCTGTATACAGTCAGCAAAAACAAGACTGAGAGCTGACTATGGCTCAGCTCATGAACTCCTTATTGCCAAATTCAGACTTAAATAGAAGACAGTACGGAAAACCATTAGACCATTCAGGTATGACCTAAACCAAATCCCTTATGATTATACAGTGGAAGCAAGAAATAGACTTAAGGGACTAGATCTGATAGACAGAGTGCCTGATGAACTATGGACGGAAGTTCGTGACATTGTACAGGAGACAGGGAGCAAGACCATCCTCGTGCCACACTCAATACGCCAGCAAATTTGGAAAACTCATCAGTGGCCACAAGACTGGGAAAGGTCAGTTTTCATTCCAGTTCCTAGGAAAGGCAATGCCAAAGAATGCTCAAACTACTGCACAATCTCATCTCTCACGCTGATAAAGTAATGCTCAAAATTCTCCACGCCAGGCTTCAGCAATACATGAACCATGAACTTTCAGATGTTCAAGCTGGTTTTAAAAAAGGCAGAGGAGCCAGAGATCAAATTGTCAACATCCCCTGGATCATCAAAAAAGCAAGAGAGCTCCAGAAAAACATCTATTTCTGCTTTATTGACTATGCCATAGCCTTTGACTGTGTGGATCAAAAAAAAACTGTAGAAAATTCTTTCAGAGATGGGAATACCAGACCACCTTACCTGTCTCTTGAGAAACCTGTATGCAGGTCAGGAAGCAACAGGTAGAACTGGAGATGGAACAACAGACTGGTTCCAAATAGGGAAAGGAGTACGTCAAGGCTGTATATTGTCACCCTGCTTATTTAACTTATATTCAGGGTACATCATGAGAAACGCTGGGCTGGCGGAAGCACAAGCTGGAATCAAGATTGCTGGGAGAAATACCAATAACCTCAGATATGCAGATGACACCTCCCTTATGGCAGAGGTGAAGAAGAACTAAGGAACCTCTTGATGAAAATGAAAGAGGAGAGTGAAAAACTTGGCTTAAAACTCAACATTCAGAAAACTAAGATCATGGCATCCAGTCCCATCACTTTATGGCAGATAGATGGGGAAACAGTGGAAACAGTGGCTGACTTTATCTTTCCGGGCTCTAAAATCACTGCAGATGGTTATTGCAGCCATGAAATTAAAAGACGCTTACTCCTCAGAAGGAAAGTTATGACCAACCTAGACAGCATATTAAAAAGCAGAGACATAACTTTGCCAACAAAGATCCATCTAGTCAAGGCTATGGTTTTTCCAGTAGTCATGTGTGGATGTGAGAGTTGGATGGTGAATAAAGCCGAGCACCGAAGAATTGATGCTTTTGAACTGTGGGGCTGGAGGAGACTCTTGAGAGTCCCTTGGACTGCAAGGAGATCCAACAAGTCCATCCTAAAGGAGCTCAGTCCTGGGTGTTCATTGTAAGGACTGATGTTGAAATTGAAACTCCACTACTTTGGCCACCTCATATGAAGAGTTGACTCTTTGGAAAAGACCCTAATGCTGGGAAGGATTGGTGGCAGGAGGAGAAGGGGACGACAGAGGATGAGATGGCTGAACGGCATCACCGACTCGATGGCCATGGATTTGGGTGTACTCTGGGAGTTGGTGATGGACAGGGAGGCCTGGTGTACTCTGGTCCATGGGGTTGCCAAGAGTTAGACATGACTGAGCAACTGAACCAGGTGGTGCAGTTGATTAACAACCTGTCTGCCAATGCAGGAGACGTGAGAAGTGGGTTTGATCTCTTGGTTAGAATGGTCCCCTGATTTTGAAGCCCACCCCCAAAATAACGTCTCTCACTGTTTCCATTATTTCCCTATCCATTTGCATACAAAGATCTTGTATGAGGCAATAAAGATCCCATATGGTATAACTAAGGCCCAACACAGTAAAAAATTAGAAAAAAAAAATGAAAATGAGATCCTCTCCTTCCTTTGCCTTATCCAAACCCTTCCATGGACAACAAGCTTTATATTGCCTAGCCCCTAGCTACTTCTCTAAATTCGTCTTCTGTTATTCTCCCTTTTGGTCTCTCTTGGCTAAGAATACTGATCTCCTTTCTATTCCTTATACTGAACACCTTTTCCGTAGTTACTAACCTGACTACAGCCTTAATTGCTTTCAGGTCTCTGCTAAAACATCATTTTGGCAGAGATACAACCTGGGCCACATAAAGCTCATTACTCTCTTATTCTGATGCCTTATTTTCTTATTTTATTATCTGTCTGCCTTCACTTGAATATAGACTCCAGGAGGACAAGCATATAATTCTGTTCACAGCTACTTTCCCAATTCTTGGAAGATTATAGCTCCATCAGTGAAAATCTGTTGAATTAAAGATTTTTCTCAATGCATAAATAACATACATTGATTTCATAGTATGAGTACCTAGATAATCACCAGTAGATAGAACCAATAATATCTAATTTTAACTAACCTGAGACAGAGTTTAAGGAATTTGGAAGAGATTATACGTTAAAAACATAGAACCAAGTCCAGAGACCCTTCTCCATAATAAATTCTTTTTTCTGTTTTTCTTGCATCTTGTAAGGGAGCATCAGCTGGACGTACTTCTAAAACATAAAACAGCAAAGCCTCTGACACCTGACAAAAGGAGAGAGTAACAAGCTGCCTTATTTATAAGAAGTATGTTCAGAGAAAAAAAATTCCATATGGTAGAGACTGTTGAGTGTGATGTAGCAAAGTTTGGAGGGTATGCCACAGCTCAGTCAGAACTCAGCTTTCAAACCCCTTCTAAAATGCCATGAGGCATTATGCATTGTTAAAAAGCTGCCAGCTCCTTCCCCAGAGATGCCACCTCTGCGATGGATGAAGCAATTTTCACTGCTGATCAGTAAAGATTCTTCAGTCCTTGAGTTCTCTGGGAGTATGAATGCCAGATATTGAGTGTGGAATGTTAAAAAAACAATAACTAGCTATTTATGCTATTCAAATGTCACTTGTTTACAGGAAAAAATCTGACTTCTCTGAAGTGGTATATTCAGATTTCAAATTAAATACTTACAATAAGAAATATGTTATCTTATGATGTCTGCAATTACAGATTACCTCTCAATTCCTTTTTCTGTCTTTCATTCAGTGTGTTCAGTATGATCAGTGATAGCCTATAGTACTTGAATACAAAGAAGGTGTTTAAGTGCATTTCGCTTCCAGATCCTCTTCTGGCTGTGCTGTCTGCCACTCACCCATCACCATTCTTTCCTAGAATCTAATTTACAAAGGAATACAGGAGAGTACACAGGATCAGATTTCTTCTGAGTACTTTTCTGCCCTTCATTCACTATTTTTTCCCATTTCTTCTTTGTTTTGAAGCCTCATACGATGGAAATAAAAACCACTTTTCTATTAAAGAACTTACTTTGATTAAAGAAAATTCAACCTGATGGAAAAGGACTATATATAGAGATAAAGAAGAGAGGTGGAGAAATAGGTAGGACCAATGCATAATGGGAGGGGAAATAAGATGAAAGTGGCAAGAAATGGGAGAGTAAAATATTGAAATGAGGAAGAAATGAGGTTTTCAATTGACCTTGCCAGGGAGTACCTGCCCAGGAGGACTTCTGTCCAGCTAGCCTCTGTCATTTTCTCCAAATATCCAGGGACCACTGTGTCTTCATGAGGCCCAGAACCCAGGGGTTTTATCAACACAGATTTTTAAGAAGGTCAAACGTCATTAGAAGCATAAAAAAGAAAGGGAAATGAGATAGAATATTTCCTTATTTGCAGGGGAAGTTGTATCAGGTAACATCTAAGTTTTTATTTTTTGTACTTCAACACATGAAATTTTGATGATCACTTTTAACCTGAATTATTTTTATCTTAAAATTATTTTATTCTCTTTTCTTCTGTTTTCTTTTTTTAACTCAAACTATTGGGGCATGTAGGTCATCAATGCCTTTGTCTGTTTTAGACTGACTCCTGTGAGGTACCCACTAACTTTAACTTCTGGCCTTCTCTGCTTGACTTGACCTGGGATTTAGGTCCAGCACAATCATATTCCAGTGCAAACAGTTTCAGTGCAGTCAGTGAGCTGATGTTTGATCCAGTCCTACTCAAAGATAAAGCTGAGTATGCCCACTCTGTATTTTGTTAGGGCCTAATTACAGAGAAGAGATAAAATGCTGAACAGGACAGAAGTGACTTCTGTCATCACATACTTTTACATCTCATGCAGGAGACAGACATGTAAGAAGTTGTTAAAGTGAGATGCATTGGTAAAAGAGAAATGCAAAATATAGATATATGAAGAAGACTGGAAATCTCTGAAAAAGTGACATTTAAGGTGAGACCTGAAAGTTAATGAGTTAGCAAGTAAAGGACAGAGTGGGAGGAAAATTCTAGGCAAAAGCAGGCAAAGCTCTTTGATAGGAAAGCTCATAAGATCTTAAGGAACTGAGGAAACGTTACTGGGGCAACAGATATGAGAGGGAATACGGCATCTAATTGAGGTGTGAGATGTAGGTAAGTGTCAGAATTCTCAGATTTTGAAGGATGTGAAAAAGATTTTGGATATTACCCTAATGGCAGTAAAAGTTCAGTGAAATTATTAAGCAGATAAGTGACATTAACTTATTTAAATATTTTTAAAGTTTCTATGTTTTTAGTAGACAGTGTGGTGTGTTAGAGAAGCTCAAGAATAAATATAAGAGACTGTTAAAGGGTGCTTTGCAGGTGAGTTGATGACTCAGGTTGGCAGGTTCAAGCTGGGTTGGAGAGAAGTCGGTAACTTCAAGAGATGATACAGAGTGACTGAGATACTAACAAATTGAAATGATTTTGAAAGAAAGAGTGAATTGTGGCAAAAATGAATTATCTATATTCAAAATTGATATTCATTTTCTGATTAGATATTAATATTTATGGAAAAGAGAATTTTTGAAATAGGTATGTCTCAAAAGATGAGGGAAGTATACTAAGTAACGATTTACATAGGGGTTTTAGGTGATTACACTATATAAAGATAGCTTTCACCGAGACTTTTCAATCTGTCCAAATCTGATAGCTGTAAATATAGTTTTTACCAAATATTTATTACTAGTCCCAAAAGTGTTAACTGTTTGCTTCTTTTATATCATTTTGATTGCCCTTCTGATTTCTCCAATCTAAGTATCAATATTTTTTTCAGCACCAGTCCTACCTTTAGTATCTAAATGAACTTAAAATTACTAAATACTTGCCTTTTGTCTAAACTGAGAAGTAAGGTGTACACTATTTGGATATCTAGTAATTATTTTTCTAAATACATATAGGATATATTCATGGACCTCGCTCTAATGCATACATATAATAATTCAATTGGCCAGGTATGTAGTTTTGTATAAAAAGTTGACATTTTCATCTATCAAAATGGTAGTGTTCCAAATTCATTTAAATAGAAACTGTTCAGTGGGAATTAAAGTCCATTATTAAATAATTTAGAGAAAACATTGGCATTACTGAAATGAAATTGTGCCAATTAAAAGCTGCCACTTTTAGTGAATTATTTAATCTCATTAGTGTCTGGCAGTTAAATCAAATTCCATATTTCAAAAATATCTAGGGGTTTTTAGTAAATTTTTAAGGAACAAAAAAATGATTTGCAATTTATTCTTGACTAATAAAATGTTTTCTTCATAATTTACTTTCCAACATCCAAAAATAATTACATTGTTCAGATTAAGCACTATAGAATTGACTCTTTAAAATCCCATTATCTTAAAAGCCTCACTATTAAATATCCCCACCATTAGCTCATTTACAGTGGGGAAGGGGGACTTTTGTCTGTTTTTTTACCTGATGTTCTGAAGTGTCCTTAAAATTTAAAGAAAATTTACTTGAACTTCAAATGAAAGTGAAAGTGTTAGTTGCTCATGTCTGACTCTTTGTGACCTCATGGATTGTAGCGCACCAGGCTCCTCTGTCCATAGAATTTTCCAAGCAAGAATACTGAAGTGGATTGACATTCCCTTTTCTAGGGGATCTTCTCAACCCAGGGATTGAACTCAGGTGTCCGCATAGTACTTTTGCTGTTATTGATGAACCATTCTTGAATTATTATTATTAATAAAGGCCATAGCTTATATTACAATTCACTCTTTGTGTCCCACTATTCTATGGGTTTGACAAATGCACACTGTCACATGTTAACCCTTAGAGGATCATTTAGAATAGTTTCACTAGCCTAAAAATCCTTTGTGCCTCACCCATTCATTCCTTGTTTCCTCTGCTCCCCAAGCCATGACAACCATTGATCTTTTTCTTGTTTCTTTAATTTTTTCACTTCCAGAATATCACATAGTTGAATTCACTGAGTAGCCTTTATAGACTAACTACATCTACTTAGAAATACACATTTAAGTTTCTTACAGGTCTTTTCATGAGTTGATAGTTCATTTCTTTTTATCAATGAAAAATATCCCATTGTGTTATATACCACAATTTGTTTATTCATTCACCTGTCAAAAGATACCTTGGGTGTTTCCAAGCAGTTATTATTAATTTTTAACTTTTTCTTCTCTATTGGACTAGAGTTGTGCTTAGTCACTCGGTCATGTCTGAGGTTTTTGCAACCCCATGGACTGTAGCCTGCCAGGTTCTTCTGTCCATGGGATTCTCCAGGCAGGAATACTGGAGTGGATAGCTTTTCCCTTAGGGTATCTTCCCAACCCAAGGATCAAACCCAGGTCTCCTGCACTGCAGGCAGATTCTTTACCATATGAGTCACCAGGGAAGCCCAAATATATATTACGGTTGATTAACAATGTTGTGTTATTTTCAGGTGCACAGCAGGGTGAATCAGTTAGACATATATATGTATCTATTTTTTGTAAAATATCTTTCCCATTTAGATTATTGTATAATACTGAGCAGAGTTCCCTGTTGTATACAGTAGGTCCTTGTTGGTTATCTATTTTAAATATAGCAGTGTGTACATGTCAATCACAAACTCCCTAACTATTCCTTACCCTCATTCTTACCCCCTGGTAACCATAAGTTTGTGAGTCTGGTTCTGTTTTGAAAATGATTTCATTTGTATCTTTTTTCATTTGTTTGTTTGTTTCTGTATATAAGTGATATCATGTGATATTTGTCTTTCTTTTTCTGATTTACTTCACTCAGGTTGCTAATCTCTAGGTCCATCCATGTTGTGGCAAATGGCATTACTTCTTTTTTTTTTTTTGATGACTGTGTCATTCCATGGTATACATGTTCCACATCTCTTTGGGGGCATAGAAACAAACTTCTTGAACTGACATAAACCTCAAGAAGTAATATTGGGACATGAATGCAAGCTAAGTTTCTTCAGATCATGTCCGATTCCTTGTGACGCTATGGATTGTAGCTTGCTAGGCTCCTTTGTCCATGGGATTCTCTAGGCAAGAGTACTGAAGTGGATTGCCATGCCCTACCCCAGGGGAATCTTCCTGACCTAGGAATCAAACCTGCATCTCTTATGTCTCCTGCATTGGCAGGAAGGTTCTTTACCACCAGTGCCAAATGGGAAGACCAGGTGCATATAATGCTTTCATGACAGACATGGAGAAGGAAGCTACTGACAAAGTAAAACTAAAGATAGAAAAGTGAAAGGTTACTTATAGGTAAAAGTGTTGCCCCCACTTTGAAAAAAAATGTTTCATGCATTATTTTATGGCTTTTTTCTTTTCAAGCCTTGTATGTATGTCTTATATAAGTGTCTGAATGTAATTGAGACTATCAGCTATTTTTTTTTCTACTGAAGTTCTCCAACTTACTTTTTAAAAACCTAAAAACTTTTATGTTATTTTAGAAAGTACACAGTGTGTCAAAGGTCCCCAGAATTCACTTGGAGAGAACTCTGAACATGACTTTGACTAAAAGAGAAAGATTTCAAATATTTTATAAATGCTTGCTGTATTACCTGTGTCAGCAACACAGCTGGAGAAAATTACTAAAGAAACAGGGTAAGACCTGGTGGTACAGAGTGTGATCTGAGACTGATTGTCCAATAGTTCACGCAAACAGTATCTTCTAAACCAGGATAAACTTGCTCAGGTAGGAAGAATATTATTGAAAGCCAGCAGGATCATTATATTCATTTCTATGAAAAATGAAATACTTAGGAGGGCCCACAAGAAATGACTAAAAATTGAAACATATAAAGTCTGCCTCATGAAGCTATTTGATCACTGGATAGGAAAAAGTATATCAAACAGTTGATTGGCTTTACTGATGGCATATCATATAATACTCTATCCAATCGCAGAATTAATTGGAGCATACTTGTTACTTTATTTCCAAAGACAAATAGAAAGTTTATGTTTTTGCATAAACAACAATTCATTAATAATCAAGTAAATATTTCTGTGCTTATGTAATACATGAGGAATATTAATGCTTCTTGGATCATCCTAAGTAAAGAAATAAGAGAAAATTCTCTTTGAACAAAGATGGAATTGCAAATTCAGTTCCTTGGCTTAAGCATGTCCCTCCTAGATCTACCTGATGGCCTGCACAGTTGTTCATAGCATCCATGTTCAGTTCATCTCTCTCTTCAGTGGACATGGCTATTTTTGCAGGGCCTTGAGAGTTTTGTCGGTTGCCAGATCATTAATGGGCTATGAATTATGCAATAAACTTCTCTTGCACCAATAAAGAAGAAGGCAGCAGTGAAATCTGGCCTGAGAATAGATGAAATGCAACAATAAAAGCCATAAACACATTCTTTCATTTGGAAGTCCTATTAAGAATTAGAAATAATTCATGTTCAGATGGTTTCATGGGGCAAAGATGCTGTAATGAAAGAGTTTGCAGAATTTTTAAAAATAGAAGAAGAGAAAAGAGAAGAAGATCATGGGACTTCAAACAGAGGCTGTGACTGAGAAGCAGGGAGCTCATTGCCTTTGTTTCCTTCTTCCTATTAGAGTCTAGTAATAATTGGATTTATAATCACATGATTATGGGCCCATATATGATTTACCAGGTGATTATTTTTATGAAAAGAAAAAAAAAACTTATTTGCTGTTTTTTTAAAGTACTTTTCATGTGATGTCATTTTAAATGCATGTTAAAGATCTAAAAATCTTTTTGTGTTTGAAGCTGCTTCTACTGATGATATCGCTCTTTCTGGGTCTGAGAGTGAAAGAATGAGAGAAGAATAACATTACTTCTTAAGTAAAATACCAATTAGGGATGCTTAAGCCAGGAGTTGCAGTTTATTTTGAGTGAGTCTGCCATTATGTAAAATGTGGTTATTTTGTTTTTGGATTTCTACAGAGTGGAGAAGCACTTGGAATAAGTATGCATGGTGCTTAAAAGCATAGGTATGAGATGTACATGGTTCACATAATTCTGATTTTTTTTTACTTACTAATTGCACTTGGGACAAATTAATTATTCTCTTTGTTATGGATTGAATTCTACTCCCCTCCCCTCACCCACATCTTATGTTGAGGCTCTACTACCCATTATCTCACAATATGACCTTACTTGGAAATCAGATTACTGAAAATTTAAATTAAGGTACTGTGGTTAGAATGGGCCCTAATCCTATATGTCCCTATGAAAAGGGGAAAATTGAACATAGAGATACTATGGGGGAAATGAACTTAAACTCTTCTCTCAACCCAGAGAATCTCTCTACTAAAGTAGTAGCAAAACAAAACAGCTTTATTATCGAATAGGCATTAAATCAGAATGTGGTGTGCATCCCTGAGAGCCACTGAGAGACTACAAAGATAGAAAGTCATTTCAGGCCCAGGGAGCAGCTGCTGCTGCTGCTTAGTGGCTTCAGTCGTGTCCGACTCTGTGAGACCCCGTAGACGGCAGCCCACCAGGCTCCCCCGTCCCTGGAATTCTCCAGGCAAGAACATTGGAGCAAGTTGCCATTTCCTTCTCCAATGCATAAAAGTGAAAAGTGAAAGTGAAGTCGCTCAGTCGTGTCCAACTCTTAGCAACCCCATGGACTGCAGCCCACCAGGCCCCTCTCTGTCCATGGGATTTTCCAGGCAAGAGTACTGGAGTGGGTCGCCATTGCCTTCTCTGCAGGGAGCAGCAGGACACCGAAAACTATGAACAACATAGACTAGTGCTTGTGGCTGCAAATATTTCTAGAGCCTAAAATTGTGGGGAAAGCAAGGGGAGATGTGGCTAAGAGGGAAGACATGGCCAGGTTATGTCAGAACAAAGGGAGAGTGTTGAGTTAGGGATGGAAGCTTTGAAAAAGAACCGAGAATGAAATGCAATAGGTCACAGAATATTGAATGTGAATGATATCTAGTGTTGTAATGAGAGCTAACTATACATCAGGCCCTATTCTAAGTACTTTTATGTATATTAACCACTTTAATACATATGGTAATCCTGTCAGGTAAATATACTTATCTTCAGTTTACAGGAACAGAAATGCAGGCACAGAGAGATTAGGTAATATGTCTGAGATCATTATCTAGTAACAGAGGTAGAATTTGAAACTATGTGGGTTTTGTCCAAAACAGAAAAAATGTGTCCATATCTATTATGCTCTTGCAAAGGGTTTCAGATGCCATATGCAAGTTCCATGGAGGGAGGTAGACCAGAGCAGATATGAATCCTATCTGATTTTATGGTTCAGCTCAAATGGCACATTTTCTGTAAAATTTTCCCTGAGACCCTCCACCACAAGTCATTTCCCTATTGTAAATTCATTTAGTACATTTTTTTTTCTGTAAACAGTATCAGGCTGATATCACTTCTAAAATTTGAACCAAAGTGATTTATATGACTTCCTTAACTTCTTTACATGGATTAACACTTTAACACCAAGAACGGTATGTGAATAATGTTTTGAAAATAAGATGAACAAAATAAGTATCTGGTGAATGAATAATTAGAAGGGAAGAGAAGGAAATAAGACAATAGCAGGCTATTTTTGGTAGCTGGTAAGTTACCGAATGTACAGTAACTGAGTGCCCCAAGGCAATTTTTGAATAAGTGGGAAAAGCTGAAAAATAAAATGATTTTCACAAATAATTCTCCAAAACTTAGGAACTGGTAGCTCTGGGTTTGGGATTAAGGAGGGGTGGCTACAATGAGAAGGAAGGTGGGTAGGTCTTTAGGTCTGATATAGTGATGAGCTGGATAGGACTGGGATTAGCAAAACTGCAGGGGCAGGAATGAATACAAGATATATTATTTTAAAAAGCAGCAAAGGACTCAGGGAATAACTTCATAATGAAAGGGGAAAAGGGAAGTGGCATTAAATACAAGGTATTAACTCTTGCCAACAGAGTGATCAGATAAATTTTCTGTTTGATTATTTAAGATCTTAAGTGAGGATATGATGCTTGGCTGATATTTTTATTTCCTCTACTTTGATACATATTCTGTAATTCTTACTAAAGAGCTGTGAAACAAATATTCACAGGCTTCTCGCTAAGCCAAAGGTGAGAGCATGATGAGAAAACACTCCTGTCATGAAAATCCAGTTTGCGTGTTGACATCCAGATCATGTGTTGACATCTCCTTAGCACATGTTCTGTGACCACCCACATCACCCCAAGTCAGCACCCCACACAGAAACTACTTAGGGTCCTTGCTGTCATGTCTTCTTGGCATGCAATCCTGTGTTCCCTTACTTATCTTCCCTAATACATTAGTTCCTGTTATTTGGCTATTCTATATACTTGTCTTGAATTGTTACAAAGAACAAATTCTGTATGTGAAGCGACAGTGATGAAATTAGCCAGCCTCATGTCAAGAAACAGTTCAAGATCTTTCTGGAATACACTGATCCTCCCCCCTTTTTCTTATAATTCAATCTTAATAATATAAACTAGAAGTCTTTGAGGAAATCTGTTGAGAGATTACTTCATGATTAAATGGAAGAACCTGTCAAATCTGCATACTCAGTAGATATATAAAACACATTTCTTAACTGGGAGTTTATTTTTTATCTCTTGCTTAGCTACAATTTAAAAAAATTTTTCCCCTGGTGTTCACACAATTTTATGTTCTATTCTTAACATTTATTTGTTTCTCAATTGTTATTTGTTTTATTTAATAAGAAATGAGACACAAAACATAATGAGAATGAAACTGAAAAAATGAAATTGTATAGTATAGTTGAATAAAACCATAATTTTAATGTAAAAACTTTTCCATATCAAAACAAATTTATATGAAGAAAGGTTGTAGAATTCACATTTTTTGAGAACTTGTAGTATGCTAGCTACTTTATGGCTCTTATATGATTAAGTCAGCATCTTTATAAGATAGTTATCCATAAATAAAATCTACAAGTTTAATATAGATCCATACATATATAGATCTGTATATCTAAATATATGTTAATACTGTATGAATTTCAATACAAGTAATTCTTTCCTGAGAAGATTTAATTTTCACAATGTGAAAATTTATATTTTAATTTCATAGATGACTACATCTATGTTATACTATATATAGCTGACTGAGGCTATGATCTCAAACAAAGGTCCACCTAGTGGTTTTTCCAGTAGTCGTGTATGGATGTGAGAATTGGACTATAAATAAGTCTGAGCACCAAAGAATTGATGCTTTTGAACTGTGGTGTTGGAGAAGACTCTTGAGAGTCCATTGGACAGAAAGGAGATCCAGCCAGTCCATCCTAAAGGAAATCAATTCTGAATATTTTTTGGAAATACTGATACTGAGGCTGAAACTCTAATACTTTGGCCACCTGATGTGAAGAACTGACTCATTTGAAAAGACCCTGATGCTGGGAATTATTGAAGGCAGGAGAAGGGGACAACAGAAGAGGAGATGGTTGTTTGGCATCACTGGCTCAATGGACATGAGTTTGAGTAAGCTACAAGAGTTGGTGATGAACAGGGAGGCCTGGAATGCTGCGGTTCATGGGGTCACAAAGAGTCGGACATGAATGAGCAACTGAGCTGAACTGAACTGAACCTAAAAAGAAAAGTTTCAAAAAAAGTTTTTATTTCAATAAAAAGAGTTTCATCTTTTAAATTTATATATTTAGGTAGTGAATGTGAAAGATACATTTTAATGAGTACAATCAGAAATAATATTATATCTTAGTCGTTGATTGACCCATTCTTTCAGAGAAAAAATCAAGAATTAAAACTAACAATAAATAGTTTGGTCTTCTATTCATGGTTAAACAGGCTTCTTTAAAAATATATTAATTTATTTGCTGCTCTGAGTCTTAGTTGAGCCATCTGAACTCTTAGTTGGGGCTTAGGAACTCTTAACTGACACATGAGATCTAGTTCCCAGACCAGTGATCAGACCTGGGCCCTGGGCATTAGGAGTGCAGCATCTCAGCCACTGGACCAGCAGGGAAGTCCTTTAATATGCTTCTATTGTACTGCCAAGAAACCCTCCATTGGAAAGTCATTTCCAAAGCAAAATGGGAGGGGAGTCAATGATGAAGGTAGTATATTTTTGTTATGTTCTGTGTTGTGTTTAAAACCATCAGAAGGCTTTAAGAATAATGTATTGTTCCATGTATATTTCTTGGCTTTAACTAATGCTTTGTACCAGCGGGAGCCATTCAGATTTTTGTGATATTTTCTAAATAAGTTTGTTGTCATTTTTATCAGAGGCCCTAGACCTAGGCCCTCTGAGCTTGGCTTATGCTTTTAGGTTTTCATTCTAGCATACCACATAGTATTTATCAATACAGGCTTCCCATAGTTCCTTCTGCTCTGGGCCACCAATACATTCTTTGAATTTTATCTTGAATTACTTTTAGACAGTGAACGTTTTAATATACAATTCAAAGCATCTTTAAGAGAAAAAAGGCAAACAAGCAAATATAATGAGAAATAGGATTAGAAGAATCTTTTGATGTATGGATACTCTATCAGAATAAAATAAAGCAGTGCAAGGATAGGAAAACCTACGCTGGCTGAAACCCTGCATTTCTGAAACACTTGTATCGATCAGCTGCTAGTGTTAATAATGAGTTATGGAGAATTAGACAATGCTACTAGAAAATATAATTTCTAATTCATTGTATAATATTTTTGGAGCATACATCCACAATAGGCTAGATTACAAATGACTTTTTGGATGAATGGAACTGGGAGAGTGGGAAGAATTATCTTGTGAGTCCTTTTTTGATTAGTTTGGGAGACTGATCAAAATAATGGATTTTATCATATTTTTAACTCATTCCAAAAATAATAGAATCCTCCCCTCACCTTATACAAATTTTGACATTTACTTTTCAACTTGAGATTAATAGGTAAATTCCACCAACTTCTTTTTTGTGTGTTTACTCATTTATGATGAAATTGAAAATTCTACATGGACTTAGTGTGCTAATCAACAGTCATTCTAAAGCTCCTGATATGAGAAATCTAGGGCAGAAGTCAGGTACCTGCCAACAGGTTCCATTTCAGGCTCATTGCATCCCTTGGGTTTTATGCAAGGTCCACAGTTGTTATTTTTCTAAAATACCATGGTGATTCTGTTTCTCAGAGTTCAATTCTACAATGGCATTTACATGTTTCCTCAAAAATATTATATTAGAAGTAATTATCATCAAGAACAAATATTAAATATCTGAATTTGGATTTCATATCTTATCATCTACAAAGCTTTTTTTTCAGCTCATCAACATTTCTTACAGTTTTTTCTTAGATGACTTTCCATTTAATTATATTTAAGAAGTTTAAGAAATTATCACCCCTCACTAAGAAACTGTCATTCAAATTTAATCATTCGTTAATACTACTAGTAATCAATATTACTTATTTTCTCTGTATAAGATACAGTGCATTGAACCAAATATTCTGCATGCATTGCTTCTAATTCTTATGTGTGTGCGGTGAGTTAAATATGACTATATTCCCTCCTTTGTTTCACATACTGCATAATTGAGGATGAGTGAGGCTTAGGAACTTTATCACTTTATTAATTTTCTCCAAGTACAGTTTCTGTGTAAGACCTTCAGGTTTCATTGAGTGCTTAGGATACATTACTGCAAACAGACATGAAAGCATGTCATCATTCAAAGATCTGGGTCTTTGTTGTTCCACTCTTCAGAAGGAGAGCCTAAGATTACTTAATTTTCTACTTTGTTACTTCCAAATGTCTAGACTGTCTACTTTGGAAACTATCAACATTCTTTCATCTGTAGGTAACGGAAACCCAGTTCAATCTAGTCTGAAGCGGAAAGAAAATAAAATAAACAAAATTGAGTAACTTCTGAAGGATACTGAAAATATTCAGGTATAGGAAGAGCTTCAGAAACCTGAGGAATTGTGGGGCCAGGAGGCTATAGATAGGCAAGAAATAAGGTTTAAACCAACACACAGAAATCAGTATTTAAGGGCCTTAGCTGTGAAACCATGGTGCTTTCTGAATTCAGATATAACTCCGGATTCACCATTCTTTCTCCTTGCAAAATTGAATGCACTCAAAGAGAAATGATTACACATAATTTATGTATGTATCTCAAAAAATAAATGAAATGATCACTCAGGCAAAATATAACGTCACCTACAAAGGGGGAAAGGACATATTAACCTTAGACTTCTGTACATCAGCGCTGACAAGCTAGACTGTGCCAGTTACTATATCTATAAAAACCTTCAGAGGAAGGAAGTGTGGTAGCATTTAATAAAAGGTAAAAATAAAAATCTCATTAAAAGCAGTCATTCTAATATAAACCAATTTATCAGGACTAAGATGAAATATGTCATATAAATAACTGTGAATGAACTAAATTTAATGATTAAAAGAAAATTATTTTAGGCCCATATCTCAATGAAAATCTCAATTTGATGTCATTTGTAACAGAAATATTATTGAATGAACTCAGAGCCACTTCCAGTATTCTTGCCTGGAGAATCCCGCCAACATAGGTGCTTGGTGAATTGCAAGGGTCGGACACCACTTAGCAACTAAACTGCCACCCCCAAGAAACAAACTTTAAAAAGTAAAGAATAGTGACCATTTTGATATCAGAGAAATTAATTTCTCACATAAATTCAATACATGTAACTAAGAAAGATTAAAGTTGAAAAATGGATAATCCAAACTTAATGTTATATACATGTGCACAATGTTTATAATATCAAAATTTGTAGAAAAATTTATTAACTCATTAAAAACTTCTAGATAAAGTAGTAAAAGTGAAGAGGAACTAAAAAGCCTCTTGATGAAAGTGAAAGAAGAGAGTGGAAAAAATTGGCTTAAAGCTCAACATTCAGAAAACTAAGATCATGGCATTTGGTCCCATCACTTCATGGGAAATAGATGGGGAAACAGTGGAAACAGTGTCAGACTTTATTTTTGGGGGCTCCGAAATCATGGCAGATGGTGACTGCAGCCATGAAATTAAAAGATGCTTACTCCTTGGAAGGAAAGTTATGACCAACCTAGACAGCATATTTGAGAGCAGAGACATTACTTTGCCAACAAAAGTCCATCTAGTCAAGGCTATGGTTTTTCCAGTGGTCATGTATGGATATGAGAGTTGGACGGTAAAGAATTGATGCTTTTGAACTGTGGTTTTGGAGAAGATTCTTGAGAGTCCCTTGGATTGCAAGGAGATCCAACCAGTACATCCTAAAGGAAATCAGTCCTGGGTGTTCATTGGAAGGACTGATATTGCAGCTGAAACTCCAGTACTTTGGCCACTTCATACGAAGAGTTGACTCACTGGATAAGACCCTAATGCTGGGAAGGATTGGGGGCAGGAGGAAAAGGGGACAACAGAGGATGAGATGGCTGAATGGCATCACCAACTCGATGGCCATGGATTTGGGGAGACTCCGGGAGTTGGTGATGGACATGGAGGCCTGGCCTGCTGTGATTCATGGGGTCGCAAAGAGTCGGACATGACTGAGTGACTGAACTGAACTGAACTGAGTGCCTGAGAATCTATAAATTCTCATTCAAACCATTTTTACTTTACTTTTGCCTTAAGTTGATGACCAGGTACATTGGATCAGCTTTTACTCTTTGGGGAGAATTCTCTCCAACGTTTTCTAGACTACCCCTAATTGTGTCTGTAATCCACTCACATACATTTTGGGCTTGTATATATTGAGCTGACTCAAGTGTAAAACAAGCTCAGGTTTTTCCCTCCTCATTCAGCTGCTTCATTATAACATTCTCATATAACTAAGTACAAGTCCAAAGAGGGATACTTGTCAGGCAGCTTACTTATACCTCCTTGTCTTGCTCAGGCTCATTGCCAGATGTATTATTTCTATTTTATGAGGAACTACTACTGAGCAAACCCAACATTGTGGTTTCCAATTCCAATGGAATGCAGTTTATAATGGCAGCTGTAGGCATATGGTCATATTTTGTCTTATGGTCATGAATTCCATTTCTACTAAGACTCATTAACATGTCAAGAACAGCTTCTTGAAGGCTGTATAAATCCTTATTGGAGATGTCATGGCCTTGTTGCAGAATCCCATGGCCCTGCATTGTGATATTCCCACTGGGGCTTACCACAACTCCGTATGGTGTCTTTTCCCACCACTTAACATTGCCAACATCATAATGTCTGTTGGATAGTATGACTCAAACGATAATGCCTCTTGTACCACATTCTAAATTTGTTGCAGAATCCTTTCTTTCTGGCGCTCACTCAAAGCTGCAGCCTTCCTTGTAACCACATATATGGGTGGGTTTATCTATGGATATGAATTGTATTACTTCCATAAGCCAAAGAATGCTATACTTCCTTCATTGTGGTAAGAAATTGATGATGCAACAGTTTGTCTTTTATTTTGTCATAGCACCTGATAAGTGAACCTCTAAAAACTTTACAAAAGTCACAGGTCTTAAATATTTATATGATCTATCTCCCTTTGAAGTGTGTGTATCTCACCAAAGTCTTTAGCATACTAGCCACCTCTTGCTCATTTTATCAATAAGTATAACATCATTGATGAAATGAGTCAGTGTGTAATTTTCTTAAATATTCAGGTGATTTAGATCTCTTCAGACTATAGTATAACACAGGACAGGAGACTTAAGAAGCCCTGAAGAAAAGCCTAAGAAATCCTATGAATGAATTCTATCTTCTAATTGCAGTGAAAATGAATGCATTCTCTAAATCAATAATCCTATTAATCTTTTCTAACAATGATAATACATTTAGCATAGCAGCTATGATCAGTGCTGGGGTAGTCTGCAGTCATTTTCCAGGGTCCATTCAGTTTCTTCAGGGGTCAGATTTGTGAATCGAATAGATACAAGGGAGGACCAGGGCTTCCCAGGTGGTAAAGAATCTGCCTGCAGTGCAGGAGATGTAAAGAGACATGAGTTCAATCCCTGGTTCAGGAAAAACCTATGGTGGAGGGCATAGCAACCCACTTCAGTATTCTTGCCTAGAGAATCCCACAAAAGAGGAGCATGGTGGCTATAGTCCATAAGATTGCAAAATGTCAGACACAACTGAAGCGTCTTAGCACACATGCACAATGTTCCTCTTGTTGTTCAGTCCTTAGTCACATCACTAGTTTCTGCTGTTTCTTCAGCCTGTGATACTATGTTTGAATTCTTAATTTTGGGCAAGGTGGGAGATTTCATTTCAAAGATTTTCCCTTGAACTTTCCTCCTATGATAGCTCTTATTCTACAGGCCAAGAACTCTTTACGGGTGTTACTTCAACTGCCAAATTTATTGATTCCAATTATACACGAGATCTGAGGAAATGACCACTGTTATGGGTCTGAAGACATAAAAGGCCACTGGGAGCCAGACTCTGCCCAGAGCATCATTTATTATTACCTGACCCCATATGTTCCCATTCTAAAAGATGGGCTATGATATTATGCATGCCAACTCAGCCCATTTTAGAGTCTGATATAAAGTGTGAGCTAGTCCCAAATATCTATCAACAGCCTGTTTTTCTCTGACCACACTGGGTATACTGTAATAGTCTGTATCCTCTGAAAAGTGGACCCCAAAATGGGACTAGACATGCAAGAGATTTGCTAGGAGAAATACCTGTGAAACAGAATGTGAAATGAATCAAGGACACTGATAGATCCATGAGTCTGTCTTCCATGCCTGAGCCTTACACAGGAGAGAAGGAAGGAAACATATGGGGGAAGATGAGTCTTAGATTTCAGTACAGTTCTAAAGAAGTTCAGCAAGGCCCGTGGGGGTTTTCAGGCAAGAATCCTGGAGTGGGTTGCCATTTCTTCCTCCAGGGGATCTTCCTGACCCAGAGGAAGATCTTGAATCCCCATCTCTTGTGCCTCCTGCATTGGCAGGCAAATTCTTGACCACTGTGCCACCTGGGAAGCCCAAAAGTCACTTTATTCTCCTTTACTTGTTGCAGGCCTGGATGCTGGGGTCTGGAGCAAAAGCTGTGTTGGTTTTGAGAATGTAGCAACTAGAGCTATCAGATAACTAGGCTCCTGAAGTCAGAGATTGGATAGGTGCATTTTGATAGCTGGCACAGTGCCAGCTGTGTGTACATTTACACAGCTAGACAACTACAGAATGATTACATTTCTTAAATTTTCTTTATTAAAATATAAATTACTCAGTCATTTGTTATTATGATTTTATATTATAATGTATCATATTATAATACAGCACTAGTAAAGCAGCTCCTAACAGGCACACAATTGTGTTTCTATGTTAGATATCTGTTAATCATTCACCATGGTAATTCAAGGCAAAAATCATGTGATTGATAGAAATGCTAAACTTAGATTAGCTAAAAGTTTTCTTTAGTTTTTTTTCAGGTTAAAAAAATTTAGTAAAATGAGGATATAAGGATTGCTTTTTAATGTGAGTATACATATATATATGTATTTGTTTATTTAGCATTATGTCTTGTAATGAAATACCAGAATTTCACAGTCAAGACTGAGTGAGGATATTTAGTTTTAGTTAATTAATTTAAAATTGTTCTAGTTACTAGTGGTACAATTAGTTGTGAAAAAAATAAGATATTAATAGAAAAATATTTATCATTACAGATGAGATAATCGTACAACTCAAGTGAAATGGAATGTTATTATGACTAATAAGAACATTCAGTAATGTAGCCACAGCCAGTATTTAATATAAAAGTATTTATCTTTTATATAACAACAAATCAGTGAGAAAATATAATGAAGGAAAATCTCTCATTTACAATTGGCAAAAATACATATAATATTTATGAATAAGCTTAACAAAATGTATGCAAGACCTACATGAAAGCAAGTTACAAAGCTACTTAAGGTTATAAAATAGGGTTTTAAAAAAACGACATAATCTAATATTAAATTGAACAGTTAACTATAGATGTGTTACTTTTCTCCAAATAATTTATTAATTTAACGAGATAGAGTCCAAATGTTGATTTTTTGAAAAAAATCAGATTATCTTTTAAATTCTTATAGGCAAAATACCTTGCCTAAATAACAGAAAAATAAATCTGAAACTCCTGAATAATACAGGCAATCTTCAATAGGCCTTACACCCTGTCCATGATCTGATTAGCATAACTCCTAGTGACAAGACCGACCCATGTTCCATTTTCACAGTTACAAGGTCAGCCAAACAGCGTGAACACAAGATGTTGAGAGTGATGGATAAAGAGTTGTTTCCAGCCAAAGTATAGTATGTGTTTTTTTCCAGAAATCTTTCCATTCAGGATTCAGCACTTCTTTGTTGAACTCTTTCTCTATGTCAAGCTCAGTTTTTGATGCTGGGGATAAAACAATGAATGAAACAATTAGTGACTTCATGCCTTATTTGTCCTAGTGGGGATCATGCAGTACACTGTGTAAATATAAGATGAAATAGAGCCCCACCCAGTGACAGGGATCCCCAGCGTGTGTCCAGGTAGGACTCTAGTGCTAATTCCTCTTGCATGTAAGTCTGTACCTGAAGGGATAGTTGAGCTTTCTAAAGTTCTAACTTGGCCCTCCCTGACTCACGTTTAAGATCTACAACCGTGTATCTGTTCTGGGGACACAAAACTTTCATGCTTTGTCCAACACTGGAGAATATGTCTGCCCCTGAGCTCTTTACCAATCTTTAGTCAAATCTGTTTAATTTACCCAGACAGAGCCTTTGTCTTGACCCCTACTTTAAATTAAACTTAACTACAAGCATTTGTCAAAGAAGTGATTTGTGCAGAAAGCTATTGTTAATAAATGTTAAAATAAAATTTAAAGTTAAAATATTTAAAATATTATAACTGCTTCCAAAATAAAAAGCCATATTAATGGAACACAATAGAGGTCACAAATTATCCAGATACATTACATGCTCGTGCTCAGTTCCTAAGTTGTAACCAACTGTGCAACCATCTTCAAGAGTTGGGAATATCAGACCACCCTTGAGAAACGTGTATGCAGGTCAGGAAGCAACAGTTAGAACTAGACATGGAACAACAGACTGCTTCCCAACAGGAAAAGGAGTACATCAAGGATGTATATTGTCTCCCTGCTTCTTTAACTTATATGCAGAGTGCATCATCAGAAATGCTGGGCTGGAGGAAGCACAAGCTGGAATCAAGATTGCCAGGAGAAATATCAATAACCTCAGATATGCAGATGATACCATCTTTATGGCAGAAAGTGAAGAAGAACTAAAGAGCCACTTGACGAAAGTGAAACAGGAGAGTGAAAACGTTGGCTTAAAGAAACATTTAAGAAACATTCAGAAAACTAAGGTCATGGCATCTGGTGCCATCACTTCATGGCAGATAGATGGGGAAACAGTGGAAACAATGGCTGACTTTACTTTTCTGGGCTCCAAAATCACTGCAGATTATGATTGCAGCAATGAAATTAAAAGATGCTTACTCCTTGGAAGGAAAGTTATGACCAACCTAGACATCATATTAAAAAGCAGAGACATTACTTTGCCAACAAAGGTCCATCTAGTCAAGGCTGTGGTTTTTCCAGTGGTCATGTATGGATATGAGAGTTGGACTATAAAGAAAACTAAGTACCCGAAGAATTGATGCTTTTGAGCTGTGGTGTTGGAGGAGACTCTTGAGAGCCCCTTGGACTGCAAGGAGATCTAACAAGTCCATCCTAAAGGAGATCAGTCCTGGGTATTCATTGGAAGGACTGATATTGAAGCTGAAACTCCAATACTTTGGCCACCCAATGCAAAGAGCTGACTCATTTGAAAAGATCCTGATGCTGGGAAAGATTGAGGGCAGAAGGAGAATGGGACAACGGAAGATGAGATGGCTGGATGGTATCACTGACCCGATGGACATGGGTTTGGGTGGACTCCCGGAATTGGTGATAGACAGGGAGGCCTGGCCTTTTGCTCTTCATGAGGTTGCAAAGAGTTGCACACTACTGAGTGACTGAATTAAACTTACAAAGGAAGGCAGTTTTGATATACGATACAATGTGGATGAATCCTGAGGATGTTGTGTTAAGTGAAATAAGCCAATGACATAAAGACAAATACTGTATGATTCCACTTATACGAGGTGCCTAGAATAGTCAGATTCACAGAGAAAATAGAATGGTAATTGCCTTTGACTAGAGGAGGGGAGAAATAGGGATCTGTTGAACAGATAGATAGTTTTGGTTTTGTAAGATGAAGAGTTCTGGAGATGGATGGTCATGATGGTTGTATAGCAGTGTGAATATACTTAATGCCCCTGAATTGCATATTTAAGATGACTAGTATGGTAAATTTTTATTTTATGTGCATCTTATGCTAAAAAAGTGGGAATAAAAGAGTGGAAGAAAAATTTTATTAGGTATTCTTAATATGTAAATCAATGCACATGAAAAGGCTTGATTAGATATTTAAATCTTGATTATGCTTGATGCCACTGGCAATATGTATTTGTCAGAGAGTCTTTGAGATGGATGAGTAAAACGAAGCTTTACATAGTAATTTTGCTTTATAATTCAACTTCATATTTGTGTTTAGATTGTGGTCTGTGTTTGGCACATATCTAAAACAAGTTGATCACTGTAGAAACAGTTTAGTGGATGGTTAAGAATCCAGGCAGAGATTCCAATCTCAGCTCCAATACTTATCAGCTAAGTCAGCTTGGGCAAATTGTTTATTCTCAGTTTCTTCCTGTGAGTATGAATTAATACACATGAAGCACTCAGAAAACTGCCTGGCATATTGCAGATATTACAATTTCAGCTAATACTATTATTAGTGAGAAATTTTGGGATTAGAATTAAGTTTTGTTATCTTTTAGCAAAGTCTGGCAATATGATCTTTTAGTAAAATATTACCTATTCATTCAAGACAATGTTGATTCTGAGGGAACAACCACTGTTTCAGAGAAGCTTGCCAGAATCTCCCTCCCTTTGACTTATTTCAGTGCTGTTTTGAGGTAGCTGTACTGCTAAATGCTTACCTAGAACAGCCTATGCAAAGGCAAGAAACTGGAATTTACAGCTCAGGGCCTTTTAGTTTCCATCTGAAATATGCACAGATATGGAGTAAAGGGAGAATGAATCTATTATCATGATATAGGTATTTTGGCCTCTTTCTCCCCTTTTAAGTGCACTTCCCAATAGCCATCTTTCCTCCTTCATCATTTAAATAATTGGCAAGCAGTGCAGCCCTTAACAGAAGGTGGGAACTTATTTATGTCTCCTCTTTGTCTGTAAAGACAAAAGAGAAGAACAGATGAGATCACATCAAGGAGTACTTTGTTTTATAATCTCTCTGGAGAAGTCTAGGAGTTCCCTTCCTCCATGCTCATATTTCTTGTGAAGCACTAATGAAGACACTAATTAGTCATTCAGTGGCATGGACTTCCTAGGATATTTTCAAGACCTACTTCTTTCCATTATCAATAAGCTTCTCTTGCATCTTTCTTGCTGCTCGTCCTAAATTCTGTCCATTAAATGGAAGACCAAAGCAACAGCAACCGTTCTCCTTTTTTCCCCCAGATCCAGTGTATGTCTAAAAGCTCATATAAGTACATGTCAAAGAAAATTTATTGCATTCAGGAAAACACTAAATTGGCAACCCATCAGGTAAAAACAAAGGGCCACTGACAGTGACAAAGCTCAAATATGAGAAGTCCAAGTCTTCTGATACACCTTACTTAGAATATCTATGTTCTTGGTAGAATGTTTCAATGCTGAGTGCAGAAAATGATATGAAGAATGTGCAGAAAGTTTTCCTTAATCATTAGAACCATATCTATGATTCCCAAAGCTCAATTTCTTGCTCATCCTTAAGTTAGAACTGCAATGAATGCCTCACTGATTTCATTTGATTCACTGATTTCATTTATTCAAAAATACTTAGAAAGTGCTTCTTCTATTCAATATATTGTTATATGAACATCACAGTAGTTAAAAGTTTACCAAATTCACTGAACTAAAGGACAAATTTATTGGACAACACAGTTAATATCAAAAATTACGTTGGAATATTGGTTAAATAGATCCAATCTAGCAGTAGAAATCTTGATATGACAAAATGTAAAAACCCACACAAATACAAAATTTGAGACATCCTAGGATGTTAGTTTACTCCATATTCATTTTGAGTTGACAGCATGATGAACTGATTTGTAAACAAACTGCTAAAAATACAAAAGCAAAAATTAGTAGGACTTTAGGATGAAATCATAGAATTATAGAAGAATATACTTCTATAAAGAGGCCTTAGCAGACTGGAATGAATCTTGGGGATAACAAATAGATAGTGAAGAGCTTAAATAACATTTTGAAATAAGAACCTGTTCAGCCTGAAAAACTGAAGGCTTACTTCCAACAGTTGTTTTTCAATGTTGAAAATATTCTACATGGTTACAGAGATTATCTACCCATCAGTTTATTTATTCATGCATTAGTTTGTGATTTTATTTATTCACAAACATTTATTGCACAGGGCTTCATCAGTGACTCAGTGGTAAAGAATCCGCCTGCAGTGCAGGAGCCACAGGAGGCACGGGTTCAATCCCTCCGTCAGGAAGATCCTCTGGAGGAAGGATGGCAACCCCCTCCAGTATTCTTGCCTGGAGAATCCCCCATGGACAGAGGAGCCTGATGGACTAGAGTCCATAGGGTCACAAAGAGCTGGACACTACTGTAATGACTTTAGCATATTCATTGGCACATATAGCAAATAGTCCACATACATTCTGTGTAATCATATGAAACGATGAATAAAGAGAAGTGGCCCTTGGTCTATTGGGGATTGGAGAATGAAAGGATAAGCACCATCAGCCAAAACAAAACCAAAGCATGCAGATTTCAGATCAGTGTAAAGAAAACTTTCTCTCAAATAGAACTGCCCTCAAATGGAATTAACTCCTCAAGACTCTTTCTGTTTCTATTTTTGTTACAAGAGGGATCATGTGTACCAGATGGCCACTTGCTTGGAAATTTAAGCACTGAGTGAAGTTCTTTTCCAAGATATCCTCTCTGTAAGATTAATATATCTTGACTTTAGTTTCTTTATTCGAGGACAGTTTAGTCAGTTATAATGCAAAAAAATGTTATGATGATATAATAATCAAACTTTTTTTTTTTATGAGTAAGGTAAGGATGGGCTTCCCAGGTGACATAGTGGTAAAGAACCCTCCAGCTGACACAGGGGATATGGTAGACGCCAATTCGATCCCTGGCTCAGGAAGATTCCCTGTGGGAGGAAATGGCAACCCACTCCAGCATTCTTGCTTGGAGAATCCCATGGACACAGGAGCCTGGCAGGCTATGGCCCATAGGGTCACAAAGAGTCAAATACAATTGAGAATGCATGCACACAAGATGAGGATAAACACAACTGACATGAAATCCTATTTTCAAAGCTTCCTACTTATTCATGACACTTACAATTTCAGAGTTCTCAAAGTAATTATATCCATAAAGCTTCCAAATTATAAAGACTGATATTATATTCATTGATATGAAATGAGGAAAATTAAGATGGGACAGGAAATTTATATTCTATAGCAAGTGGCATTTATGGGGGGGGGAGTAGGGGATTATTGAACTGCAGATTACAAAACCCCACTCAGTTTTGGTTAAGATATAAACAGTTTATATATAACCACGGAGAAGTCTAATGGTGGATAGTGATAACAGGAATATATGTATTCACTCTTTCAACCTATCATCAAGTATCTGCTTTTGTTTCACTCTACCTTTTAGTTCTTTCTGTTTTCAGGCAGCCTTTCTATTTGTAGCAGCAAAGAGACCCAAAGCAGTAAATTCAAGCTAATAATGTCCAAGGGACTTGCAATATTTAATTGAAAGAATCCTTCTTCCATGTAATATTCTTATTGATTCTCCCGACATGTTTCTTATCGACCCACCTTGGGTCATTTATAAACTTATATTCCCATCTTAAGATGGAGATTGTGGTCAATGTGGGGATATCTTCAATAGTCTCATACTGTAGGGGAGGAACAATTCCCTCAATAGAATGATTGCTCAGTAGACAAAAGCATGCCAGAGGACCATTACAAATACTGTCTCACTGGCTTTATTATTTGAAGTCTATGTGATCGAACTGAATAAAGATAATATCAGCAACAAACTTTCTTCAGCAGTGGAGAAGTTTTACATGATAATTAAAGCAAGTGTTAAACTCTTCTCCAGTATCTAAAAACAGGTTAGGATACAAAGGCATCTCAGAATTACAAGCCAAATAGGTGTGTTATCAAATCACAAAAATGTTATCTTACAACTTTTTCTCAGTATCTTTCTCTGTCCTAACAGATTTCTACCTACATGAATTAAACATTAAGAATAACACTTGCAGCTCCGTGTTTAACCTGTTCAGGTATTGAATGACGATGTTTCATATTTATTAAGCTTTTTTCATGTAAAGATAGTACATAATCTTCATACCATCCTCCTGAAGATGAGAGGCATTATCCTCATTCTGTAGATGGAGAATTGGAAGGCTTTCAAATGGCTCCAAAATCACTAGCTTGTTGAGAGCTAAGTACAATAATTCTAACTAGCACTTCAATATTCTATCTGCCAAACCCAGAAGGCAAAATGTTATGAAGTTTCCTCTTTGATTCATTGCAATTCAATTCAGCTCAATTTGATTTGCTAAGCAGTATTAAGAACCTACAATGTGCTCAGTGTCATCCTAAATACTCTGAGCAGTGCAGACGATGCATAAGGCAAAATCCTTTAACCTTAAGCGTTTCATATTTTAATCCCAAATACAACACACAAGCTCAATAGATAGCTACATAACAATTTTAAGTTAATATGTATTCACATTCTTAACTGCAAAGAAGTGATGAAGATAATAGGTGCAATTTTACTTAAGATTCGACATACAAAGTTTAGCAATGATTCATTCATATACTAAGAGTCACCCATAATACAATTTTAAAATTTGTTTTTGTAATTCATCTACTCTCAATCAATCTTTATATACCCACAGTAAACCAGCCAAGAGCTTAAGTGCTGCATGCATAATAGTGACTAAAAAGTATTGCTCTGACCCTCACAAAATTACATTTTACAGAAGGAGAATGATTCGTGAACATGTATACTGATGAACAATACAAGTTTTTGCATGTGGTCTGAAGAGGAAGTCCAGTCTCCAGAGACAGTATAATAGGGAATCTGGCTGGATTTGGAGAAGGGGATTAAAAAGATTAAGGCTGAGGCATTTAAACTGAAAGTTGAAGAATGATTTAAGTTTGTCAAATAAGGATTGAGGTGGGAACACATGTACACCCATGGTGGATTCATGTCAATATATGGCAAAACCAATACAATATTGTAAAGTAAAAATAAATAAATAAAGGATTGAGGTGAAGAACATCCCTAGCAAAAGGAAGAATCATCTCAGAGACTAGCTTAGAACAGGCAGGTAAAACAGGCATATATTTAGATTCACAATGATGTTGTTTCTCTTAACTTGTTCTTTAGATTTCTGAGGCAAACAGAAATTTGGCATTAAGTTGGTTCAAATTAGTGTGTGTTCAGGGACTACCCTTCTAATATTAATACAAAGGAAAGCTCAGAGGGAAAAGACATATAATTTTAGCAAGAATTCTTGGGTAAGTTTGGGTTAGAGCTCTGGAAATAAACATAAAGGAAATTAAGATTGTCCAGAAAGTTGTGCTCTAGTAAAGGGCTTTGAAGTTAGTTGTGAATATTTTAGACTTAAGTCACTGAATAGTAGAAATTCATTATAGGATGTTTAAGTACCTTTCTGTTTAATGGTGTGTGTTATCTCATTAAAAACCTCAGTGAATTTAAAAGCAAATCTCATGATTTTGTGTTTTTCCATCAGGAATTTAGAATATTCCTCTGTACAAAACAGGTGTTCAGATAAATCTTATGGTTTGATCAAAGCAATAATTTCAATAGATAACTTTAGAAAAATCAATCAAAATAATTATGATGTTTGGAGTAGGTATATGCTTTCAAGAATTCCTATATTGATTCCTACTTGGTTGTGGGAATTCTCTAATGGTCCTGTGGTTAGGACTCCATGCTTGCACTACCAAGGGCCCAAGTTCAAGTCCTGGTTGGGGAAGTAAGATCCTACAAGCTGTGCGGCAAGGACGAAAAAAAGAAAAATTGCAATGGTTTTCCATTATTTGTTCCTTTTGCCTTCATAGCATCTTGTGAATTACATCATGCATCCCTCTGCAGTAAAGTTCCATTGTCTGTGACTGCTCCTGTACTGTGAACCTAGGCAATGATTATGCTTAATTCATTTGTATACACAGTACCTGTCAAATATACGACATTAAATAAATGCTTTATACTTATTGAGTGGCAGAACAAATGAACAAATGAATGATCCAATCATCTTGGGTTATCCATTGGTTAAAATTGACTTGGAAGAAAGGAAGTAGCACACTACACAACGCATAGTAGTCATTCAAGAGTTGTGTCCTGAATAAAGCTGCACTGGAAAGTATTGATGTGAATTGACCAGATACTAGTTACATGAAAGGTAGTGTTGATTTGAAATATACAGAAAATTCATACTTTCAATGTTTTTTAATCTTTGATTGAGATACTTTGTATAATACTTTGAATAATAAACTCCCTGGTGGCTCAGTGGGAAAGAATCTGCCTCCAATGAAGGAGACACAGGAGACGAGGGTTCAATCCCTGGATCAAGAAGATCCCCTGGAGGAAGGCATGACAACCCACCCAGTATTCTTGCCTAGAGAATCCCATGGACAGAGGAGCCTGGCAGGCTATAGTCCATGGGGTTGCAAAGGGTTGAACATAACAAGCCACTGAGCGTGAATGCATGCATATTTCTACAACAACAAGAATCACTTGAGACATTTCTTAAAAGTTCATGTTTACTGAGGCCAACCTATAAATGTTCAATTCAGTAGATTCATTAAGAAACACCAGTACTTCTATTGTAGGTGGCCCACAACCATATTTAGAGAAATTCTGCATTAGACATAAATAGTAGCCTTAATCACTCTATTTGAGAAATTGAAAGGAAAATAATTTTGTTCCCTTTGAGTTGGTAAAGGAGCATTTCAAACCATTCAAATCTTCTGCTCTTTAATAACAAAAATTTATTTTAAAAAAAGAAACAACATATGATGCTAATTTCTCCCTTTGATTCTTGACCTAAAGAAAAGCAGTGCACCTGAGTAGAACTGATTCAAATGAATCTTTTTTTTAATGCTGAGTAATATTCCATTGTGTATATGTACCACAGCTTTCTTATCCATTCGTCAGTTGATGGGCATCTAGGTTGCTTCCATGTCCTGGCTATTGTAAACAAAGCAGCGATGAACATTGGGGTACACGTGTCTCTTTCAATTCTGGTTTCCTCGGTGTATATGCCCAGCAGTGGGATTGCCGGGTCATATGGCAGGTCTATTTGCAGCTTTTTAAGGAACCTCCACACTGTTTTCCATAGTGGCTGTACTAGTTTGCATTCCCACCAACAGTGTAAGGGGGTTCCCTTTTCTCCACATCCTCTCCAGCATTTATTACTTGTAGATTTTTGGATTGCAGCCATTCTGACTGGTGTAAAGTGATATCTCATTGTGGTTTTGATTTGCATTTCTCTGATAATGAGTGATGGTGAGCATCTTTTTATGTGTTTGTTAGCCATTTTTATGTCTTCTTTGGAGAAATGTCTGCTAAATTCATTTGAATCAGTTCTACTCAGGTGGACGGAACTGGAGCCCATTTTCCAGAGTGAAGTAAGCCAGAAGGAAAAAGAACAATACAGTATACTAACGCATATATATGGAATTTAGAAAGACGGTAACGAGAACCCAGCATGTGAGACAGCAAAAGGAACGCAGATGTATAGAACAGACTCATGGACTCTGGATGAGGGCAAGGGTGGGATGATATGGGAGAATGGCATTGAAACATGTTAATTATCATATGTGTAATCAATCGCCAGCTCAGGATTGATGCTCGGGGCTGTTGCATCGAGATTTCCCGGGGAGAGGGAGGAGGGAGGGGGGTTCTGGAGGGGGAGCATATGTAAACCCATGGCCATATCATGTCATCGTATGGCAAAACTAATAAAAAAAAAAAAAAGAAGCCAAAAACATGTGACAGAGGAAATTAGGTAGAAACACAGTTGAAAAAAAAAAAAATGAAAGAAAAGCAGTGCAAATTGTAAGCTGACTCTCAATATTATTCGTCATTTAAACACCTTTTACCAATCATTTAGAATATATTTCAGCAGTTGAAAAACTAATGCTCTGCACAGGAACCACGCTGGAGCTTTCCTCCTATCTATGGCTTCATGCCTAATACATTCTCAACACCAAGCAGGAAGGTGACCAAAAAGACTAGGTCAGGGAACTGCCATAAACAACAAGGCCAAATGTATGCTTAGAATGATCACTTTGTAATACAGATTCTGCTATTCTTCTTTGCAATGGAATAGAAAATAGAGCCATGTGCAAAAGGACTGCAGATATATCTGGAATTCATTCCCACCTTTCTTAGGAAGAACTATTTCTCTTGCTCCAGGTTTGTTTGAGTGGGATTTATGTGTTCTCATATGGCCTTGGGATCTTGAAAATAATAAATTTCAATGAAAATGGACATTTAAACCAGTTAGAACCTTCAGAGGCATGTGCTGGAAGTCTTGAACTAAAAATAGAGAAATGCATTCCCACCCCATGTCTTGTAGTAGGATGGCTGCATTACAACAGTTTTCTGCATTGGCTTCATCAAAGAAAACCAAGAGAGAATGTGTGCAGGTGTTGGGGAGGGAGTGAAGGAAAGCAATGGAGGAAAGAGACAAAAGAAGAATTCACTAGCAGTTAGTCCCTTGTTCTTGGTGTCTTAGAGACTGTTTGCCTTTGATGTGCCTATACACACTTTATAAGAACTCTCCCAATTGGTGTAAATCAATTGGATTTGGATTTTTCAAGAAACAGATCTTCATTTTTAGAGCAGGTTTTGTCTGACAGCAAAGTTGAGCAGACAGTTGAGAAATTTCCCATAAACCCTCTGCTTTATACTTGCAGAGACCACACCATTATCAACATCCCCACCACAGCAATGCATCTGTTATAATTGATAAACCTGGATTGACACATCATTATCTCCCCAAATCCGAAGTTTACATTAGGGTTCACTCTTGGTTTTGTACATTCTGTGAACTTGAACAAATGTATAATGCCTTGTATCCACTGTTGTAGTATCATATGGAGTGGTTTCATTGCCCTTAAAATCTGTCTTTACAACCAAGAATTTCTAACAAAGTTGGATGCGGGATTATTTATTAGTGATTCAATTAAATTGTCTGGAGTTGGAAATGGCAACCCATTCCAGTATTCTTGTCTGGAAAATTCCATGGACTGAGGAATCTGGCGGGCTACAGTCCATCGGATCACAGAGTTGGACATGACTGAGCACTCACGCACACCATTAAATTGTGGAGAGTTAACATTGGAGGAATAACTTCTGATGTCAAACTAATGTAAAGTTTGACATAACCATGCATTACATTAAAAGACAAGATCCTTAAATGGAAAGAAAAAAAAGGAGAGAGAAAAAAAGCTTTTCTTTTGCTTTCTGCTCACACTTTCATTTCAAAGGTTAAACATTTAAAAACACAGAATATATAGAGGCCTTGGATGTGGGGAACAGCAGCATATCACTTAAAAATCTCATTTTGTTAAATATGTTTCTATTACACTTCACTGATCAAAAATTATGCTTTTAATTCTATGACTCTTGACCAAGGGATATTTAAAGTGTCTCCTTATGTTGCAGAGATATTTTGCTCAAATCTTGTTTGAATTATGGATATGTTATTAAGTTATTCATGCTTTCTTGTCTTAGTAACAAATGGCCCCAAATGTTTTTTTAACAGTCATAAATAATCTGTTTGCTTAAATGCCTAAACTCTTGCAAAATTCAGTCCCTCAGATCTCATTGGTTTAAATTTAAAACTCACCCATGCAATTATCTGAAGTTCATATATCATCCTTGATGATGTTCTGGCTCCCTTGCCACTCGGTGAGTGATGATTACCAACTTCTCATTGTCTTTCTGTTTTTACTTCTGTTTATATTTTTTCCTTTAGTTTTGAGTTTGCTCTTTTCTCATACGTTCCTATAAATTGTTTAACTTTTTCTTAACTTTGAAGCTTGATCCTATGTTATGTTTTGACTTCTTCCTTCTGCTACCTAATACTCTCTAGACACTATTTCAAAGTTTAGAAAGAAAGAACACGTTAGAAAACATGTAAAACAGGAAAAGAAGCATACTAGATTATCTCTGATATTTTAGAAAAAAAGAACTCCATTTTTCTGAAGACCAGAAAACAAACACACAATACAGAATAATTGGAGAAAATGGGAAGGGTAATTCTAACATCAAAGTTTCTTAAGGAATAGAGAACTTAGACTTGCTTCTCTCCTTTCAGAATTTAGCAGCTGAGGGAGATGCTGTGTTAGAAAAAGATGAGCAGCGATTTCAAGTCCTGTGGATGCCCCGCAGGTAAGGCTTGAATATCCATCAGTAACTTTTACTGTCCTGATTTGGAACACATTACTGTTTTGCACAAAGTGAACACGTGTTCTTCAAACCTAATAAAATTAAAAAGTGAGATATATCTAAGACAGTTTTATACTACTATAATATTAGAAGGGAACTAAGAGATTTTCTCTAGTAAAACACTACTTGTGAACATGTTTTATCTTTAGAATGAAAAAACAGTGAAATAAATGTTTTTTATTATTACTTTTTAGATGCTATGTCTGTCAGTTTCTTACTTATATTAGTCTCTAGATATTCTTCTCTTCAAATCCAGAACACTAAAATTCTTACAAGTTTTCTAAGCTTCTGAGAAGAATAATATTTCATTGCTTATTGACTTTGAACTGATATTTATTAAGTATTATCTAAGTGAAGACTTGTTATATATTTTTATAACTTTATGATAAGAATCTAAAAGTATCCTTTTTTTTGTTATGAAGATTTCAACACTTTACAATTTGTTTAAGTATATCTCAGTTTCTGAAAACAGAGAAAGCCCATTTGAATACCAATCTTTCTACTGGCTTATGTGCTCTTTGAAGGCAGATTCTAAATTTTACATCCCCAGAGCCTCTCATTTGTTAGATGAATGAAAAAATAATGAAACATATTTAAAGTAGAGAGTTATGTTCTCTTGATTCACAGTCTTTCTGTTTTATTTAGATTAGATCAATTTCTAGAAGAGATTTTTCTCAAAAGTTTATCTACCAAATGACATTTGGACTGGCATTTCTTTATAAGTATACTTATTTTGAATGAATTTATGTATGTAAAACATTTAGGACAGCCTTGTCTCTGTGTAAAGATTTTTGTTTTCTTTTGCTATTATTGTTATTGCAAAATATCTATGATTTAAATTTATATAAATGTTGCTAATACCCACTAAGGAAGAAAAAGCAAAAAAAAAAGTTCTCTAGGAAAGAGTAAAACCATTCTATTAACTCTTAAAGCTGTTTTTCTCTTGTGAAAGCACCCTTTCTATTTCATATCATAGATTATGAATTTATTCACGCCTACTTGATTAAAGAATCATCCCTTTCTGTTTCTGAACATGACAAATGGCTCCTGTTCTTCTGAAAGGTGACAATGCAACATTAGTTTGATTTTTCTGTAGGGCCATAATGATCTTTGCTCATGGCCTGAAGCAATAGATCCAAATGAAAAATTAAAATGTTTACTATCCTTACTCTGTATTGTGTTAAGAGTTCCTCAGAGAACATAATTTTCATTATTTAGAATGATTTATCCTGTGTGATTTATTTTGCTATGAAATTCAGAGGACAGACATAGTTTTGACTTTATATACGGTTTCATCTCTTATGAGGCAACAAGAAGTGCAATAACCTTTCAGGAAACATTGAAAGCAGACACTTATCACATGAAACAGTTTGAACTATTCAACATCCACAGCTAATTCTGTCATGCTTTGCTAAAATAGTGCAGCATTTAAATACTGAAGAAGCAATATACTGATAATGAAACCATTTCCAGGCAAAGAACTTAGAACAGGTATTTAGTCTGGATAGTTTTCATTGTAAACGTCTGTGAGTCCTGAAGACATTTCAGGCTAATGCAATGCAAAGAACTGCATCTGGAGGGAAAGGTATACATCTCTTTTAATTAAAATGTATTACTAGACCAACAAAGAGTTGTTTTCCCTTAAATGGAAATAGACCTTATGTGGTCTATTAATACACATATGTAATTAATTCAGTGTCAAATATTATTTGCTTAACCCCAAGTTATGAAATGACTTGTATATGCCAGGCATTTCCTTATTACTAAAGGATTCTGGAGTAGTAAATGGGCAGGTTAAATGTGTTAGCATATTAGAGCCCATAAATGAATATTTGCAATAAAAATTAAAGTGTCAATTCTGATCACAGTTGAATATTATACTGACTGCAACAAACGTTAGTTTTTGATTTACAATACTTTCTTGTTTCTTGCTTTGTTTTGTGTGGCTTTCAGTTGTTGTGTGTAAGTGTCTAATGTGCATGATGTGCTATTATAAGTTCACAAGAAAGAAAAGAGACAGCTCAGATTTAAATTAATCAACTCTTGCTAATCAGGGTGATGAGAGGCCACCAACCATACTGTAACCAAATCATGAAAAACATTGGTTTAAGAGTTGGGTTTTTTTTTTCACATTTTCCAGTAAATTTTTTATTTCTTTTTCCTTGCTGCTGCTGATCTCTCTCTTTCTTTGGTAAATAAAATTTTTAAATGATTATTATAGTGTAGTTTACCAGTTGTTTATTTGTGATACATCTTTCAGGCAGTGATTGAATGAGGTCACACACATCCTACCCTAGTTCTGCTATAGTGGGGAATTGAGGAGACAAGCACTTAACATTTCTAAACTTTGGTTTCCTTAACTGTGCACACAGATAATCATAGTACCTATCTGGTATTATGAGAATTAAATGAGGTCATGCACATAAACTCTCAATATAGCAGAAATAGTCAGCACATATTTTTATCTAGAATATTTGATTGTACAGTTGCAAAGTGATTTTCAGGAAAAGGTACTTTTCACTGGTGTCAAACTGGCAGTATAAGATCTATCAGTGATCAAAGAGATTTGAAGTTTGCCCTTAAGAGAGTTATATTTTATTCTGTGAATGAGTTACCAGGGGGTGATTGTAGGTAAAGCTAGGAAGGAAATCTACTTTTACTCACAGCTTAAGTTCTTCAGGAAGTATATACTCAGGCATCCGCTGTAATTTCTTCCCAGGGATGAAACATGGACTCACAAATTACCTGTTCTTCCCCAGAGCTATTCTCTTTTTAGGTAGGTGACATTTTTCACCTCTCATTTGCAAGTCCATCTGAAATGGGTTGTTTATGGCCAACGAGGGAGGAGGTACAAGAAATGCAACAGAACTTGGATTCTGTTTCATTTCTTCTGAGCATTCTGGGATCACACATGGAGGAAATTTGAAATTAATGTCTGAGAGCTGCATTTCGGAACCATCTACTGTCAAGTAAGTGTGTATCATAGAGAAATGATAAAAGTAAAAGATTTATTTCTATGTATAAAAGTATAACATTGTTCTCTACTTTATGTCAAATTGACCTCAAAATTCTCCTCATGGAATATCAGAAAAATTTAAACAAAATTTCATCTGCAACCCAACAATTTGGTAAATATTAGGGATGTCTACCAAGTTACTTCTGATAAATTCTCCCTCTGAATGAATGGAGAGGCATTGAATTTTCTTATATGTTAATCCCTGAATCCCATCTATCGCTGCTTTAAGAGCTGGTTTGGGTTGTTTTCTTCAGACATGCCTTTGAGTCCTTTAATACTTGAACTCTGAATCTACAGAAATGATCAGATTAAACATGTGCTTATTATAAATTCTGCATGTAAGAATTATGTATTTCTATAAATAGCTTTCAATTATAGGCTCATCAAGTAAGATGGATTTGGGCACATGAATCAGTGGGCTGCTAATAGAGACTATAACCTCATGGTTCAAGAACTATGAAAAGTAATACATTTTATTATATTCTCTGGTGGCTCAGTTGGTAAAGAATCCACCTGCAATGCAGGAGACCCAGGTTCAACCCCTGGGTGGAGAAGATCCCTTGGAGAAGGAAATGGCAACCCACTTCTGTATCCTTGTCTAGAAAATCTCATAGACAAAAGAGCCGGTGGTCTGTGGTCCATGGGGTTGCCAAGCAGGTTTGTACTGGACTGCCCACAGCACATAATCAAGATTGTGAGGAATATCTGACAATTGTAGAGTTCTTTCACTGTGACCTTGTGGGTATGAAATTAGTTCACCTTTATCTATAGTAGATGATTCAATCGATTCGTGAAAGTAAGCAGTAGTATTTTATTTGTGGTCAGATACTAGGATTTCTAGACTGCATTTATATTCCTAGAAAAAAATGACTGAATATAAGAGTGTTCATTTGATAGATTAGATTAATATTTAAACTGGTATATGCACTGAGAGTACAAAATGGTATCTAAGCTATGATGTAGAGTGACACATGTCTGCCTCTCTGTGATTCTCACAATGCTATAATATGCTGATTCTAATGTGACAGGATGGTGCTACCCATTGTCAGTAAATTTGAAGTCCTGACTTGCATCCATTTGCCAATACCAAAGCTATACTTGTTGCAGTTAAACTTTGTTGGTTGGGCATATGGGACATGTCAATTAGAGATAAATCCTCTATGGTGAATTGAATAGACAGGTGTCAGTTTCTTAGGCTTTAAAACCAATTAGGGAGAGTTATCTAGGACAATTTAATTCTCATAAAATTTTTACCAGACCTTACTTTTATACCTATTTATCTATCCATCCATCTATCTATCATCTGTCTTTTCCTCTCTGAGAAATTTGTATGTGTGTATGGGGTATGGATATATATCTCAAAGACACCTGGAGATGCAAAATTAATCATTTATTTCTTAGGTGGGTTATAAAATTGAACTAAAGCTGCAATACAGTATTGTAGAAAAAATATAATTGTGGGATATAAAAATCTGTTCTCTCTTTTCTAAGCCCTTCTCATTAATTAAACATAAAAGAAAAATCAAAATTTCCTATCCTGTTTAAGCCTTAGCCCAATCCAATAACTTAAATAGTATCTTCAGGTAAAGGGTTTCCCTGGTGGCTCAGTGGTAAAGAATCTACCTATGATGCAGGAGACAGAGGAAATTCATGTTCAGTCCTGGGTCGGGAAGATGATCTGGAGGAAAGCATGGCAACCCACTCCAGTATTCTTGCCTGAAGAATTCCATGGACAGAGGAGCCTGATAGGCTACAGTCCATGGGGTCACAAGGACTGGGACATAACTGAAGCGACTGAGCACGCACACATTTTCAGATAATATCATCCTCTTAAAAACTTTCATAGGTATGCTGCAACAACATTTGCTTTTTTGAAGTCCTGTATGGGGCTGGGTGATCATAGCATGGAAGAGATGAGTCACTGGGTAGAGTGACCCCTAACTCCTCTGATCTCCAGGAGAGGTTTCTTGTCCGCTTTATGAATGGGCAGTAGTCTGGGCACTGTAGCTGAAGCTTCCTCCTCCTCTGGTCTTTTGGCTTGATGATAATCCTGAGGCATTGTCTGGCTCAGCAAATTTCATTTAATCACCAGTTGGGATTGGAGACTCCTTGAATGTTTTTACAATGAATTTTGTTCAGCTCTGATGTGAGTGATCTGCACCATAGCTCTTGATACACAACCATCTCCTCCTATTGTCCCCTGTTTCTCCACTGTTCCTGGAAACTATGTAGTCAGATAGCCCAAATGGTGACCCAGGAAGACAAAAATTCAAGTGTTCGTCTGCATGTAACTACCAGACTACAGTAACTAAATTGATAGGTCCATACTCCACTGGGTGAAGAGGCAGTCTGAAATAGAATCTCTTTGAAGATATATAGGTTTGAAAGTGAGTGGAGTTAAATAGGATGGCGAAAGGTCTCATCATTTTTGTTCTTCATATGACCCACATGTAATCAATACAACTCACTATCACTTAGTCAAAGTCTTGAAATAGAAACATTGGGACACAAATTAAGAAACATTTAATTCCTCTTTCTCTCTTTTTTTTTTTTCCCTATTTCTCTCTCTTTTTTTTTTAATCTAAAATCTATAGCTTAAAATGGACAAGTCAAAGGGGATTTTTATATTTGAAGATTTCTTTAGAGAGAATTCCATGAACATAGATCTTCCAGGCATGGTTGTTTAAATATTAATGAAGAAACAAAATTATTTAGAAAATTTTCTTCAAAGGCAGTTATCTGCCATATATAGTACTGTAATTGGCATTGGTGAAACAGTACTACTGTAAATAAGAGGCCCTCACTTTGCTAATTACTCTAGTCATAACTTTTCAGATTGACTCTTGGGAAGACTTAAAATGTTTAATAAGGACTTGGAGTTAGTCTCCTCACATCTTAATTTTAATTATCAGGAGTACTTTAGAGTAAATAAATGAAACATCACAATCATAATGGGGAGACTAATTTTCTCATTTTGTTTTTGTTGTTCAGTTGATAGGTCGTCTCCGATTCTTTGCAGCCCCATGGCCTGTAACACACCAGATTCCTCCCAGAGGTTCTCAAATTCATGCCCTTTGAGTCAGTGATGCTATCTAATCATCTTATCCTCTGCTGCCCCCTTCTCCTGTTGCCTTCAATATTTCCCATCATTAGGATCTTTTCCAGTGAGTCAGTTCTTCCCATCAACTAGTCAAAGTATCGGAGTTTCAATTTCAGCATCAGTCCTTCCAATGAATATCCAGGGTTGTTTTCCTTTAGGATTGACTGGTTTGATCTCCTTGCTGTCCAAGAGATCTCAAGAGTATTCTATAAGCCAAAGCACTTAGGCAAACAGAGACATTTTCATTATTATAAAATTTTATTTTAGAAATATGATTTATAAATATTTATTATATAAATAAATATATATTATATAAATGTAAAATTTTACTATACAAATAAAATGTTATTATATAAATTTATTATACAAATAAAATTTTATTACATAAATAAACTTTTATAAAATAATATAAATTATTATATTATTATTGTTTTTATTAGGAAGGGCATGCTACTAGAGTTCATCTCTCAGTGTGCATGTGCTCAGTCACTCAGTCACGTTCACCTCTTTTCAACGCCACAGACTGTAGCCCGCCTGTCAGGCTTGTCTGTTCAGAGAATTCCCCTGGCAAGAATACTAGAATGGGTTGCCATTTCCTTCTCCAGGGGATTGTCCTGACCCAGTGGTCAAACTCTGCTTCTTGCTTTGGTAGGTGGATTTTTTACCACTGCGTCAGAAACTCTCAGTAGCCTAAGGCAAATGTCAGACTTTTCTCTGGGAGAAGTTAATTCTTCACTACACAGCAGGATCCTTTTATAAATAAATCCACAGACTTGTATGCAAGTCTGCACTTGAAATCAAGCTGATACTTGTAAACACACCTGAACTTGTACACAAGTCTGCACTTGTCTTCAGGAGTCTAAAGTTAAATTTCTAGTTAACCTTTAACTTCTTTTCCTACATTTATTTCTCTTTGAAAAGAGTATTCCTCAACATCATTTGTTTAAAAAGGCTCATTTTATTCATCCAACAACCTATTTGTAAAATCATCTTAAATTTTAATTTCTGTCAGTGCATTTAACTAAACACAGACATCTTTAAAGTAATTTAAATTTAGCATGTTTTATGAATGTAGTTTCTTGCAAAATTATGAACTTCTTGAAGGCAGGTATTATATGCCTTTTTTTATTTTTTATTTCTAAGATTTTCAAGTGTATGTGTTTCATATTCTTGTTACTAGTAAACATTTATTTGAGAGTAAGTGAATGAAATCAAGTATCAGGAGGATTGTATTATAGCCTATAAAAAGAATCAGGATATAACAATGATGCTCAAAAAACCTTCATTGTTCAAATTAACCAAATTATTTTAGTGATCTATAAATCCCAACAAAATGGGAATCAAATTGGTGATAAACAGTGCCAACACTTATCATCACAAAGGCATCACTACCATCCTAAATATGACAACACTTTGTATTACTTAATGGGGCAATACTTCCAATAAAGCCAGGAAATACTTCCAGGATCTTGTCACTTTTCTATCTGATATATTACTTAAGTATTTGGAATTTTAGCTTTGGTTGAAACTGTCCCCAGCACATTAAGACATGTCTTGCCAGGAATCCAACTCATGTGAAGATATTTCAAAGAAAGGCTTACGCATATCTAAGGAGGAGGCATCTGAGAGCTCAGTGGAGAAGTTTGTCCCTAGGTTTTACTCCTTTGAAGAAAATTACTCTAAGTGGAAACTGGAAGGTCTTGTCCCCAGGGACCCTTGAGTTACTTGTGTCATCAGAACCCTGCACTGAGGAGTGATATGTAAGTCAAGGTAGGGCAGAAACTTTCATCTGTTTTATGAGGATTCAGTATGGATTCTAAGCAGCAGGAAATGAATATGGAGCTGCTCTAGGATATTGAGGGTCCATGGTAGCAGCAGCAGGAGACTGTGCTTAGTTGCTCAGTCATGTCTGACTCCTTATGACCCCATGGACTGTCCATGGACTGACCCCATGGAGCCCATCAGCTCCTCTGTCTATGGGGATTTTTCAGGCAAGAATACTGGAGTGGGTTGCCATGCCCTCCTCCAGAGGATCTTCTCAACCTAGGGACTGAACCCACGTCTCCTATGTTACAGGAGGATTCTTTACTGTTTGAGCTACCAGGGAAGCCGTTCTTTAAGGGAAGACACCAGAATCATCCAGGGCTGGCTCAGGGCAAAGGCGAACTCGGATGTTCCTACTTTAAATATTCTGTTGATAGAGTTTTGGGTTATTATTATTATTTTTTTTGCTTGTATTACTTGCAAAAATGTCACAGGTACACTCTCCTATTTCAAAAATTATATCAGATTTATGGTCATTTTTTACGCAAAGGCAGGTCACCAAAATCAGTAATGCTAAGTATTAGTAGCTCATTGCTACCCTTTCTAGGCTATTCTGGTTGGTCTAAGAATTGAATTGACATGAGACAACATGAAAAATTCATGTTTAATTATGTCTGTATGGGGGACCAAGAACAAACTAGGCATTTGGGACTAATATGCTATCTGAGAAAAGGACAAAGGGGTAAGGGTTTGGGGCTTCATAAAGGTGGAAGGCTATTTGTATGGAGATAGAAAAGCAAATGTTTGATATACAAGCTTTGCAGAGATAATGGGAAGCAGAGCCAACTTCAGCCTCCAGGCTCTTCTGAATCCCCCTGCAACACCTGGTCCAAGTTGTTTGTATTAATAGATACCTCTCAGAGAAGGCAATGGCAACCCACTCCAGTACTCTTGCCTGGAAAATCTCATGGACAGAGGAACCTGGTAGGCTGCAGTGCATGGGGTCGCTAAGAGTCGGTACGACTGAGCGACTTTACTTTCACTTTTTACTTTGGAGAAGGAAATGGCAACCCACTCCAGTGTTGTTGCCTGGAGAATCCCAGGGATGGCAGAGCCTGGTGGGCTGCCGTCTCTGGGGTCGCACAGAGTCGGACACGAATGAAGCGACTTAGCAGCAGCATCAAGGCCTAAGAACCAGGTCGGGTGCTGGCGTATGTTCCAGAGTCCAAAGACCGTAGAAACAGGAGGTCTGATTTTAGATTCAAGGGCAGAAGAAAATGGATACCACAACTAAAGAAGAGAGAAAGAACTTGCTTTCTTCTGTCTTTTTGTTCTGTGCAGGCTCTCAAGGGATTAGATGATAAGGATCTTATTTATTTAGTCAATTAATTCAAATGCTGACTTCTTCTGAAACAGACACATTCAGAAATAATGTTTTACCAGCCATCTGGACATTCCCTTAGGCTAATCAAGTTGACACATAAATAAAGTTAATTCTCACAGCTTATTGTGCCTTAGTTCCTGAATTCCATCTTCATTCCATTCTCTTTATGCTATTTCTGATCTTTCAGCTCAAGAATTTTGAATTGGTGAATGCTGTACCAATTATTTAAATTCAGAAAATATGTTTTGGCACTGTATTTTGCCTGTTTGTTCACATAGTGCATTTTTATAGTTGAGATACATTATAATTTAAACATTTGTGAATCAATTTGTGGGTATAGCTAGCATGTATAACACTATTCTCTGGAGACATACATTCTGAATTCCATTGAAATATCATATACAACTATGTAGGCAGAGTAATGATCTCCCAATGATGTCCACAGCTAATTCCCCAAATCTGTAAATATATTATTTCATGTAGCTAAAAGGACTTTGTAGATGTGATTAAGAGGTGGTGGTGCTATCAGTAGAGAACCAAACTGCCAATGCAGAAGACAGAAGAGACATGGGTTTGAACCCTGGTTTGGGAAGATCCCATGGAGGAAGAAATGACGACTCACTCCAGCATTCTTGCCTGGAGAATCCCCATGGATAGAGGAGCCTGGTGGGCTATAGTCTGCAGGGTCAGACATAACTGAGGCTTCTTAGCACACAAATCTAATAATAGTCTCTGGAAGTAAAAAGCCTTTCCCAGCCTAGTCAGAGGCTGTGGTCAGAGGAAGATATGACAATGGAAGAATGTCAAACAGATGGACTGTGGGACTTAATGACTGAGAGCCCAGTCATTAAGACTGCCGGCTTAAAATTCAGGGACATGAGTACAATCCCTGTTGGGAAAGCTATGATCCCACATGCTAAATGGTGTGGCCAAAAAAATAAATAAAATAAAGATGGAATGTTCTTGGTTTGAGGGTAGATTAGGGACCCACACCACAAGCCAAAAACTGTGAATAGTATCTAAAAACTAAAGTAGACCAGGAAACAGATTCTCCCCTAGAACCTCCAGAAAGGAACACAACCCTTTCCAACACCTTGATTTTTAGCCTATTTCTGACTTTTGGCCTCCAGAACTATAAGGCAATGCTTTTATATTGTTTTAAACCACCAAGTTTATTGTAATTTTTCTTTTCAAATAAACAAACAATTTATAGAATATATCCAATTGGTAAGTTGGAGACTACTTGCATTAATTATTTTTTTTCTGAGGTTTGAAAATACAGTATTTTTAACAAAGTTGCTATCGCCAACCTATGCAGATGCTGCTATTGTTCCATCATAAAGTCATGTCCTGCTCTTTGCGACCCCATGGCCTATAGCACACCAGGCCTCCCTGTCCTTCACTGTCTCCCAGAGTTTACTCAAACTCATATCTGTTGCATCAGTGATATTATCTAACCATCTCATCCTCTGTTGCCCCCTTCTCCTCCTGTCCTCAATCGTTCCCAGCATCAGGGCCTTTTCCAATGAGTTGACTCTTCCCATCAGCAGGTCTAAGTATTGAAGCTTCAGCATCAGAGCTTCCAGTGAATGTTTAGGGTTGATTTTCTTTAGGAGAGAAAGATTGAGGGCAAGAAGAGAAGGGAGCGACAGAGGATAAGATGGTTAGATAGCATCACTGACTCAATGGACATGACTTTAAGAAAACTCCAGGAGATAGCAAAGGACTGAGAAGCCTGGTGTGTTACAGTCCATGGGGTCACAAAGAGTTGGATATGACTTAGCAACTGAAGAACAACAACACAGTCAATGGCTTTAGTGTAGTCAGTGAAGCAGAAGCAGAAGTAGATGTTTTTCTGGAATTCCTTTGCTTTTTCTGTAATCCAACAGATGTTGACAATTTGATCTCTGGTTCCTCTGCCTTTTCTAAACCCAGCTTGTACATCTGGAAGTTCTCGGTTCATGTACTGCTGAAGCGTAGCTTGAAGAACTTTGAGCATTACTTTGCTGGCATGTGAAATGAGTGCAATTGTACCTGTGCACAGACACACCTCCAAAATACGTGCAAGCACAGGCATTCTCTTATTTTGTGAATCTGTTTAGGCACAGTGCTTAGAGTTTAATGATGTTCTCTATTTAGAATCCAACTTCATTTCAGGTAGGGGCCAGTACAGCCCATCACAAAGATGATGCTTTCCTTAAGGTTCTGTAGCTACTGATTGAAGGAGTTGAAACTAGTCAGGCCTGTCAGACTCTAAACAATGCTTGCTGTACTGTAAAACCACAGAATGAATTCAAAGCTGAAATTGCCATGTGGAGTTATTTGTGCTTTATTTAAATCTATTATGTAAAACTAAAATAGTGTAAATTACTAAAAGGCATACCTAAATGGTAGTTGCTGCTGCTGCTGCTGCTAAGTCACTTCAGTTGTGTTTGACTCTGTGCGACCCCGTAGATGGCAGCCCACCAGGGTCCCCCGTCCCTGGGCTTCTCTAGGTAAGAACACTGGAGTGGGTTGCCATTTCCTTCAATGCATGAGAGTGAAAAGTGAAAGTGAAGTCGCTCAGTTGTGTCCTACTCTTCGCGACCCCATGGACTGCAGCCTACCAGGCTCCTCCATCTATGGGAGATTCCAGGCCAGAGTACTGGAGAGGGTTGCCATTGCCTTCTCTGAAATGTAGTTAAATGGTGATAATAATAAAAATTCTAATTTTACAATGATTTCTTTATACTCAAGGATTCTATCCAAATGACTTTCTCTTTGGAATATCCAGATGTGCTATTTTCCAGAAGGGGCCTGACAATGCACTACATTATTATTATTATAAAAAACCATTTTGATTTATGCAGTCTTAGATATAAGAAATATGATAAGATTATCTACAAGTTTATGAAGAGCAGTATCTCCGATGTAAATGAACACAATCTCATTATACTTGTCATATGTTCCTCTCCCAGGACAGTCAGCTCTATGTCTGACCTCAGCTTGTCCTCACAATTCACACTGACAGGCCTGCTGGGCTTGGCATTGCCCTAAGAGGAAGTCCTAAAAGATGGGAAGTTTCACTGATGATTATTGTACATTGTGTAACCAAGTAAGAAGAAGCATTAAAGTTAAAATAATAATAAAATGAAAACAGAATAATTATGGCAGTAATGAGGTGGTATATATTTATTCTTGATTCTCATCCCAGTCAGCAGAACAATCATGAGAAGGATAGTAAAAGCAAAGGACAGAGATGTATAATGCTGAAGACTGAAATACAAGGCCCTTGTTAGTACCCATAAAAGCACTCTGCTTCTGAATTCACATGAGAAAGAAAAATTGAGTCATTATCATCCTATAAATTAGTCATTTTGAGAACTACCTATCTCTTTGATTGCCCTCCTTATAACAGAATCTTTTGGAACTACCTAATAAATCTTTATTTTAAGGCAAAACAATGTCCAACTTGAGACTTCTGGTGTCAGGAAGAGAACATCCCATCAATCAACAGGTGCCAGCATTGCTACAACTGAATCTGAAAAGAATATAGTTTAACCCAGGGGAATATATATGATGTCTTTATTTTTTTAAGGCTTATTAAGGTAGACCAGTTAGTGCATGTGGAGAGTTAAGTGTGAGCTAGTTGTTGAATGACACAGAGCTGAAATAGTGTTTATTGTACCATAAGTTTATCTTTCCATGCACATTGATGATGGGGGGCTGATGAATAAATAAAGCATAAAAAAGACTTCCTTTGTTATATGTGTGAAAGGCTTCTTCCTTTGAGGTTTATTTGGGGTACAAGCTTAATAAATTTCTTCAAAATACTTCACTTGGAGCTTCTACTCTAATGAATTTTATCAGGGTAGATGTCAAAAAATAAACAAGAGAAAGTGTCTAGAGGAAAGCAAAAACATCATGATTAAGACAATGTACTCAAATACAGACGCATCTCCAAGGTCTGGGATTTATTGTTATTTTAATTTTGAGAAACAGTCCTCATTGCTAATGATGATATTTGAAGAATTTTTCAAGGTATTTTAAGAAAATAGAAATGGAACATTTTAAGAAAATTTAATAGCTCGCTCAGGAAATGAAGCCCTGGCCCGAGCACTCCCACTATAGTTGTATACACAACTTGATCGTTTTCTAGAAAGAATCCTTTATGACTGGTAGCTATTGATGTTCTTCCCATCTTTGTGGGTACATTTGTATTGACTTAAGTCAAGCTCCAGAGGGTCAGTGTCCTTATCTATATACCCTTCACATACGCTAGTAAGGTGATAGACACATAGAGGTTATGGGATGCAATAACTACTATTATAACAATATTTAAAAGGATAAGAGTGATAAAAGACAAGGACAAAGTGTTTCCTTAGCTCTGAAGGCCACAAAGTCTAAGCTGGAATATGGGATTAAAAAGTTTCTTATTATAAAGCCATTTTTATTATGAACTACTTTAAACAGTTGAGATGACATTTAAATGAAATAGAACCAAATTGTTACTGCTTTTAAATTTCTATGTATAGAGTTTTCAGTGTGACCTACTTCACTGCAGTATTTTCATTTACACTTCCCATTCATTTCTAATGTCTACTGACATTGGTCTCTGTGTTGTATCTGCCAGAATGGATTGAGGCCATCTAGAGAGAGACGGATATTAGAACCAGTCGAAAGTGATTATAGGTGGCATCTGGCAGGAGTCATTTTCTCTTAAGGCTTTGACATGTCATTCCTGGTAAATCGGTTCTATTAGCTATCTAAAGGCACCAGATGTACCATAGGAGATTATGCCAATAAATCTTTTGTGGATTACATATATATATTACTATTGCTGATTCATTGCGGTTCATATAAGCTCAACAATGTTTGTCTAGAAATGGATTCCAATTTAAGCTTCTTAGGTGCTTCCTTACAGAATAAATGTTTCTGAAAGTTGTTCTTGTATGATATAACACAATATTAAAGATAAATTCTTTTAGCAGATATTAGTATATTGATAAAACTATCTTATTGGTTTGACTTCAAATTTTTCAGTAGATTAAATCTTATAGAATTCAATAAATACTGCAGAAATATTTTTAGTGAAATATTTTCATTTATTCCATCAATGTGTAATGAATATTGCCAGGTAGTTCAAAACATGTAAAAATCAAATGAATATATCAAAGGTTGAGTATTTTGGGCCTCATGATTGTTTGATGATAGGTGTGAATTAGAGTCAGGATGTTAGATAGTGCTGTACAAGCTCTTCTGAGTTGCTTTCATAGAGAAATACTCTATGAGCCCTAGCCACAATTAACCTAATTTGCGAACAAACTTCTTATTACTTAAAGCCATGTCTATTTCCTACCTCTATACTTAAATTCTACACTTCCTTCTGAGTTTGGCTCATGTCTGCTTCTTAAAAATTCTTATTAATTTCCTGTAATCATCATTGCTTTCTCTATCTTAATATCTATTGTAATAAATAGAGCCAGAAAGAGTTACCACACTCAGATTCTTTCTTCTACATAGTGGTTGAATTTCTGCTCATGCCCCAAGTCCCAGATCAAGTATTTCCTCTAATTCATCTAAGAAAATTGATCAGTGTACCCTCTGTGCCACTCTTGTGCCTGGTGTATATCATTACCTTTGCATTTGTGATACTCTGATACTGTTTCTATTTATTTTTACTTGTTCTCTCCTACTCTCCTTTTCAGAACTCCTTTGGCTTTTGCTTCTCAGTATAAAGTAAACAGAAGGGAAAAGTAAAAGGGAGTATGGTAGATATAGAAACTTCTCTTCATCTTAAATTTTTATTTTATCTTATAACAATAAAGTGTATTAATAGGTTGCATTCTAAACATTTGTTTCAGCACTGTTCTTAAGCAATTCACTCATTCAGTTTTCATAGGCATTTTTTTTTTTTATTTTTTTTATTTTTTATTTTTTTTAATTATTGTTTTAGCCATACATTGTTATGATATCACCATGGGTTTACATATGCTTCCCCTCCGGGTCCCCCCTCCCTCCTCCCTCCCCCCCGGGAAATCTCGCTGCACCAGTCCCGAGCATTTTTGAAGAGCTACTAATGTGCTCCTTTCTCTGCTTAGTGTTATAGAGATCACCTAGCGTTGAGAGGGTAACAGGCAGGAAGGCCAGGGTCTCCAAATGGAGAAAACAGGCTGCTAGTGTCAGATATTTTTATCTCTCTTAAGCAGCAGGAGGAAATAAACTAGCAATAATATTTTCTCTTCTCTATACAAATTTAAAGGAGGTTTCTCTTAAAATACTGTGTTGCCATAATGACACCTGGTTTCACCTGAAATTAACTATTGTCAAACCTTGAGTTAACCAATGCATTCTTCTTATGGAATGTTTGTCTTAAGCTATGTTAATGTACTATGCATTTACCCCAAACTCTGTCTTCAAGTCAATTCTGCCTAATGGCTCAGAACCTACTTGACAAACCAGTGTGTTATAATCAGACATTGTTCCCCTAATCTATGTAAACGAAACTATTTGTATGGTAATCTGCCCTTCTACAAGATTCAAGTCAGTCATTTTATGGCCTAGGATGACTTGCCTGGTGCCAAGATTATCCCCCAAAAAAACCTAATGGATGAGGGGCCTGGTGCTATTCTGAGTTTTAAGACATTCCTTTCTTTCATTAGCAAACTGCTAGTGACTATATAACATCCAGCTGAAGACTAGCAGGGGGGCTACTCTTTCTGCCCCCTTCTGATGCCTATGTCAGAAGCTTTCTCTATCTCCTTTATGCTTTAATAAAATTTTATTACACAAAAGCTCTGAGTGATCAAGCCTTGTCTCTGGCCCCGGATTGAATTCTTCTCTGCAGGCCAAGAATCCCAGGGTCTTTTCGTGGTTCCACAACAACTTTTCAGTATTAAAGTATTTACCATAAGGGAATTTGTTATTCATTGGAGAGATAAAATATATATTCTAGAAAAACTCCAGAATTACTCTAAACAGAATCTAAATGCCAAATTGAGTAATGCCAACAAATCAGTAACAAGGAATTTGGGGGAATGAAGAAGTATGAGCAATGGCACATACAATAAGCTGGGAATGGGGGATGATGTGCAGATTGTTCACTTATATGTAGGCATCTTTAGTGCAAAGCAGTGGAAGACCTTCAGAAAACTAAAGGTGGCTTTTATATCCTTCCCATACCAGGAACGGTTGCTTCACACAACATTCTTTGTAACTTAATCTTTGTCTGAAAAATCCTCTGACCTTTTAATTTTCACAATAAAGTTGAAAACACATTCCATGAAAATGTGACCTAAGAAAACAGCCCTATAAAATAGTATGACCATTGTTACTACTCATCTCTAGCTTTCAGCTGCTGTGAGATTTAATACTCAAGACCTAATGAATCTACTTACTACATATTGTCTTATCTGCTGTGAAGTCACCATTTTCAAACCTGGTCTTGCTCTTTCAAGAAAGAGTCAAGAAAAAAACACGACCACTATTACCTTCTCAAATGAGAGAGCGAGTGTCTCTCCTTCATAAGTTTTGCTTGTTAGATGCTGATGTATAGATAAAGTGGTTGATGATGGTTTTTGATGTCAGAAACTTCCAAATTACTGAATCTGATGCTATTAATTTCTTTTCTATAATTGTGCCAATAGCATTTTGTAATTTAATATTAAATAATTTTTTATAAATAACAGATCGAGCATCAGTCTGCTGTACTCTGATGTCTATGGGAGGCTTGCCAAGGATATGGCTGATGAAACACAATCTTAGACAAGCTCCATCTGTCCCATTTAGAGGATATACAGTGTCAGATCTCAGTGGTGGAAGTAATAACTGCAAGCTGCTCTCCGGGCAGACAGTAAGAGAGGGCTACTGATCACAATGATTAAAATGAACAAACGCTTAGGGTGGGTTGTAGTCAGTATACATTTAAACTAGATAGCCACTTTCAAACAGACTTTGGCATTTAAGGCCAATGTTAAGTGGAAAAATGAAGCAAATGTAGGTTCAATCATTTCAACAGTATGTAATTTTGACTTATCTATTAAGAAAGTATTTTAGAGGTCATATTACTTTTCCCCACTTAGAAACAACGTTTAAAGCACAATGAGCTAAATATAATGTTGCCCCAAAATATCAGGACGCAAAGGCTCTTTAAGCTGGATCAGGAGCTTATGATTCAGTCAGGTTTAGCTGAAAAGTTGCCCTAAACAAGGTCAGAATGGAAAAAATGTGTTTTATCTAGGGTCAGATGGAACATTCTCATCCCATTCTGTGTTTTAATGGGAATTTCAACTACTACATAAAAGTCATTAATGGGGATGGACCTCACAGAACCAGAAAACTTGTAAAAAACAAACAAACAAAAAATCCCTAAAATCCATTGAATAATGGGGGGTTCTTCCCCAAAAGTTTTCCATTTGAGGGTATTAGTCATTATGTAGAAATGTCTCAAGGATAGACTTTTTTATATCACTCTACTTTATATTTCTAATAAACATTAAATTAATTTTTGTGTTAGTATCTAGTCAATCCATAGAAATAAAATTTGAAGCCCCTTTGACAATATTGAAAATGAACAAAGGTGATTAAGTTTAAACTGAGAGTGAATTCTTTCTGGTAGTCATAAAATAAAGCTTGATTATCCATATGTGTGTAATTGACTTCTGAGGTCAGAGTTTATTTTAGCCTGCTTTTTGTATTTCTCTGGAAACTTGGTGAGTAAGAATGTAAGGGAATTTGTTTTACTCAATGGTGAGGGTTCATTTCCATAATTATTAGGCAACATTTACTGAAGACCAACTAAGTATTTGTTTTGTCTTGATTTCCAATGAGAATTTTATTATGTAGAAAAGAAGCAATCTTTTTTCATTTTTTGAAGCAGAAAATCATCTAGTAAATTGAACTGTGATGACACACGATGCTAACATAGCTCTAGAAATGGAAAACATTATCATAAGGAAGGAAACACATATCTAAGTGGGCAGATAACTTAATCTTTTTAAGCTTCATGTTTCCTCAACCATCAAATAAGAAGGCTGACTTAGATGACTTCTGAAATTCCTGCCAGCTCTGATGTTTCATTTTCTTTGATCAATGCATTTTCTATCTAAACCAGAATAGCACAAACTCAATGCCATCCATGTGTATAGATTCTGATAGCGTAGAAATTTTAGAGTCAGAGTCTAATAGTTTATAAATTTTGGGGTGTCCTCTAGGTCATATTTTTCAACTTCAGTGCTATTGACATTTGGGACGAGTTTGTTGTGGAGACTATCTTGTGTGTTACTATTTCAAGCAGCATTTCTGTCCTCTACCAACTATGTGCCATTAGCAATCATCCTTGTCTTCCCCAACCCTACACACCCACTTTAGAAGTAATAAAGGAAATATAAGTTTTAAAGTGGGGTGATGCTATTATACACACAACAGGTTTGGTTAAAATGAAAAAGTTAGATATTATCAAGCATTGGCAAGAATATCAAGTGTTAAACAATAGAAATTCTGATTAAAAATGCTAGTAGAAATGTCAGTCAATAATTTTTAAATCAGTCTGATGTTAAAATTATTAGTGAAGTTAAATATGTCTATATTTCTACCCTTTGACCTAGAAGTTTTACTGAGTTTGCACACTACCAAGATGAGTGCTTAGTTCTCCCATAATGTGTATATGTGTGAGTATACTTTTAGCATCTTTTCCCATAATGACCCCAAACTTGAAATGTCTTGTGTTATGGTGCGCCAGATTAAGGAGAATGAAAGTTGCTCAGTCATGTCTGACTCTTTGCCACCCCATCTACACAGTCCATGGAATTCTCCAGGCCAGAATACTGGAGTGGGTAGCCATTCCCTTCTCCAGGAGATCTTCCCAACCCAGGGGTGGAACCCAGGTCTTCCATATTGCAGGCAGATTCTTTACCATCAGGGAAGAGTACCACATAAAATATAAAATATGTTAACTGTGGATACACTTGGGCTTCCCAGGTGTGTGTTAGTCTCTCAGTGGTGTCCAGCTCTTTGCAATCCCATGGACTGTAGCTTCCAAATCTCCTCTGTCCATGGAATCCTCTAGGCAAGAATACCAGAGTGTGTTGCCATTTCTTTCTCCAACTCTATTGGTAAAGAACTCACTTGCCAATGCAAGAGACCTAAGAGACACGGATTTGATCTCCAGGTCCGGAAGATCCTCTGGAGGAGGGCATGGCAACCCACTCCAGTATTCTTGCCTGGAGAATCCCATGGACAGAGGAGCCTGATGGGCTACAGTCCATAGTGTCGCAAAGAGTCGGACACAACTAAAGTGACTTAGCAGGCATGCATGCACCATGGATGGGTATTAAAAACTCCAGTTTTGCACAAAATAATCCAAATGTGAAAGAACACATAACTTATTATTTCATTCATATAAAGTTCAAATCAGGCAGAACAAAGCACATAGGAATACACCATTAAAATATAGAAGTGTTAGGTTAACTCTGAGGAAGGAAGGTGGCATTCAAAGACCTGGCCATATTTTTCTTCCCTTGCCCAATTTTTGGCTATATAAGTATTCATACTACAATATACATTTATTATATATACTATAAATGTATATATAAAGGCTATAGTTATAGCATTTTTGCAAATGTGTATTTTGTTTTATAAAGATTTAAAAACAAGCAGAAGTTATCCTATTTGCACTAAATACAATGGATCTGAAATTCTGGTAAATTAGTAGTTTTTAAATTTCAAGTCTTCAAGCAGAAGAGAACACTTACAATAGAGAATTTTGTTGGTAGGTTGAATTTTAAATTTGATAAAGTGGATTTTACAGAGATTTTGAGGCAAGTTGCTTTCTCAGTTAAACCAAAAGGAAAATTGAGTTAGTACATCATAACAAATTAAAATTTTAGACTTTTCTAAAGGAGCCCAGGGTCTTTATGTTTCTACTGTCCTTAAAATGTTTCTAGTTCTTTCTTTCCATTATCTTTAAAGTTGCTCCTTTTGACAAATACCAAAAATGAAGTAATGAGGCCAGTTAAAAGTATTTTATGCTTTTCTGGGCCATTCATTTTCGTTGTCGTTTTATCACTACTACAATCTCATTCTCTAGCCAACCCCAACTTACTCCTTTAAAGAAAGTATCTTTGCTTATCAAGAATTTCCTCATTCTAACTTGTGTGACTTCCAGCCGTCAGAGGTGATGTTGTTCATCTCCAATAGTCAAATCTCAAACCAAAACCTCTATATTTACTTATTTTCTGTGTTCAGTTCAGTACAGTTCAGCCACTCAGTTGTGTTCAACTCTTTGAGACCCCATGAATCGTAGCACACCAGGTCTTCCTGTCCATCACCAACTGCTGAAGCCCACCCAAACCCATGTCCATTGAGTCAGTGATGCCATCCAACCATCTCATCCTCTGTCATCCCCTTCTCCTCCTGCCCTCAATCTTTCCCAGCATCAGGGGTTTTTCAAATGAGTCAGCTCTTCACAATCCTGTCAAATGGAAGGAATAACCCTGTTCAATTAATTTGAAACCCAAATTTTCATGTTTCCCAAGCTTTAACTGCCTTCTTTTAAAAACCTTTTAATACAGGTTTTTCAGTATTTTTCTTCAGAATCAATAGTCTCTTTACATATACTCTTTAATTTCTATCAGCATATAATATATACCAATATTTCTCATCTTGAAAAAATCATTGAGTTACTCTATATCCTCCTTCAATCACAAACCTATTCCTCTGCATCTCTTCTCAGCAAAATTGTTCAAGTATGTTATTTACATGGCTATGTCAGGCGAGTGTAGATGTCACGCAAGGGTATGTTTCTCAGTTCTTGTCTCGTCACAACAAAGATTTGGAGTGAAGGACATTGAAGCCCTCGGTGGGCCACAGCTCTCGGGTCTTGGACAGACCATGTTATAGCTCTTAAATAAATCAGTGTTACAGCTCTATTTTATTTAGAAGATGATAGCTGGAGAATTCATCCTTGAAGTGTGAGGGCATGCTGATCCAAGGCCGTGAAGAGAAGAACACCGCATTGCGTGGGAGAGGGAGGGAGAGTCCATCTTCGAGGTGCAGAAGAGAGAGAGAGCGTGAGCACTTTGGCTCCTCTTTTATATGTTTATTTCTGCCCCCTGGGCATGTCCTATGCAAATTGGGCTTAGACAGGAGTGCTGTAATATCTGCAGTTCTCACTCAAGTCCTCGGACCTTCCTTGTTCTATTTTCACAGGCTTTTCCCTTCCTTGTCTTCTAGCCACCACCATTTTGGACTCCTGTTTCCTATTCTAACTACCTAACAGCTATGTATTTTACTTCTTCAGTTTCTCTTGTACTTAATCTACCCCTTCTTGGTTTTCATCTCTGTATCTCTGAGTGTGCTCCCTTCAGGTATCCCCAAACCTCTCTATTTTCCAAAAATAATAAACACCTCAGCATCTTTCTCTAACTGGTGTTGATCTTAGAGCATTAAAGCCACTCCTCCTTGACACACTCTCTTCACTTGGCTTCTTTTATATATATTTATGCTTCTTTTCTTAGATGATCTTGTTCTGTGTTGAAGCTTGAAAAATCTTATCACCATCTATATGCTGATGTATCTTCAATCAGGAATTATCTCCTGAGCATCACATTTTTACTCCCAAATGCCTACTTAATATCTCCACTTGAATGTCAGGTGGAACTATCTCAACTTTAATATGACCAAAACGGAGCTTGAAACTTCTTTCTCTCCATTCCTCAGCCTCCTCTGTGCTATGCTGTGCTTAGTTGCTCAGTCATGTCCGAATCTTTGCAACCCCATGGACTGCAGCCCACCAAGGCTCCTCTGTCCATGGGGATTCTCCAAGCAAGAACACTGGAGTGGGATGCCATGCCCTTCTCCAGGGAATCTTCCCAACTCAGGGATCTAAACTAGATCTCCTGCATTGCAGGTGGATTTTATTTACCAACTGAGGTTTTCCCATATCTGAAGTGGCTTCACTATCATCAATTCTTAAGCTAGAAGTCCTCTGTTTGGCCCATCTTCCTACCTGTTTTTGAAATATCAACAAACCTTTCAATTTAGCTTCCAAAACATCCTGCATCTGTCCATTTCTCTCTGTGGTATCCACTAGACTTCCAAGCTGCCATCATCTTTTGCTTTGAGTGCCAGCCTCCTACTTATCGCCTTCATGTTATTCTTATTTTCCAATTCATTTTAGATGTAATACAGTCAATTTTTTAAAAAAAATAATTTTTAAGTTAAATCATGTCACTCCCCACTTAAACTCTCAGTGGCTGCCAATTGCTCTTTTAATAAAATTAAAATCCCTTACCAGACTACATGAACCAGCGTGACCCAGATCCTGTATTCCTTTCAAGCCTCAGGGATTGCCACTTGCTCTGTGTTTCAAGAGCCATGATGATCTTCCATCATTTTCTTAAACACCCCACATCTTTCCCTACTTAGAGCCTTTGCACCTGCTCTTCTCCCTGCTCTTCCTGACTGGCTTATCTTTAATCTCTAAACTTCAGCTCTTTAAGAGCCTTCCAGAACTGTTCAAACTATCTAATCACTTCTATACCAACACACAGTTCACTTTCTTCATAAAAATAATCACAAAATGTAATTATCCTGCCTGATCATTTATTAGTTTAATACAAATTTCCCACACTAGGAATGTGAACTCCAAGAAACAAAAGCCATGTCTGCCACTCCCTGTACAGAGGGGAGGGCCATACACATGGATGATTCCCTATCAATACCTGCTTCATCTGTGACAGCCTGGCTGAATGAAGTAATTAATGAATTACTTAAGTAACCGTGAAAGGAACAAGTCTAATTTCTAGAAACATGAGATCCATCAGCTTTTAAAAATTGCCATTGAATACAATTAATATGTGGTATTTCCCAGGAAGTTAGTCATCTAGGAACTTGCTGATCTGAGTTTTATGATTTTGCTCAAACTTAACATCCTTTTGTATATATATATATATAAGTAGTTTTGAGTGATAGGTAAGGGAAGATGCAATTTATTTTACCCTCAATATGTTGTTAAAAGCAAGTAAATGAGATGATGTGGTGTAGGAAATTTTTCCTGAAAGAACACTAGATTGTTTTACATTTATTGAATTTTTTTCATTAACAGTGTTTTAAATTAAATGTTGGCAGTATCTCTTGGGTATAGTTACCTTTAGTTTCTTTTTCATCTAAGATGGGATCAGATTTCACAAGTAACTAAGACTGTTGGGTCACTGATTTTCTGTGAACAAACAAAAAATTTCCTTTTTCTAAAAAAATTATTTTAATCTCAGATCTTTCCCCAGATATTCAGAAAGGAAAAGGGAGAAAAGAATGCTTGCTTCAAGTAACTCTATGAGTTCATAGTGTAACGTCTCCATATTACTTTGGACATCAAAATGGTTTTAAATATGCTGAGAGGAAATTTCAAAGCTTTCTGCCTTAGTTTAGTAAATAAATGCAAAAACTACAATATGGCTTTTAGGACAGAGAATCTACTACCAAGGACATCATCAATTACCAAGTATATATATTTTTTGATTTTCTATTTTTTGAAAAATTTTCTACCTTCCATCCTTCCAACTATAGCAGATTTTTGTATTTCCCCAAAAGGTCATCAGTCTCATGGACTCATTTATAGACTCATGAATTTTGAAGATAAATTGGAGGGCGATACTACAATCATCCTTGTTTTATAAATGTGGAAACTACAGTACCAAGAGTTATTTCACTTTCTTGTAGTCACTGAGATAGTAACTGACAGAACCAGGGTTGAAAGTTCAGCAGTCTGACTTCAGAATGTGTCTCTTAACCTCTGTGCTGCAACACTGCTAATCCCTGTTTGCTTTTATGATTGAGTTGGCTATCATATTCAGAGCAGGTTTAAACATGTATTTTATATCATAGAATTTTGCAAATTTGATGGTTTCTTTAAAATAATTCTTTTTATTTTCTTATATTTGACTGTGCCGGGTCTTCATTGCTGTGCAGGCTTTTCTCTGGTTGTGGTGAGCTGGGGCTATTGTCTGTTGCAGTGTACAAATTCCTCATTGTGGTCACTTCTCTTGCTGCATGGACCCTAGGGCCCATGGACTTTGGCAGTTGTGGCATGTGAGCTCAATAGTTGCGATTCCCAGGCCCTAGAGCACAGGCTCAATGGTTGTGACCCATAGGCTTAGCTGCTCTGCAACATGTGTGATCTTCCTGGATCAGGGATTGAACCTGTGTCTCCAGCCTTCACAGGGATATTCTTTATCACTGAGCCACCAGGGAAACTCACAAATTTGATGTTTTAAAGTTTTGCTTATAGTATGCGATTTGGTTTCTGCTTGTTTTCTTCAACATAAAATGAGAACAGTACCACCTATGTAGAGTAGGGTTTTGTAGGTGTTCAAAAATGTAAGACCTCTTCCATCATGTTCCATCAGAATATGAATTGTCCTAGGTCTGATCCCCTAGAAGGAAAGCCCAAGGTTGGGACTTAAGTGAAAGTGATTGAGATGGTTCTTTAGGAGAAGCAACTGAAGTAAGTAGAATAAGATTAAGGGAAGACTACAAGCAAGGATGTGAGTTGAACCTTAGCTTGAGTACATAGGAGCTCTGGAGCACCAGTGAGAGTTGCTCCTGGATGCCACAGGAGCAGCCATTTTTATCTCCGTGTCCATTATGACCAGTCACTGGTGCTACAAGTGGAGAATGAGGATAGGGAGCATTGTGCTTTCTCTATGGGATAAGGTGGCTCATGTTCAGCCAGTGGGAATTCTCTGGAAAAGGGGAAGTTGTGCACATAAGTGCCCAGCACACAGCACATGAGGGCTCCAGCCCCAGGAAGGGGATCTGAGTGGGATCCCAACAGTATCCACTCTATATTAATGATGTCTAGAATTTGGTATCTCAATCCACATTTGTATTAGGACTTTTAAATGGTAAATAATATATTTGAGAGGTTAATTTAACCACTGCCTGTATGCATTTGTTCCTTAGCATGGTAATATCACTAAAGTTTTCATAAGCTAATTCAAAAGTGGATGAGATTTTCTAAAGATTCCAAGACTTGGAGCTTTGAATTCTAACCTTATTTTTTGCAGTCAGTGAATTATTAAATAATTAGCAGAATTCTTCTCCTATATAACAATGACATATGCTGCTGGTAATATTATCAGCATAATATGCTTTAGAATTAACATGAATTATACTGTAATTACTAATATAAAACATGAACTCCTATAATAGCTTGCTAGCTGTAGAATTGTGGGGTGTTGTCCTATTAACAAGACCAATAGCTTAAATTGAGTTCATTTTTCCTATTGTATTGCACTTTTTTTGCAGTTGGAAAATTACAAGAAAGTCAGAGCAAGTGTAATTTTGGGAGTGAGTCACACTTTAATAAAATTATATATTTCTTAGACATTTCTCTAGTCGATTACTTACATTTAAATATCAGTGAGATTGTTCCCCAATGGAATAATTGATCTCTGAGGTCCTGCCTTTACTTATTCTGAGTTCCTGACACTTTACTTACTTCTCAAGATCTTTGCACATTCACTCTTCCATCATTACTCAGTTCAGCTTCACCAAAAAGCTCTTTGAAGTGACAGTAAGCATATTATCCCTCCTCCCTGGCATGTACACTGTAGCTCCCCTTTCTCTTGGAAACAAGACTGATTTAGTGTTGGCAATACAGATTTTCACACACACACACACACACGCGCACGCACGCACACACGCACACACGCACACACACACACTGAAACCCACCAGGCTTCTCCTTCCATGGAATTCTCCAGGCAAGAATACCAGAGTAGGTAGCCATCCCCTTCTCCAAGGAATCTTCCTAACCCAAGAATCAAAACTGGATCTCCCATAGTGCAGGCAGATTGTTTATTGTTTGAACCGCCAGGCAAGCCCTATATATAAAGGAATTTAAAGCACAGGAAAAGAAAAAACAAGATGCCCAAATGATCATGAATGGAAATCAGTTTCTAAAACAAAGAGTTCTGGGGAGGCCAGGGTGAGTAGAGGGTTGGTGACAGCCTGTTTCTTTATCTCTCTTTAGTCATGTGGCTTGTGGTGTGTTCACTTCATGTAAGATTACCCATCTTTGAGGTGATACTTCAGCTAGCAAAGTTCAAGTCAGGCAGTTGTGTTACAAAACAGAAAATCCAACTGTCAGGTCTTACACTACCAACATCTATATTTAAGACTTAATACTATAAAACTTTTAGAAGATAATATAGGAATACGTCTTAATGATCTTAGATTAGGAAAGAGATTCTTAGAAAGGACACAAAAATCATAAGCAACAAAAGAAAAATCAATAGATAAATTTGACTTTATAAAAATTAAACATCTTGCACATACTAATACCCTCAAGAAAAAGAAAACCATAGAATAGGAAAAAAAATATTTGAAAATAATGTATCTGATAAGAATCTCATAACTAGAATACATACATAATTTGTAAAACTCAACAATAAAAAGATGAATAACCTAATAAAAATGGACAAATGATTTGAATAGATGTTTCTCAAAAAAAGGTATACAAATAATCAAAAAAGCACATGAAAAGATGCTCAACATCACAAGTCATTAGGAAATGCTAGTCAGAAACACAAACAGGTAGTATTCATCCTCACTAAGATGGCTAAAAAAAATTATAATAATAAGTTTTTATAATGGTTTGGAAAAATTGCATTGCTGATGAGAATGCAGAATGATTCATCCACTTTGAAAAACAGTTTGGCAGTTCCTCAAAATTTTAAACATATATCAGGATTTCCACTTCTAGATATGTACTCAAGAGAAAGGAAAATGTATTCTTGTGCAAAAACTTGAACTCAAATTTCATAGCATTATTCACAACAATAAAAAGTGCAAACTGCAAATATCCATTAAGTAATTAAGGAATAAGCAAAATGTGGTATATCTGTAGAATGGAAGGTTATTCAGCAGTAAAAAGAAATGAAGTACTGTTACATGCTACGATGTAAATAAACCTTAAAAACATTATGCTAAGTGAAAGAAGCCAGTTGGAGAAAAATATGTCTTTTATATAATTTCATTTGTATGAATTGTACAGAATAGCAATATTTACCAACACATAATATAGGTTAGTGACTGCTGGGCCCTGGGGGAAGACGAGAATGAGAATGGGAAGTAACTGCTACTGTATGTATGTGTGTGTATATGTTCAGTCACTAAGTCATGTCCAACTCTTTGTGACACCATGGAATGTGGCCCACAGCCTCCTTCTGTCCACTGAACTCTCCAGGCAAGAATAGTAGAGTGGGTTGCCATTTCCTACTTCAAGAGATCTTCCGGACCCAAGGATTGAACACATATCTCTTGCTTCTCCTACATTGGCAGGCGAGTTCTTTACTACTGTGACACCCTGGAACCCTCAACTACTAATGGATAAGGAGTTTCTTGGATGATAATGAAAACTTTTTGAATATAGTCAAAGAAGAGTGAGTTGTATTGTATGTGAATTATATCTCAATAATTTAAAAAATTACTATTATTTGAAGAAATCAGTGTTGGCTCTGGTCAACACCTATAAGCTGAGGATAGTGGAGATAGTTATCTAGGAAAGGAGTAGGGGTGTCATGATAACGGTGTTTCTTGCCTCTCAGGAATACATTCCTATCACTCCCACATCACCCCACAGCCTTTTTCCTCTCTGATAAAGCAGTATCTAACACAAACAGTAAAATATGTTTGTATGAAATTATTGTAGGTTTTGTTGCAGCAAGAATCAACTGGCAAGCCTCAGTGGCTTAAAGCAAGGTTATATCAAGCCATCTACATGTTTTTGTAAATAACGTTTGATTAAAACATAGCCATTTATTTACATATCGTTTATTGCTGCTTTTACACTGGAATGGGAAGAATGAGTTGTTGAGAGAAGGTTTGACTCAAAAATCTGGAAATAGTTACAATTTTACTCTTTACAGAAAAGTTTTGTTGACCTCTGCCCTAAAACAATGCAAGCTTATTTCTCACTAAAACAGAGTCCCTGCATGTCTGAAGGCCTCTCTGGGGAAGCTGTGCTCCATAGAATAGCTCAGTGTCATGCCTCCAAATCAATATACACTTCTGCGTTTGTCAAGATGGAAGAAGAACAGGAAAGGATGACTATCTGCCATTAAATGTTTCTGCCCAAGTGTGACATTGGGCAGCTCATTGGCCAAAGCAGATCAGGTGCCAGGGCCTAACTTCAAGGTCAAGGAGCAAGTCAGCCCTAGTGATTATCCCTGTAGCCACTCATATTCTGTTCATTCCTTCACCTGAAGCAATTTGTCATATCAAAATGATTCAATCTTGAATAGGTCCCTTAGTTTTTTTATTATCTTCATGACTGTTAGGCTTTTATGATAATTTTTCTGAGATTGTGACTTCTGTATTTTCTATTTTAAGAACTAGTATACGAGATTTCCCCGGGGGAGGGAGGAGGGAGGGAGGAGGGAGGGGGGTTCTGGAGGGGGAGCATATGTAAACCCATGGTGATATCATGGCATTGTATGGCAAAAACAATAAAAAAAAAAGAACTAGTATAGAATTCTAATATAAAGGCTGATGATATACAAATTCTACATAAGATGAAACATCTTCTGCATGTGTATGTGTGAGTATGTATATTAAGAAAACACATATTCAGGAAACTTACATTATACAATGACTAGCATTTCAAGGAAGAGTTATTTATTTTGCAAAATAATCCACTGTTGACTTGTCTTTTTAATTGTGGGATTCCCTTCTGCATTTTAAATTATTGCATTATGAATACTTTGACTTAGAGGTGATTTTCAGGAGCTAAGTTATTATGGAAACCAATTTGCGTTTTTCCTAAGTAACATGCAAACTCAGCTTTGATTTGGGAATTTTGAAGTATGAACAAATCATTTTGAAAAGTATTCAAGGGAAAATGTACAATAACAAAGAAATGAGAAGGATTACTTCACTGCTCTTGTAAAAGTTAGTAGTCTGTAACTTCAAAATCAGACACTGGGACCAAATAATTTATAGAACCTGCATTCATTTATCATAGAGTAAATGTTAGCAAACACATGTCATAGATGTATCAAATTATTTGAGCTCCTCTTCACTTATATTTCTTTTGTTAACTACTGCCTCAACCCAATCTAAAATTCATGTTAAGTTATCTTTAGAATAATATTACTCTTTGAGCCTGTAAGCTCTATTAAAAGGTTTAGAAATTTTGAAAAATATGACTAGTTTTATGTTTTCCCCAGGCTTTATAAAACTGCAGAGAGTACTTTCGTTCACTAATATTTAATCTGGAAGCCATTCAAACATAAGCAAACAGAAATTAGTACACTGGAAAACATTTCAAATTTCTTCAAAATTTGCTTGTGAAATATCCCTGGTGATACTCCATTCCAATACCCGGAAAGACCTATTCTAAATGCTATGTGTGTTTTGTCTGGTCTCTAAGAGCAAATTGTGGTCAGAGACTGAGATTGTTTTGGCCAATAATTTATTTAACAAAGATTCACTGTGGGAATATAATAATTTTACAAGCCAGTAGCATACAGGGTAATATCTCTTAATAAGCCAATAAAGAAATAACATACTCTAAACCAGTAATAGGTTAACTATATGATTGCTCCATACAAGAGGGAGATGAATAGAATAGGATACAAATTTAGTTGAGGTGGACATCTCTGAGTTGGCCCTTAGAAGTCAGGTTAGCCAGCCACCAAGCTGATGTCCAACTACTGGTGCAGAAGTGGAAGTTCCTAGCAAGAACACCTTGCTGGGAGCAAAGACACTGGCATTGATGGGAAAGGTTACTTCATGCGAGCTCTGCATGCTTTTTCCCAACTCTGACAAAGAGTCATCTTTGCCTAGGCAGGAGCTAATGCCCAAGGTCTTCAGAGAGCTATTAAGATCAGGAACGAGTAGCTTTGCTCAGATAGAACACTCTTCAGTTGCCTTTCAAACCTCTTGGTATTTAATCCTTAAATGTCCCCTGGCCATAGTCAATTCCTCTACACGTTTTTATCAATCAGGCTCCCACAGTGCTCATCAACAGCTAAGCTACTGAGTGAGTGAGTTAGCTGCTCAGTCATGTCCACCTCTTTTGAGACACCATGGACTATAGCCCACCATGCTCCTCTGTCCATGGAATTATCCAGGCAAGAATATTGGAGTGGGTAACCATTCCCTTCTCCAGGGGATCTTCCCGACCCAGAAATTGAATCCAGCTCTCCTGCACTGCAGGTGGGATCTTTACCATCTGAGCCACTAGGGAAGCCTATTAAGCTACTGAGTGCTTCTGGACACATCCAGACATTGATAATGACGTCCTGGTACAGCTACTTCCCTGTAAACAGCTTCATTCTTACAAAAAGTACCTTCTTTCTCTGATCAGAAAAATAAATGGATTTGAAATCATATCACACCACCACACAGAAATATACGCAGTTAAAATGATTAATAACGGAATGTTTTTTTCAATAAGATATAAGGTAAAAAAAGGCTCTTCCATAACTATTCACTGAACAGAATGAACAAGTAGCATCTTCAGAAATCATGAAATGCATGACTTCTAACGTAATACCTCCTTTTGTGCTTATTTGTTTATTATCCTTTCTATTGTTTCTTTTGTTAGTTCTTCCACTCTATAATGACCCCAGTTTCTCTACTTTTTTCTTACTTGTGGCATGGATCCACTGATATAGTTTAATATATATATATTATTATTATTATTATTTAGTTCCGTTCAGTCGCTCAGTCGTGTCTGACTCTTTGCGATCCCATGAATCGCAGCATGCCAGGCCTGCCTGTCCATCACTAACTCCTGAAGTCTACTCAAACTCATGTCCGTCTAGTTGGTGATGCCATCCAGCCATCTCATCCTCTGTCATCCCCTTCTCCTCCTGCCCCCAATCCTTCCCAGCATCAGAGTCTTTTCCAAAGAGTCAACTCTTCACATGAGGTAGCAAAAGTATCAGAGTTTCAGTTTGAACATCAGTCCTTCCAATGAACACCCAGGACTGATCTCTTTTAGGATGGACTGGTTGGACCTCCTTGAAGTCTGAGAGACTCTCACGAGTCTTCTGCAACACCACAGTTCAAAAGCATCAATTCTTCTACATTCAGCTTTCTTTACAGTCCAACTCTCACATCCATACATGGCTATGGAAAAAAACCATAGCCTTGACTAGGTGGACTTTTGTTGGCAAAGTAATGTCTCTGCTTTTTAATATTGTATCTAGGTTGGTCATAATTTTCCTTCCAAGGAGTAAGTGTCTTTTAATTTCATGGCTGCAATCACCATCTGCAGTGATATTGGAGCCCAAACAAATAAAGTCAGACACTGTTTCCACTGTTTCCCCAACTATTTCCCATGAAGTGATGGGACCAGAAGCCATGATCTTATTTGTCTGAATGTTGAGCTTTAAGCTAACTTTTTCACTCTCATCTTTCACTTTGATCAAGAGACGTTTTAGTTCCTCTTCACTTTCTGCAATAAGGGTGGTGTCATCTGCATATCTGAGGTTATTGATATTTCTCCCGACAATCTTGATTCCAGTTTGTGCTTCTTCCAGCCTAGTGTTTCTCATGATGTACTCTGCATATAAGTTAAATAAGAAGGGTGACAATATACAGCCTTGACATACTCCTTTTCCTATTTGGAACCAGTCTGTTGTCCCATTTCTGGTTCTAACTGTTGCTTCCTGACCTGCATACAAGTTTCTCAAGAGGCAGATCAGATGGTCTGGTATGCCCATCTCTGTCAGAATTTTCCACATCTTATTGTGATCCACACAGTCAAAGGCTTTGGCGTAGTCAATAAAGCAGAAATAGATGTTTTTCTGAAACTCTTTTGCTTTTTCAATGATCCAAAGGATGCTGGCAATTTGATCTCTGGTTCCTCTGCCCTTTCTAAAACCAGCTTGAACATCTGGAAGTTCACGGTTCACGTATTTCTTAAGCCTGGCTTGGAGAATTTTGAGCATTACTTCACTAGCGTGTGAGATGAGTGCAATTGTGCAGTAGTTTGAGCATTCTTTGGCATTGCCTTTCTTTGGGATTGGAATGAAAACTGACCTTTTCCAGTCCTGTGGCCACTGCTGAGTTTTCCAAATTTGCTGTCATATTGAGTGCAGCACTTTCACAGCATCATTTTATAGGATTTGAAATAGCTCACCTGGAATTCCATCACCTTTACTAGCTTTGTTTGTAGTGATGCTTCCTAAGGCCCACTTGACTTCACATTCCAGGATGAAAATGTTGCCCACTGGAGAAGGGAATGGCAAACCACTTCAGTAGTCTTGTCTTGAGAACCCCATGAACAGTATGAAAAGGAAAAAAGATAGGACACAGAAAGATGAACACCCCAGGTCGGTAGGTGCCCAGTATGCTACTGGAGATCAGTGGAGAAATAACTCCAGAAAGAATGAAGAGACAGAGCCAAAGCAAAAACAACACCCAGTTGTGGATGTGACTGGTAGTAGAAGCAAGGTGCAATGCTATAAAGAGCAATATTGCATAGGAACCTGGAATGTTAGTCCATGAATTGAGGCAAATTGGAAGTGGTCCAACAGGAGATGGCAAGAGTGAACATCGAGATTTTAGGAATCAGCAAACTAAAATGGACTGGAGTGGGTGAATTTAATTCAGATGACTATTATATCTACTACTATGGGCAAGAATCCCTTAAAAGAAATAGAATAGCCATCATAGTCAACAAAAGAGTCCAAAATGCAGTACTGGATGCAATCTCAAAAATTACAAAATGATCTCTGTTCATTTCCAAAGCAAACCATTCAATGTAGTATCTAGGAATGCAAATGTTATGGTCTGTTACTTTGGGTCTATAGCCCAGAAGAACCACTTATTAGCTGCGTGGCATTGTATCAGGATGTCATCATTAACATCTGTACTTGTCCATAAGCACTCAGTAGCTTAGCTGTTGATAAGCAATGCTGGGGACTGATTGATAAGAACATGTAGAGAAATGACTATGTTGAAAACTGGTACTTATGCCATTGACTCCATCAGTGGATTAGTAGTATAACAATACCCACTTCATAGAGTTGTTATGAAAATTTAAAGAGATCATATGTCAAAGATTTTTAATAGTGTGATTGAGGTATCATGGGCACTAGGAATTATACCTATTAAATTAGAGATGCTTTGTGGACTATTTTAAAATCAAACAATGTTTAAAATTACTTTTATGCAAAAATGTGTCATGAATTTCAATTGGTTTATAAGCATCTTCCTAGAAAAAAAAACTTTTTATAATTGGAAATTGTTTAGATGTCTAGAACTCAGAAATTTCACAATCCAAAAGTCTGCCATCTTTCTCGTTAATACCAAAGTAGTATTTGTCAAAGCCTTATGCTGAAAGCTTTAAGAAGTTTATATTTTCCAACTCCTTTTTTTCTCTGATAAGCTTTTCAAAATTTACAAGGAAAAATGGTAGTTACTTCTCATCTGAACTCATTCTCCTTGTCTTGAGTGTTTCAATATTCTGTAGGTTACTTCCTACCACCATATCATGAAGCTTTCCAAGCTGCTGCTCTTCCATCAACTGCCATTCCCTCTCCAAGTGTGACTACCAGCCACTCTTTTCACTTCCCAATGCAGAACAAATAGTAAGACTCAATGAATTTTATTGAATCTTGGGTTTAAATGAGGGCAAAAGGAAACTTTAAACTCTGTTACTACTCATGAAGTCTTTCCATCTTCTCAAAGAGATGCCCTCTATTGGCAAACTTTTTTTTTTTTTAATAGACTCCAGATTGTCTTTGTGGTGGAGAGAAAAAGTCCCTTTGACAATACTCCTCTGCTTAGAGTCCAAATTAAATGTGGGCTGGCCCTAGAGAGAAGAGGAGTCTTTTTCTATTTTGGATTAAAGCTAGACTTACTCAGGAAGACTTTGTGAGGGTCCAAGGAGGGAAATAGTTTATTACTATGAATGGAGAATTTCACTAGCATTACCTTTTTGATGCTGACCTTTTTCTATCATCTTAGTTAACTTCCCCGAGGAGGAGAAAGTATGACTGATGTCTGAATCAGTAGTAGAAATGGGCCTTTTGCACTTCTTCCTCCATTGAGACAGGATGCATGAATGAAGCATACATTCTTGTCCATAGCTTATTTACTTATTCATTGGTTGTTGTTGTTCAGTCGCTTAGTCATGTCCAACTCTTTGAGACCCCATGGACTGCAGCACACCAAGCTTCCCTGTTCTTCACCATTTCCTGGAGCTTGCTCAGGCTCATGTCCATTGAGTCAGTGATGCCATACAACCATCTTGTCCTCTGCCGTCCCCTCTTCTTCTGCCTTCAATCTTTCCCAGCATCAGTCTTTTCTAATTAGTTAGCTCTTTGCATCAACTTATTCATATTTATGGCTTTATCGACTAAGGCAGCTAGGTACATGCCTTATCTTTTTTTAGACTATTTCATTCACCTCTATATCCATTCTCAAACTTACTTCTAAAAGGAAGCATCCATCAATTAAACCTATCTCCCTCCAATTCTTCCTTATTGAAAGATTTTTATAGACAATGTTACATACACTATGTGCTATTTTTTTTAGTTGTAGTATATTACTTTGCAGTTGCTTCCAAGTTTATCAGAAGTATGTTTTAAATAAGTAAACAAATAGTAACATTGTGACAGATGGGGAATGTTTTTCATTTATCTTTTCCACATCTTCACAGAAGTTGCTTCCTTTTTCTATATAGTGAATGCTCAACAGATACAATTATCTGGCATACATAAATGTCTGATAACATCTATCTTTTAGCTTTGATATAAAGACAATGAATCTTTTAGGAGTATTTTACAAAACTTAGATTAACTTTATATATATATATATATATATATACACATATATATATATGTATATGTATGTATGTATGTATATAAATGCCACTGGATAAAGATTTAGATATGTCGTCATGAATTCTACTGAGACCTGAAGGACAGAACTTCTTCTAACAATGTTTATCATAAGCAAGATTTGTTTTGCAAAAAGAGATTTTCGGATTCAAAAGCCACACTCTGTTTATCACCACAATCCATTACACAGGTCATATGGAGAATTACATTGAGCAAAATGTTAGTGTCTTAAAAGTTTGTATTTTTATTGTTTTAAAACATTGAGGCATAGTTTTATTCTGATCATTCTAACTGTGCTATTAAATTGGGGGGGGTGAGCACAGAATGGTTTTATTAGCATTTTTCCCTCTCCAAGAGCTTTCTCTTCTATTGATTTGAGTACCAAAGAATGCTAGCAAGTGATAAAAATCAAAGTAACAGTAAATTTGACAGTATCTCTGTCTGTGATACTATGGGGCTTTCCCAGTGACTCTGGGTAAAGAATCTGCCTGCAAAGCAGGGAACAAGACAGAGGAGACACAGGTTCATTCCCTGGGTTGGGAAGATCCCCTGGAAGAGGAAATGGAAACCTATTTCAGTATTCTTGCAGGATAATCCCATGGACAGAGGAGCCTGGAAGGCTATATATAGTCCATAGAATTGCAGAGAGCTGAACACAATTGAGTGATTGAGCACATTATATATACTGTATGATAGTATAGCTGAAACGCTTCTATTTGAATCAAGTTGCTCATCATCTGTTAGACAGATTGTTTCAAGTGTATTCTTCTAAGAGTTGTGTTCTAAACTCTATGGTCTGCTCTGTCCTACTATCAAATTGTAACACTCCTAGTTGATCTTATGATAATTATATTGACCTTATGTAATTTTATCAGAACATTGCTCCTTGATTTATAATTGCTTATTATTATTTCCCTGCTGTATTATTTCTTCCTTCCATTAATTAATAGGGAAAATGCTAGCTTATGCAGACCTCAAAACAATAAATCTATAATCCACACACACACACACACACACACACACACACACTCACTCACTCTCCCGTCTCTCTCTGTAACAGATTCTATTTTTTTTTTTTAAGAATCATTAGACTCTTTGAATTCACCTCTTTACCCTCTTAAATAATTGTATAACTCCCTTTGGTGGATCATGATAAATATCAGACAGACTCTCCTGGCCAGTTCTAGGTAGTTCCAGAATTTTAGCCACACTCAAATGTTTTTAGATTTTTTTTGCACTGAGAACCCAAGTTGTTTCATAGTCTCAGATATAGTTTCATCCTTTCTCTGGATTAGGTATCTTCTGCTGTAGGCAGTCTTCTATTCTGCTTTTACGTACCCAAAAAGAACTCAGTCAGCTCACACTGAAGAGGGTGAACTCATGTTCCATGGATTTCAGATGCTCAGTTCCTCAGAAATCTATCCTCAAACATCATTTTTCTAAGAAGCCTTTTCCAGGTGTGTGTCTGCTTACATGTGTCTGCTACTGTTCTAAGCATTTTAAGATAAGTGAATTCATTTAAATGTCATGCTAATCCTCTGAAACAGCAGAGTTGATAATATCCATGGCCTATTCTGCTCACCTTTACCTATCTGTGCCTTCAGCAGCTATGGGTGCTCAGAGATGTTCCCATCTCTGGAGAATTGCCCTCCCCTCTCACCAGAACTGTCTTACTGGAGACACTAGGCCCAGTCCTTAAATAAGGGTATAAAAGACTTTTTTCCTGACACAGGAACACCCCCATGCTTCCTCCATAGGTTCCAGTTGAAGTAAGCTCCAATTGTGGTGGCTGCTCTCCATGATGGCTCCCCAATGAATCCATATCTCTTGGTATTTATGTTTGTGTGGCTCTTTTCTATGCTGAATCTGGGGAAGCCCAGTAAGATGTATAACCAATATAATAGAATATTACCAACAGAACGGGGCAAAAGCGACACTGCAGTTCTCTGAGGTTAGATTTTAGGAACCTTTAAAGATTCTCCATTTATCTTTTGTAATGTTTACTCTGGGGAAGGTAAGCTACTACATTAAAATTAAAAATCTGATTATCCTGTTAGAGCTGTGATGTGAGAAGCACAAGCTAGGTGGAGAGAATCTGAATGGACAGAGCAGATGCTGAGTTACTACAAGTATTCCAGCCCTCCCAGCCCAAGTGTCAGACATGTGGGTGAACATGCGACCTTCAACATTTCAATCTCAGTGGATGCAATGTGGGGAAGAAATGAGGACCCAAAGTTTATGTCTCCAGTTGTGTTCTCCTTGTCACCTTCAGTCATTTGAGCCACCTCACCTCACTGTACTCTGTCCATATTTCTCATCCACCAGAATCATGAGATAATAAAATTGAAGAGAAGGATACAGTGGTGAGCATTATTTGCAGCAGTGGTAACAACATAAATGAGACCACACACTTGCTTAGCTTCTTCTCTAGCTCTATGCCACTTCCCTTCCTTTCTTTAGTGCAGTCATTCAGTAAGTCATTTGCACAAGAACCATCATCTCTGCTCTTCTTTTATATGACTGTACCTAAAATTGGTAGGTTCTATTGATGATCACACTTTATAGATGCTCAAATGGAGGCACAAATGAATAAAATATGTAACCAAAATCCATAACTAACACTTAAGAGAGCTGGTATATTAGAACTAGGCCTTGGAGCCCTTGTCTGTAACCAGGATGCTATTAGGATACTAGATAGCTCCAGACCAGTAATTGCTGCCTACCACTGCAGAATATCACATTTGGCTGCTGTATTAAACCTCCAAATTCAAACAAGATTTAGAATATAAAGAGCAATCATTTATCCATTTTCTGACTTTTCTTTCTGAGGGTCTGTGTCTTCTACTGGGAGAAAAAATCCACACTGTCTTGTTTAGCACATAAGCCTTCTGTGAAACGGCAGCATGACAGCACATGGGGTGCCTGGCTGTCAGTCAAGTACAGTGGTGTTCTTTTTGCACCATGCCAATCCTTTTGTCACTTGTTAAAAATTCAGTGTTATCTCCTTTCCCAAACATTGCTACCATCTGCCTATACATGACTTTGACAATGACTATGTGGTAATTGCAGTTGTGTGCCTAATACCAACTATTACAGTGTCCAATGGCCAGAGCAAGCATCTATCTTTAAACTCTACCCTTATAGTTTTCCCCAGATCCCCAAAGCCTCTTGCTTATTCTTTTGAAATGTTGTGACAGTACTGGAAACCACTGATGCTTTCTGCTTCATAAAGGAAAAAAAAAAGGTATAGTGTCATAAAAATCTTTCTATATATCCATCAGTCAAATTAAAATAGCTTTAGGGGCTAATTTTTTAAAATCACAATTAGAGTTATAGTGTGAACTGGCAAAAGTGTTCATTTAGTTTTGTTAAATGGAGCCGAGATAACTTAATAGTTTTACAGTAGCATTTTCCCAAATGTGTACTTATAAATAAGTCAGTGCTTGCATTATTGATCTTCAGATTCTTTTCAAAGTTTTTAGGAAATACTACATAGTTTAAAATGTCATAGTCTTAGCTAGTGCTGTTTGACAGGTTTGGCAGGTTCCCATCAATAAGAAATTCCTGAGATAGCAAATTTTTTCCCAGTATTCAACTTCAGTAAAAGTATGTTCATCTCCATCTCAACACCTTAGCTGTAAAAGTATCGGTTAATGTTTATTACCTTCTTAGAGCTATAATAATAAAAAAAAAATCATATATGTAACTTTGAGACAAAGATCTTTGTGAAATGGCTGGCGTTAAGAACCAGGGGCTGGAGAGTCTTATATAAGTGTAAGAATGAAGACAAGAGGATATGAATCACTTTGGAAGGAAAGCAAATGATAATACCAGGATAAAAATCCCTTGGTATCCATCCTAGGAAATTATACAACTAACTGTGGGGTTCCACTTGTGAGAATCCTAAGTGTCAGAGACATTAAAACAAACAAACAAAAAAGATCAAAACACAAAGGAAATCACTGATCAGTACGAAAAGTCCTAACTGGTGGCTCTTTACCTGTCTTCAATGAACAAACAGACAAAAATAAAACAAACAAACAAACTCATTTGAGTTTTTCCCTGAAAATGCTACCTGAATTTACTAGAATTTTGTCTTGGACAAATTTCACTCAGCTTCACTGACCATTCTGCTTTTATGCCTGGCTAACTAGCACTCATTCCCCATATCTCCTCTTAGGCATTACTGCCTCTAAGCCCCTCCAGTCTTTAGTAAGTTTCCCTCTTTGGCTTTTCCACAGTTCTGTGTTTTTCTATCCTAACACCCATTCTTCTGTATGATAATTGCCTGGATGTTAGTGTTATTCACAGTCATATCCCTGATGTTTAAAATTACACATAAGGAACACAGTTGATGTATGATAAACATTCATTTACCTCAATATTTGTTAAGCAATGAATACATTCCAGGAGCTGTGCTCGGTACTTAAAATACAACAAACAAGAAGCCAAACATTCTTCCTGACCTGATGGCGCCTCCATTGAATGTAGGACAGTAGACACTATTTCTTTTGGGTCCATTGAATATCCTTACTATTAAGGATAGTGTGATAATTGTTGGACACCACCAAAAATGTACTCATTCTGTCATATCTTTACCATCCATTAGCCCCCTTTTGGGAGAAGGAAATGGCAACCCACTCCAGTATTCTTGCCTGGAGAATCCTGTGGACAGAGGAGCCTGGTGGGCTGCTGTCCGTGGGGTTGCCCAGAGTCAGGCACAGCTGAAGAGATTTAGCATGCATGCATGTATTGGAGAAGGAAATGGCAACCACTCCAGTAATTTTGCCTGGAGAATCCCAGAGACAGAGGAGCCTGGTGGGCTGCTGTCCATGGGGTCGCACAGGGTCGGACACAACTGAAGCGACTTAGCAGCAGCAGCAGCCTCTTTTGTCTTCCCTTCCTTCTACTCCAGCTTGGATTCCATGGTCCATTATTGTTGGCACTCCTTTGTTTGCATCTCCACTCTTCTTCCTCTGGAACGCTTGCTTGGCAGAGCCTCAACCATGGGTCAACACAACTCTCTACCTACTACATTCCTATAGTGATTCTGTGTAGCTAGCATGGTTACAGAAACAAAAGAAAGAAAATCCTGCTGCCCAAATTTATTCTGTTTATGAGTAGAATTTTCAAGCTATACAGGTATCCTGCTCTATTTACCTTATCCTTTCACCCTTTCATCCTTTCATCATTCTCCCACATGTTCTGGTTTTCCCTTCCTATTTGCTCAATTACCTCAGCATATAAACAAACTATAATATCTTCCATCTTAAAATCATCTACATAGACCTCCAGCTATTTCTTCAATAATTAGCTAGTTTTATGGTAAAATTCTGCCAAGAATTCTTTATGCTTGCTGTCTCTAATTCCTGTTTTTATGTTCCCCCTTTCTCCAACCATCATCAGTCTTTAAGCTGATCTTGTCTGGATCACCAACTACCACTATGTTGAGAAGTCAAGCTATTTCTCCTAAGTCTTCAGATTCCTCAACTGTTCAGAGGCACTTGACATTTTGTCATTATTTCTGCAACATTAGATTCCCCAGCTTTTCTTATTTTCTTGCTGTCCAGTACTCTTGACTGGCCCTCTTTTTTGACTCACCCTGTAAACATGTTAATGTCCTTTGAAGCTCTTATCTCATGTTTAAACACATCTCCTGAGTGACTTCACCCAGTCCCAGAGCTTTTATATAAGATGATGATTCTCAGAATCACATACTTAGCCCTAAACTTCCCCTGGTCACTAGACTCGTACAGTGTATCTAACTACCTGTTGATGTTTCCACCTGATTTTAATAGGTGTCTTACATATATAGGACTTTAAATCCATTACATGAAATACTCACTCTTTGTACCTTCTAAAGCTATTCTTTATAGCATTTGAGTCTAAGCTTAATCATTGTTTCTTAAAAATGTGCCATCCTATCTAACCAACCAGTCAAACACTTTCCCAACTATATATTCTCTTACTCTGCTATATTGTCCTTTAGAGTATTTACTTGTTTATTTTACTCTCTCTTACTATAAAGTAAGATCCATGAGGACATGCATAACTGTATCCTTAGAACCTGGAACAAAACATAAAACACAGAAAGTATTAAAAATTTTTGATACATTTTTAAATAAAATAAGGAAACAAATAATTACAGACAGTTATACTCTGAAAGAAAAAAATAACATGTGGTATTGTATTTTAAAACACTGTGGAAGGGTAACTAGAATTGTCAGAGACTATCTTTCTGAGATAATTACTAAGACTTAAATGATGAGAAGGGAGCTGCTATGTGTAAAGCCCGGGAAACCACATTTGAGGAAGAGGGAAAGAAAGTGTAACAAAACTACATAGAGAGCTTGCTGAATTCCAGGAACTGCTGGAAGACCTTTGTGACTATGACACAGTGAGGGAAGGAGGGAATGGCTTGAGATCAGGATGGAGAGATGAGTAATAGGTAGTTAGGAGGTTCTCTGAGGCAATTATAAGAAGTTTTAATATTATTATTACCAAACTAAAACACTACTGCCAAGTTTTAATCAGGAAATTGGGATGATATTATTTCTTAATAAAGGCTTGCTGTTTAGTGGATAACACAAAAGTATAACACCAGTGAGAGTAGACATGACTATTAACATTAGTTCAGGAAAGAGATAATGATGGCTGGTTTCAGGTTGTGGCAATGATGTGGAGAAAACTATATAGGTTGGCAATTTATTCTGAATGTAGAACTGATGGGTGTTTTTAATAGATTGAATCTGGGATGAGGAAAAGGAAAGAACAAAATTGAGTGTGACTCTCAGATATACATAGAAACAGGAAGACCTGTCAATTTCTAATTTAAGAAGACTAAGTGGGATATGCTTTACAGAGCAACATCAAATCATTTTTTTAGATTAAATCTGAGATATCTTTATCTATAAGATATGCCAGTGGAGGTGTCTGGTCTCTGTAAGTTTATATAATTGAACTTCTGGGATGGTTTCATTATATTCCCCACTTTACAAGGGAATTTACTGAGAGTTAACAATTTTTTTTGCATCCTTTAGCAGCAAATGGAAAAGTGAGAAGCACATTAAGTCTGTCTCACACTAAAACAGTGTATATAATACATTAAATGTGGAAGATCTGGGAAAAAATCTGGTCAAGAAATACAGATTTCAGAGTTGTTAGCAGATGATATTATATATTAAGAGGTGCAACTACCTAAGAAGAGGAGAAGATTGAGACTTGACAGATATGAACCTGCAGAAACTGACTGAAGATAAAAAAGACAACATGATGGTCTGATCAATTAGGTAAGAAGAAAACCACCAGAAAGTTTCATGGCAGCAGACACAGTATTACTGGGAGGAAGAAATGGTGAACAGAGTTGAATTGTTGAGGATCAAGTAACATGAATATAAGTTGTTGTTCAGTTGCTCAGGCGTGTCCGACTCTGCAACCATATGGACTGCAGCACACCAGGCTTCCCTGTCCTTCATCATCTCCTGGATCTTGCTCAGACTCATGTCCATTGAGTTGGTGATGCCATCCAACCATCTCATCCTCTGTCTTCCCCTTCTCCTCATGCCTTCAATCTTTCCCAGCATCAGTGCCTTTCCTAATGAGTTGGCTGTTTGCATCAGGTAGCCAAAGTATTGGAGCTTCAGCTTCAGCATCAGCCCTTCCAAAAAACAATTCAGTGCACAATTAAAGATCTTCAAAAGAATATTTCCTCAAGAGACTTATCAACCTTTTATTCCCTTCAGTTTTTAAATAAAAACTACAATCAAACATATCTAAAAAAGTATAAAGCATAGGAAAAATAGAGAAAATGAGGATTTCTAAGTCATGTGACTTTAGACAAATCATTTGACTTTCTCTAAACCTTTAAATCCTTGTCATAAGCAATAAAAGTTGTCTATTCTATATCCTTTATAAGCTTCTTTGAAACCAAATGTGGTAATAGAGTGTTAGAATGTTTTTGAAGACACTCAAAACATTAATGCATGTTAGTTCTTAATACATATGTGAACATTAACATTTTCCCTTATTCTGTCTTCCCATTGAATAGCAAAACTCAAATACTATAATTTCTACTATTTACTTCCCTTGTGGATCATATAGCAAAGAATCTACCTGCAATACAGGGTACCTGGGTTCAATCCCTGGGTAGGGAAGGTCCTCTGGAGAAGGATGGCTAACCACTGAATGGCTAACCATGCCAGTATTCTTGCCTGCAGAATTCCATGGACAGGGAAGTCTGGCAGGCCTAGCTAGGGTCACACACAGTTGGACATGACTGAGCATCTAACACTTTACTTAGTTCACTTGGGCCTAGTAGTATAGAGTGCATTTCACAGAATGTGTGTGTGTGTGTTTGTGCGCGCTCAGTCCTGTCTGACTCTTTGAGACCCCATGCACTATAGCCCTCCAGTCTCCTCTGTCCCTGAAATTTTCCAGGCAGGAAGGCTGGAGTGGGTTGCTATTTCCTCTCCCAGGGGATCTTCCTGACCCTGGAGTCCTACCCATGTCTCTGAATCTCCTGTAAGTAGATAGGAGGATTCTTTACCATTGTACCTGTGAGAGATGTCACATCAGATGCTGTTTTCCAGATGCTGTGATATGATATTGTGATTCATCATAAGAGATGCGTATTTGGTCTTCCAGCCATTCCTGACACATGACTGCATGCATGCTAAGTCACTTCAGTAGTGTTTGACTCTGTGTAACCCTATGGACCATAACCCACCAGGCTACTCTGTCCATGGTATTCTCCAGGCAAGAATACTGGAGTGGGTTGCCATTTCCTCCTCCAGGGGATCTTCATGATCCAGGGAACCTGAGTCTCTTGCATCTCCTGATTTGGCAGGCAGGTTTTTACAACTAGCGCCAATTTCTTAAGTAATGAGTGCAGTTTTGTTATGTTAATGAATTGATTTGGTGAAAGCCCTTAGGTTAAGAATGCAGGCTTTTTGCTGGGGGAACCAACTCCGTGATTAAGGGGTGTGGACTTTGAGTCCCTTCCTAACCTACCACTCTTTCCACATCTACCTCGGCTTCCTAGAAGGGAGGAGCTGGAGGCTGGATCAGTTGTCTTTCCATCAGGATGTTCATTTGTATCTTTTATCATGTCCTTTTATAATAAATATAATACAGTTATCCAGTAGATAAAATGTTTCTCTGAGTTCTCTGAGCTGCTTTAGTAAAAGAATCTGCAAAGGACCTTGTAGGAACCTTTGCTTGGTAACCAGTTGGTCAGAAGTATAAGTAACAACCTGGGTTTGTAACTGGCATCTGAATGGTGGGGGAATGTCACGTCTGAGGATTGTTTTTTGACGTAAGAATACTTCTAGTCCCCCACACTGGAATTTAGTCATCAGGAACCCAAAAGAGGTGCCTTCATAAACATTTTAATTATAATTTTTATTAATAGTATCAGTTTTTATAGGTACTCATTTCAATCATCCACACACATCAATTTTTTTCTAGAAATGTGAATATGAATTTTTATATTTCTAGGTACATATTTACTCCTATTATAACTCACATAAATTTATAATACACTAAGGCTGTGAGTGATAATCCTAAATTTGGAGGCTTTCTTGGTATTATTCCCAACTGTAAATTTTTTTTAATGGAAAGCAAGAAAGAATACTTGAGAATGACTTCATGTTTCCTTATAGAAAGTTGTGTGTATAAACATGCTTCTAGCACCTGTATACCTCACAGCCATACTACAGGGAACCTGTCATTACTAAGACATGAAGGATAAAAAGATAAAATAACAATATAGGCAATAATAATATTAACAATTTTAGAGTTTAGTTGGATAGACTAAAAATAAAGACAGCCTGAAAATATCAGCAACAGCATATCTGAAGAGACAGTGATCAAACAGAAGTTTGTAACAGCCCATCACACAAAGCATATGGCTAAAAATGAGTAAATGGCAACTGAAAGCAAAAAAAAAAACCAAAACAGATATCAACATCCCTGTTATGTGTTAGCTAATTAATTAGAAATCTAAGTCTTACAGTCAATAGATTTTATTACAGGGCCAGAACCACCTTTCACTGTAGCCATTGCCCTCTGGTGTCCTAGAATAACTTTACGAAATCAAATGCTCATCTGGAATTTTTATAAGCCAAATTGGAGTTCTCTGGCCAAGTTCCAAAATGGTCGTTGTGGACAAGATTATAACGGAGGTCAGTGTGGAGGTTTAATCTTCCCGTAGTGTAGCAGCAGCCTCTGCCGTTTGCAGCTCCCTATCCACATTCAGGACCTCATCTTCTGTGATGGGGAATGGGGAAATAGGACCTGGAGAGAACAGTCTGCTTTTTTGACTGTTACCTTGGAATTATTAGTAAGAATTCTCATTTACCTATAGACTTGGGTACCTGAATCATAAGCTCTAGAAATTTCAGGGTTTTTGTAGGTTCCTATTGGGACTGAGGCAGGAGACAGCTGCCCCACATGCTGAGCAGCTGGAGTCTGGTCCCTACAGGCAGATAATCACGAGGAGGAGGAGCTGAACCCTGCCCGATAGGAGAGCACAGGTATCTCATTCTTGAGGTCAAGGAGACCTTCCCAACTGTACATGTGCAGAAAAGCTCTTTAGAGGTCTAAAAGAGAGTGATGTCAACCTATCCAGAGACATCTTCACAGAAACCATCTTGGCTAAGCGATGTGCACACACACACGGGAGAACACTGAGATAAACCAAAGATGGACTCAGACCAGGCGAAGCAAGACAACTGGCCAATGAAGCCAGGACAAAATTGAGTCAGACTTCTACAAGGGCGGGACTCTCTCTGAGCCTGTGTCTATCCACATGTACTCTTTCCTCATAATAAACTGTTTCAATACTTCCTGCCTCTCTGCAGAAATTAACTTCAACACAGCTGATGGGCCCAGAGCTTGGGCACTGCCCACTGGTCCCTGGTGGTTTAGTAGCTAAGATTCAGCACTCTTACTGCTGCATCCTGACATCTCTCTGGCTGAGAACCAAAGTCCTGCTTCAAGTCTCTGCAAGCCTAGGCCTCTGAGATCAGGATTTCTTTTGGCATTTATCCTTTATCTTCATATCAACTTGTCAGAGAAAATAAAAATTACAGAGATATCTAGTAACAGGAGATGACAAGAGTGAACATCACCATTTTAGGAATCAGTGAACTAAATGGACAGGAATGGGTGAATTTAACTCAGATGACCATTATGTCTACTACAGTGGGTAAGAATCCCTTAGAAAAATAGAGTAGCCATCATAGTCAACAAAAGAGTCCAAAATGAAGTACTTGGATGCAATCTCAAAAAGACAGAATGATCTCTGTTCGTTTCTAAGGAAACCCATTCAATATCACAGTAACCCAAGTCTATGCCTTGACCAGTAACGCTGAAGAAGCTGAAGTTGAACGGTTCTGTGAAGACCTACAAAACTTTCTAGAACTAACACCCCAAAAAGTGCCCTTTTCATTTTAGGGGACTGGAATGCAAAAGTAGGAAGTCAGAAATACCTGGAGTAATAGGAATATTTGGCCGAGGAGTACAGAATGAAGCAGGGCAAAGGCTAATAGAGTTTTGCCAAGAGAAAAAACTGGTCATAGCAACCCTCCTCTTCCAATAACACAAGAAAAGACTCTACACATGGACATCACCAGATGGTCAAAACCAAAATCAGATTGATTATACTCTTTGCAGCCAAAGATGGAGAAGCTTTATACAGTTAGTAGAAACAAGACTGGGAGCTGACTGTGGCTCAGCTCATGAACTCCTTATTGCCACATTCAAACTTCAATTGAAGAAAGTAGGGAAAACCATTAGACCATTCAGGTGTGACCTAAATCAAACCCCTTATGATTATATAGTGGAAGTGACAAATAGATTCAAGGGATTATATTTGATGGACAGAGTACCTGAAAAACAATGGACAGAGATTCATGACATTGTATAGGAAGGAGTGATCAAGATCATCTCTAAAAAAATAACTGCAAACAGGCCAAACGGTTGTCTGAACAGGCCTTACAAATAGCTATGAAGAGAGGAGAAACGAAAAGCAAAGGAGAAAGGAAAGATATACCCATTTGAATACAGAGTTCCAAAGAATAGCAAGGAGAGATAAAAGCCTTCCTCAGTGATCAATGCAAAGAAATAGAGTAAAACAATGGAATGGGAAAGACTAGAGATCTCTTCAAAAAAATTAGAGATACCAAGGGAACATTTCATGCAAAGATGGGCACAATAAAGGACAGAAATCATATGGACCTAACAGAAGCAGAAGATATTAAGAAGAGGTGGCAAGATTATAGAGAAGAACTATACAAAAAAGATTTTCATGACCCAGATAATCACAATGGTGTGATCACTCACCCAGAGCCAGACATCAAGTCAAGTGGGCCTTAGGAATCATCACTACAAACAAAGCTAGTGTAGGTGATGATATTCCAGTTGAGCTCTTTCAAATGCTAAAAGATGATGCTGTGAAAGTGCTGCAGTCAATATGCCAGCAAATTTGGAAAACTCATCAGTGGCCACAGGACTGAGAAAGGTCAGTTTTCATTCCAATCCCAAAGAAAGGCAATGCCAAAATATGCTAATACTACTGCATAATTGCACTCATCTCACACATTAGCAAGGTAATGCTCAAAATTCTCCAAGCCAGGCTTCAACAGTACATTGACTGTGAACTTCCAGATGTTCAAGTTATATTTAGATAAGGCTGAGGAACCAGAGATCAAATTGCCAACATCTGTTGGGTAATTGAAAAAATGAGAGAGTTCCAGAAAAATATCTATTTCTGCTTTATTGACTATGCCAAAGCCTTTGACTGTGTGGATCACAACAAACTGTGGAAAATTTTTCGAAAGATGAAAATACCAGACCACCTGACCTGGCTCCTGAGAAATCTGTATGCAGGTCAAGAAGCAACAGTTAGAACTGGCCCCGGAACAACAGACTGGTTCCAAATTGGGAAAGGAGTACATCAAAGCTGTATATTGTCACCCTGCTTATTTAACTTATATGCAGAGTACATCATGTGAAATGCTGGGCTGGATGAAGTACAAGCTGGAATCAAGATTGCCAGGAGAAATATCAATAACCTCAGATATACAGGTGACACTACACTTAAGGCAGAAAGCAAAGAAGAACTAAAGAGCCTCTTGATGAAAGTGAAAGAGGAGAGTGAAAAAGTTGGCTTAAAACTCAACACTCAGAAAATGAAGATCATAGTATCTGGTCCCATCACTTCATGGCAAATAGATGGGGAAATAATGGAAATGGTGGCTGACTTTATTTTTTGTGGCTCCAAAATTACTGCAGATGGTGACAGTATCCATGAAAATAAAAGACACTTGCTCCTTGGAAGAAAAGTTATGACCGACCTAGATGGCATAGTAAAAAACAGAGACATTACTTTGCCAACAAAGGTCTGTCTAGTCAAAGCTGAGGTTTTTTCAGTCGTCATGTATGGATGTGAGAGTTGGAATATAAAGAAAGCTGATTGTCGAAAATTGATGCTTTTTCACTGTGGTGTTGAAGAATACTCTCGAGAGTCCATTGGACTGTAAGGATATCCAACCAGTAAATCGTAAAGGAAATCGATCCTGAATATTCATTGGAAGGACTGATGTTGAAGCTGAAACTCCAATACTTTAGCCACCTGATATGAAGAACTGACTCACTGGAAAAGACCTTGATGCTGGGAAAGATTGAAAGCATGAGGAGAAGGGGACAACAAAGGATGAGGTGGTTGGATGGTATCACCGACTTAATGGACATGTGTTTGAGTAACCTCCAGGAGTTAGTGATGGACAGGGAAACCTGGTGCGCTGCTGTCCATGGGGTCTCAAAGAGTGGTACATGCCTGAGCGACTGAACTAGTAACAGAATGACTAGATACTCTGAGATAAATTTGGTTTGGGGAATACTATTTGATAGATGAAAAATGCAGGCATCAGAATCACATTGGAAAAATAACTCAAATAGCAAAACCAGGATTCTGTTGCCCTTCAAACTAAGCAGGCTTCTTAACAGGCAGCACACCACTCTCAATTCAGAATAACTCAAACTTTAACCAATGTATAGTTTATTTTGATATTAAAGGAATCCTTATGGTATTTTGATAAAAATTATACCCCATCTCTTTTGCACCCTAATGAATGCTAAGAAAGGGTTGCTTCTCATGAGAATGTTAAAAAAAAATGCATCAGATGAGGTTAAACAAGCAAGGAAAATTTATTTAAGTCAGTTACAGTAGGAGTGAGAGGTTGAACTCTCCTCTGCTAAAAGAAAAGGCAGACTAGTTTTTAAGCACTGGCATGGGTAGAAAAGTACTAGAGGACATTAGTGCAGAGGTGTAGCCAATGTGATTGGGTCCTCTGTGTTTGCTAATTGTCCATGTGTGCTCAGTCGCTTAGTCATGTCTGACTCTTGTGATCCCAGGGTCTGGAGCCCACCAGGCTCTCCTGTCTATGATATTTCCAAGCAAGAATAGGCAGGGGTTGCCATTCCCCTCTCCAGGGGATCTTCCTGGCCTGTGGAGGAGGCCTATGTCTCCAGCTTGGCAGGAGGATTCTTTACCACTGAGCCACCTGGGAAGCCCAAAGTTGAGCTTCTACTTTCTTTCCATGGAGACTGGGAGATGGAGCCTGTGTTTAAGGAGAACTGCATTTCTGACAGAATATTTACATCTCAAAGGGGTAGAAAAAGAATTTTACAGTTGCAAGTTTTCTAAAGTAAGAAAAGGGAGACCAGGGGTTTACAGTCAGGAAGAAACTTGTCAAGCAGAGGTTGATTTAGCAGTGGGGAACATTCACTCTCTCTTGGTAAAAGGTTACAGGACTTACGCCCTATATAGATACTACTGAAACAGTCTTTTATAATTCATGTACTTATAGCCTGGACTTCCCAAGTGACCCTACTGGTAAAGAATCCACTTGCCAATGCAGGAGATGCAAGAGATCCAGGTTTGATCTCCAGGCCAGGAAGATCCCCTGGAGTCTGAAATGTCAGCTCACTCCAACATTCTTTCTTGGAGAATTCCACGGACAGAGGAGTCCATGAGGCTGCGAGGAGTCAGACACTACTAAATGACTGAGCACACACATACAGCTTCTGAGTTATTCCAAGCTACATGCAGAGATTTCTGGGAAATCTGGTCAAGATTTATGAGCTTCTCAAAGCTCAGTGCCATGTCTCTACCTCTCACCTGCTAAGGACGCAGACTGTCTTGAAAGAACTCACTTCTACAGCATGAGGTCAACCGGTGCTATTCTGAGGCACAAAGGTTATTCACCTGTTCTTCAGCCGGCAGGAAATCCCTGGAGAGGGTGTTGTTGCAAGTAAGAAGGCTAGAGGTGATGTTGAAGGGAAAAGCAACTGCTTCTGATTGCTAATGTTTAATCTGTCCCCTACAGAAATGAAAGCGGCCTTTTATCTTTGAGTAGAATAAGGTCATTTAGAAGAGGAACAAGATGACATGCAGAAGCTGATGCTGATGCCCAAGCAGTAAATTCAATTCAGTGCATGACTTACATGAATTTCAAGACTGAGATAAACTTCACTAATGTAAGGGCTTCTGAAGAATAAGTTCAGAGTTTCTTTTAAGTCTCTAAAATTGTTGTTGCCTTGCCATTCTGGGTTACATTGTAGTGGCAGTGTTTGATCTACCACATTTAATGACTTGTCTTTATTTCTGTCATCTTCATAGAAATTTGCTCCAGGGGAAGACTTGACTCACAAGTTGAAGATAAGTCATAAAGTATCAGTACTTTTTTGAAATCTGAGAACTTCATAATGCAATATAAAACAAAACAGTAATACACATAATATAAACACTTCAATAAATGCTTATTTTATGATGAATTTGTTTAAAATTCTTTTTCAGATATTAATTTAGTATCTAAAAGGTCCAGAGACTTCCCTGAATTCTAGTACATCTGTATAAATATGACTATTCTAGTATGTTTACAATACTTCTCTTTCTATTTCCTACTGTGTAGTACTTATGATTTAACGTTAGTTTCTATAATACATTCCCTGGGATTCCCTGGTGGCTCAGACCATAAAGTGTCTCCTTGCAATGTGGGAGACCTGGGTTTGATCCCTGGGTAGGGAAGATCTCCTGGAGAAGGAAATGGCAATCCACTCCAGTACTCTTGCCTAGAAAATTCCATGGATGGAGGTGGCTGGTGAGCTACGGTCCTTGGGGTTGCAAAGAGTCGGACACAACTGAGCGACTTCACTTTCTTTTCTATATTACATTACTATGAAATCATTTGAAAAAATATTGTCTTATAACTAAATAGGAAAATGGTGTTAAAAACAATTTTATCTAAGTATAACTGACAGACAATAAACTATGATTATTGAAAGTCTACAGTTTGATGAGTTTGACAAATGTATACCAACATGAAACTGTCATCTCATTGAAGAAAATGAACATCATCCATTGTCCCAACTTTCCTTTTTCCCATTTTTAATGGTGTACTCTTGCCCTCTCTACTGTTACTCTTAAGAATCCAGTCCAGAAGCAACCTCTAATCTGATTTTTGCTATATATTAGTTTGAGCTTTTAAAAATTGTCTGTGATTGGAATCATAGATTATGTACTTCTTTATGTTAATGCATGTTCATGTGCCACCCCTCAGTGAGGCCAAACAAACTGAAACATCAGAGTTTGGAGCAGAGAAAGGTTGATTGCAGAACTATGCAAAGGGGGATACATGATAAGCTTGTGTACAATTCTCTGATTGGTTGATGGTGAGGCAGCAGGATGGTGTCACAGGGTTACCATTATCAGTCCTTAGGCTCCAGGAGTCATGGGGCTATGTGCTCATGGTCATCAAGTAGCTCCTCCATTTGGTTGGGGGTAGGGAGTGAGGGGCGGTTTTCACAACTGCAGAACAACTCAGAAAATTTCATAATTGTTTTGAGATTCACCATGTTTTAGTGTATATGAAAAATTCATTCTGTTTTAATTGCAAAGAAGTGTTCTATTGTAAATCTAAAGGTCAATTTAGGGATAATTGCCATCATAACACTATTGAATCTTTCAATCTATGAACAAAATATATATTCTTATTTATTCATATGTCTTTTAAATGATCTCATCAATGTTTTCAGATTTAAGAGTTGAGCACTTTGGCATACTGTGTCATATTTATCCCTTAATAGGAAATATTTTCATGCTATTGTAAGTGGCATATATATATATATATATATATATATATATATATATACACAAAATTTGGTTTTCCAATTGCTCATTGCTATTATATAAAAATGCAATTTATTTTTGTATGCCAACGTTATATGCTACCACTTTGACAAGTTCACTTGTTAGTCCCAGTAGCCTTTTTAAAAAAATTCCATTGGATTTTCTACACATAAAATCATGCTGTCTATGAATAAAGACATTTTTACTTTTCTTTTCAAATTTAGAGCTCTTCAAGAATATTGGGGATATAAAGGGAATATTTCATGTAAGGATGGGCATGATAAAGGAAAGAAGTAGTAAGGACCTAACAGAGGCAGAAGATATTAAGAAGAGGTGGCAAGAATACACAGAAGCACTATGCATAAAATGTTATAATGACCCAGATAACAAAGACGGTATGGTCACTTACCTAGAGCCAGACATCCTGGACTGTGAAGTCAAGTGGGCCTTAGGAAGCATCACACTATGAACAAAGCTAGTGGAGGTGATTGATAGAATTCCATCTGAGCTATTCCAGATCCTAAAAGATGATGCTGTGAAAGTGCTATACTCAATGTGCCAGAAAATTTGGAAAACTCAGCAGTGGCCACAGGAAAAGGTCAGTTTTCACTTCAATACCAAAGCAGGACAATGCCGAAGAATACTCAAACTACTGTAAAATTGCACTAATTTCACATTCTAGCAAGGTAAAGCTAAAAATATTTCAACAGTACACGAACTTAAAAGTTCCAGATGTAAAAGCTGGGTTTAGAAAAGGCAGAGATCAAATTACCAACATTGGTTGGATCATAGAGAAAGTAAGGGAATTCCAGAAAAAACGTCTAGTTGTGTTTCACTGACTATGCTAAAGCACTTGACTGTGTGGATCACAACAAACTGGAAAATTTTTAAAGAAATGGGAGTACCAGAGTAACTTACCTGCCTCCTGAGAAGCTTGTATTCAGGTCAAGAAGCAACAATTAGAACTGATCATGGAAAAACAGACTGGTCCATAAATGGGAAAGGAGTACATCAAGGCTGTATATTGACACCCTGCTTATTTAACTTACATGCAGTGTAAATCATGAGAAATGCCGGTCTAGATGAATCACAAATTGGCATCAAGATTGCTGGGAGAAATATCAACAACATCATATATGCAGATGATACCACTCTAACGGCAAAAAGCCAAGAGGAACTAGAGAGACTCTTCATGAGGGTGAAAGAGGCAAGTGAAAAAGCTGGCTTAAAACCCAACATTCACAAAACAGAAACCATGGCATCTGGTCCCATCATTTCATGGCAAACAGATGAAGAAAAAGTGGAAACAGTGACAGACTTTATTTCCTTGGGCTCCAAAATCACTGCAGACAGTGACTACAGCCATGAAATTAAAAGACCCTTGCTCCTTGGAAGGAAAGCTCTGACAAACTTAGACAGGGAATTAAAAATCAGAGACATCACTTTGCTGACAAAGGTCCCTATATTCAAAGTTTTGGTTTTTCCAATAGTCATGTACAGATGTGAGAGTTGGACCTTAAAGGAGGCTGAGTGTTGAAGAATTGAGGATTTCAAATTGTGGTGCTAGAAAAGACTCTTGAGAGTCCCTTGGACAACAAAGAGATCAAACCAGTCAATCCTAAAAGATCAACCCTGAATATTCAATGGAAAGACAGATGCTGCAGCTGCAGCTCCAGTGCTTTCACCTCCTGATGGTAAGGTCTGGTTCACTGGAAAGGACTCTGATGCTGGGAAATACTGAGGGCAGATGGAGAAGGGGGAGACAGAGGAGAAGATGGTCTAATGGCATCATTGACTCAATGGACTTGTATTTGAGCAAACTCCAGGAGAGAGAGAGGAACAAGGATGTCTGCAATGCTGCAGTTCATGTATTTGCAAACAGTCAGACATGATTTAGCCACCAAACAACAACAGCAACAGCTTTATGAACGAGATCTTGGCTATTAATTTTTCTATATTGTTTACTATTTTCTATTTCATTGGTTTTCAGTTTTTAAAATATTTCCTTTTATTTATTTACTTTGGCTCTAATCTGCTCTGCTTTTTCTAGTTCAGGGTTGAAGCTGAAGTCATTCTTTTGGTATCTTTCTTCTTTTCTATATGATCATTTAGTGTTAGAAGTTTTCACTGCAACCATTCCTTCTGTGTTATCCTAAGAAGTTTTGATAGATGTTTTTTCACTATTATTTAGTTAAAAATCTTTTAAATTTGCACTCTGATTTCTTATTTAATCCATGGACTACTTAGAAGTGCCTGAGAAATTTCTGGAGATCATTATTTACTGACTCCTGTTTCAACTCCATGTGTTCCAAGAACATAAAACATATGGCTTGGACCTTTTAAAATTTTTGATACTTACATTATGGCCAAGAATATAGACTATTCTGTCTGTGAGTGAAAATAGAATGTTTCTTCTGTTTTTGAAGAAATTATTCAATTAATGTCAATTAAAGCAATTTTGTTGACGGATTTGTCCAAATTTTATATATTGTTACTGATAATCAGCCTACTTACGTTCATTACTGAGAAAAGAGCATTGAAGTTCCTAACTGTAGTTGTGGATTTGTCTGTTTCTCCTTACAGTTCTATGAGTTTTTGAAGCTTTGTTTTGAATTCCTTTTATTATGTGTATAAACACTTTGGATTGTTAGGTTTTCTTAATGAAATCAAGTTCTTTATCCTTGGCAGTATTCTTTGTTCCAAAATCCATTTGGTTTAATAATAATATAGCCTTTACAGATTTCTTTTGAATAGTGTTAACATGTTATAGTATGTTATTTATTTATTTATGTTTTTGCATACTTTTAACCTGTGTTTTATATTTGAAGTTCTTTACTGGTTGGCAGAATATATACTGGATCTTGCTTTTCTAATCAACCTGACAATCTTTGGTTTTTGGCATTTACATTTATTTTGATTGTTTATATGAATAAACTGAACGCTATCATCTACTATTTGTTTTCCTTTTATTTTCTTCCTCTTTTCCTGTCTTATTTTGCATTAATTATTTTTATGATTTCACTTTATTTCCTTTGTGGCTTCTTAACTTTCTTTGACTCTTTTAGTGGTTACTTTTTTTTTACTTATCATAGTTTAACTTGAAGTGTTGTTCAGTCACTAAGCTGTGTCCGACTCTTTGTTGATCCCATGGACTGCAGCAGGCCAGGCTTCCCTGTCCCTCACCATCTCCTGGAGTTTGCCCAAGTTCATGTCCATTGAAGCAGTGATGTCATCCAATCATCTCATCCTCTGTCTCCCTCTTCTTCTTCTGCCTTCAATCTTTCCTAGCATCAGGGTCTTTTCTTATGAGTCAGTTTAACTTCAAGTGATAGATCATTCATGAAAAGTATATAACCTTACAGTAAAAAATTTACATTTTTTTCTTTGTGTTCTTTGTTTTTTTGTTATACATTTTATTTTCATACTTTTTATAAGCCCTGTATTATGCTTCTAATATTTAATACTCAAATCTGTCTTAAAGAGCTTTAAATAGTGAGAAAAATCTTACATATTTACCCATAGTTACCATTTTATATTCTTTTTGTGTATATCTAAATTTCCATCTAGTATAATTTTCCTTTTCTTGAATACATTTCTTTAATATTTCTTGTAGTGTGATGATAAATTCTTTGCATTTGTGTGAGTGAGAAATTCCTCATTTCACCTTCCTTTTACAGAAATATTTTCTCTGGGTGTAGGATTCTAAGTGAAGTTTTGTTTTTTTCTTTCTTTCTTTCAGTGCTCCAAAAATATTACTTTATTCTCTTATTAGTTAAATTATTTTTTCAGTGAGAAATCTTTTTTCATGCTATCTTAGTTCTTGTTTTTTTACAGTAAGTAAATTTAAGGTTTTATCTTTATTACTGGTTTTGTAGTTTTCTGCATTTTTCTTGTATTTGGAATTCAGTGATGTAGATGGAGCTTATAGTGTTGATCAAATCTGGAAAACACTCAATCATTTTCCCTTCAAATATTTTTTTCTGTCCTGCCTTTTCTATGTCCTCTTTTTATGAACCCCTATTTTGTGAATATTAAGATGCTTCAATTTCCCCTCAACTTACTTGTTCTCTATTTTTTCCTTTTCTTTTAATACTGTTTACTTTACTTTGATTATATATTTTATTTTTACACTCTATTGCTCAGTCTTCAGATTCACTTACCTTTTCTTCTGCAGTTTACTCACCTTGTATCTGAGTTGTATATGTTTTATCTCAAATATGGTAGCTTTTGTCTCTAGAATTTCTATTTGGATGACTTTTAAAACATTTTATGTGTTTACTTAGTATTTGAACATACGAAACACAGTTAAAATAGCTATTTTAATATACTTTTCTAATAATTATAATACTTTTATTAATCATCGAGTTATAAATTGATTTTTTCTCACTATATCAGAGTCCCCTGATTCTTTGTAACATCCATTACTTTCCTATTGAATGGAAGAATTTTAATTTTGGAGGTATTAAATATTTTTGTATTTTATATTCTCAAGCATATTCCTACAACACAGTGAAGTTGTCCGCAAACAGCTTGAGCCATTTGAGTCTCCTATTAGAGAATTTATTAGCTGGGACCAGCACAGTGCCCAGTATAGGATTATTTATTCCCCACTATCTATAAAAGGCCATTCTGTGTACTCTGCTCAGTGTTTGACGAATCATGAGGATAGGCTGTCCATTCTCACTGGTCAAAACAGGCACTAACCCTGGCCTCATGTGTGCAGTGAACACTGTTACCACCAGTCCTTCCAGGTGGTTTTTCCCCCCAATCTCAGCAATGACTCATTCTCAGAGAAATATTCAGGAGAAATTCTGTACAGATTTCTGGCGTTTTCTCTCTGTGCTGTTCTTTTTTTTTTTTTTTCTCCTCTCTAGCACTCTGTCCTGCTACTCTGGTTACCTTGATTTCCCAGCTTCTTGTCTCTTTCAGTTCAACTCAACAAATCTACTGGGCTTTACTTGGATTCCCACTGTCTGTACATTGGCTGGAAACTCTTGATGAAGTAAGCTAGAACAATCCCAAGGATTCCCTTATTTGTGACCTCAGTGATTACTGCCCTTTGTTGCCTGATGTACAGTATCTCACAAACCATTGTTTTATACATTTCATCCAATTTTAAGTTATTTTCAAAAGGAGGAGAAACTGATCTGTTATTCCATCCTGACTAGAAATGCTAAATGTTATTTATTTAAAGATATTTTTATTTTCCAAAATAGCTTTGCTTATGTATATCCTTCTGGCTCACATAGGTCCAAAAGATTTCTTCCTAACTCATTTGCAATAAAATTTACATTGTCAGTTTGGAAGTGATTTTGCCAAATTTGAGAGATATGAGATGACATTCTAAGTTGTTTTTATTAAGCTTATTCTCAGTGTGAAACTGGGGAAGAAAAAACCCTAATTGGTTATGATCATTACATGTCCTGAAATAAAATGAGTTAGATTTTAGGATCTTATTTCTTCCTTCAGTAGTTATCCTTTTGCCAATGCTTTCATAAAATAAGTAACCTATATTGACAACTGATGGTTTCTGTCTAGAGAATAACTTTATCCTTTATCACCAATCTTTTCTAAAGCATAAATGATGACTAAGTTGCTAGCTGATCACTCAAATCTAATGCTCCTGGGGGCGAGGGGGAAGCAAATATTATCTTAACCACTTGTCACCAAATTAGTCATCTGGAAGAAATTTTCCTTGTTTAGCAAAATACATTTATAGGGAACCTGTGGGTGGATAACAAGAAAATGAAAGCATAAATTTGCTGGAAGAAAGCAATAAAAACAAATTGGCTCTAAGAATAAATGAAGAATGATTTTGGAATGGGTGATAACATAAAAATAGAAGAGAGGGGCAACATGGGAAAATGAAGTTGAAGTAACATAGTAGGACTCTGAAATCTGAAACAGTGGAGATAATCTGGAATGTTTAAAAAATCAGAATGAACCAAGCCAGAAGGAAAAACAACAATGCAGTATACTAACGCATATATATGGAATTTAGAAAGATGGTAACGAGAACCCTGCATACGAGACAGCAAAAGAAACACAGATGTATAGAACAGACTCGTGGACTCTGTGGAAGAGGGCAAGGGCGGGATAATATGGGAGAATGGCATTGAAACATGTTAATTATCATATGTGAAACCAATCTCCAGCCCAGGGTTGATGCTAGGGGCTGGTGCACCGAGATGACCCTGGAGAAGGGAATCGGGAGGGAGGAGGGAGGGGGGTTCTGGAGGGGGAGCATATGTATAACCATGGCAGTTTCATGTCAATGTATGGCAAAACCAACACAATAAAGTAAAGGAAATTAAAAAAAAAATCAGAATGAACAGTATTTGTATCTATGTTTTTCACATTTCTCCAGTGTAAATGTGCTTTGTATTCTCCATATCTTCAGAAAAATCTGTTTGTGCCCAGAAATCCTTAGACAATCCTATGATGCAGGCTAAGATTTCCAAAAGAAAAGGTCTTAATAACCCATCGCTGGCTGATACAATATAGCAAGAATTTACTGTTTCCAATCCCAACAGATAATTTACATTAGTTACAAAAAGTAGATACAATGAAAATGTGAGATAAGCTCATGTCTTTATTTCATTCTATTGAAGTATAGTTGATTTACAGTGTTGTGTTAATTTCTACTGTACAGCAAAGAGACTCAGTTATATATATATACATGCATTCTTACTGTGTCTTGTTTTGTTCACTGCCAGGAAATCCTTTGTGTGCTTGGTCTATGAAGTATTTCTTTTACAGAATAGACGCTCACCTCTAAACATTTCCTAATGTGTTTGTTATCTATTGCTGTGAACACATTATCCCAATATCTAGTGTCTGAAACAATAAACACTTAATGTCTCGCATTTTCTATGGGTCAGGAATCAGGCTTGCCTTAGCCGGGTGTCTTGCCCTCAAGATCTCTTGCAAGGTTGCTATTAAGATGTCAGTTGGGGTTGTGATCTATTCTGAAAGCACAAATGAGAGAAGATTGACTTCCATGTTCACTCAGTAATTTTTGAAAAAACTCATTTTCTCATGGGTTCTTGGACTAAAAGTGTCAGTTCCTCACTGGTTTTTGATGTTGGACTTTCTTAGTTTCTTGTTTAAGGGTTTTCCATAGGGCAAATAACATCACGGTGGTTGTCTTTCCTCAGAGAAACAGAGAAAAATCATATGGATTTCACAGTCTCTATATAAGATAATTTCGGAAGGGACATCATATATATATATGTATGTATGTGTATATATTCTGTGTTTTTGTGTTAGAAACATGTCACTATGTCCAGTCTGCACTAAAGGGAAGCATGTGTATATTAGGAGGCAGGGATCATCGTGGGTACCTTAGAGACTGCCTACCATATCCAAGTAAAACAAAGTGTGGTAATTAATGCTCATCACTGTCAATCAGAGTAAATTATTAATTAACTCAGGCCATAGATAGAAATTGGTGTCTCCTCTTATGTTGATTCAGGGAAACTAAGATGTTGTGATGATGTCTAGCTGTAGTTTATGCTTTAGTGAACCATAAATTCAAAAATACATGCTTAGGACTTCCCAGGTGGCTCAGTGGTTAAGATGGCACTTCCAATTCAGGGGGCAGGGGGTTAATCCTTAGCCTGGGAACTAAGATCTCACATGCCCTGTGGCATAGCCAAAAACAAAAAATGACTCTCTTTCACACACACACACACACACACACACACACACACACACACACACACACGATACATGCTTAATTGTAAGAGTTGGCCCCTTGTTATTATATAATTCTTCTGTTGAAACTCTATGTATATAGAAGTTTGGTAGCTGTCTTTTATGTCTGTTTCCTTTTAGTAGTTAATAATGTGTTAGACATTTTAATATGCATGGAATTAAGTTTTATGATTGTATTCATATGTTAAGGAATAATCAGCATGCATAAGAAGGAGATATTTTCTGTGAATTACTCCAACAGAAGCTGAAACAGAAAACCAAGTGCAATTGGTAAAAGTTGCCCACACACCTCACTACTCCTTTTCCAAATCTCTTGATGCATGCAGTGAGATATTCTTGCCATTTTGATTGAAATAGCTAAGGACAGGCTACTTCAGCTGACATCTGGGTTATACAAGTTCCAAATCAAACTAAATATATCCCCCACTCAAGTTGCTCTTCTTTCTAATTGTATGTTTTTGTTAATAGCATCAACATACTTAGATTCTCAGCATCATCACTTCTTATTCTACATACCACTCTCCAGATAGTCATTCAGTTGCACAGTTCTATTTTCAATTCATGCAGTGGCTCTCACATCTCACTGGCTCTGTTTCCAGAGCTACCACACACAAATTCTCTCATACTTGGATAAGTTTAATGTGCTCTCTTAGGCTTTCCTAATTCAAGATTTTCTTTCCAATATTCTTCTTATTCTTTCAAGAATAAACATTTCAAATAATACAATGTATTAATCTCATGATAAAATATTCACTCCTTAAACAAGTTGAAACATGCTATTCTTTACCATACTTATGTTGAGGTTTGATTTCCTATTTTCTTCACATGACTGCTTCTGAAACTTAGCTTACTGTATTTATTTTTATCTGTTTTAATTTATGTAATTTTCCCTTGTTTTTCCACCTGTACTACCACTGTCTTGCCTGCTAGCATGTCTGAAACATTCCCATCCAGCAATGATTCTAATGGTAACTCACTCGTGGAATCTTACTTGAGGGTGCTAAAAGAAATATTTCTTTATCCCAAGTGAATTCATACTTAACATTGCATTTTATATTTCTATATTTTATCACCTTTTTTGGACTATGAAGTAATACTGTTCATCAGTGTTTTCTACATAGTATCTGCTGCAGGATCTTACTGACGTAAAAGCTGACTTCAAAGAAAGTGTAAAAGTTAATTGGGTCAATAGACAAACCCATGGTATGAGTATAGGTGCCACCACCACCTTATATGTAAATACATACATAAGCACTAATTACATTTTGTGATATATCTTCTTGGACATGTCCGATGATGAAATGGGATTCATCCAGGTCATTTTTCATTCTGTTGCTAGACCACTCTAATTGTCTGAATTTTTTATTTTAATAATCTAAAATCTGACTTTTAAATGTTAGTGATAAATATTGTAATAATAGTAGTAACAGTTGCTTCATAATTTTATAGTAAACTATGGCTTATAAAAATTTTTACCTGAACAAAATTCAGTAAATTTCCTAAAGATTCACAGAATAAACCTATCATCTTAATGAATGCATTTCTATCATATTAACATTCCTCCCTAAATATTAATCATGTGTGAATCTCTTCTGTGTACTTTTTCTTAACATTAAAGCTCCTTTGGATATGTTAGAGTAAGAGGCTTCCCAGGTATGGCTAGTGGTAAAGAATTTGGCTTCAATCCCTGGGTCAGTGAGATCCCTAGAAGAGGAAATGGCAACCCACTCCAGTATTATGGGAAATTTCATAGACAAGAGGAGCCTGGCAGGCTATGGTAGATGGGGTTGCAAAGAGTTGGACATGACTGAGCACACACGCACAAAAAGAGCTCAGAGAAATACTTTGAAGAAGCACTATTATTATAAAAATAGGGAAAAGGACACTAAAGGATCATTTAAAAGAATTAAATGATAACTATATGACTTGATAGAGGTGTTAACTAATGTTAAACCACATTGCAATACATAAATATATCAAATCAACATATTGTACACCTTAAACTTGCATAATGTTATATATCAAATATCCATTATACTTCATTTTTAAAAAAGAACCAAATAAAATACTCTCCAGAAAGCACTTACTAGCATGTTTTCGTAAAGAGAAAATCCACTGGGTGAATTATTGTTAAAGTTTTCATGTTTATGGTGGGTTTATAAAAAATGTTCATTCTCTCTTGGAAATAATAAATATAGCTAAAATTTGGTGTATACATGTGATTAAGAAAATATTCTATAATTTTAGTAGTGGTTATTTCTGGTTTATTTGGGTCTTGGTAATTTTCAATTTTTTCTATAGTTCTTTATGTTTTTATAGTTCTAAATAATGAATATATTTTCTTTTGTAATAGAAAATTGTTTTATTTCTTTGATGAGTACGTCTTTTTCTGCTTTTTTATTTTAAGTGTCTCAATGTATTTTGAGTCTAAATCTTCCTGACACTGTTCTCTCAGATTCACAAAATTTTGTTGTTTCTATTTTTTTAATATGACTTTTGTTCACTTTCTATATAAACTTATTCTATAGCTGGTCTAGTCAGGGACCACACTGGCAGTTTTGTCATTGTTTTACATTACCTTTCTTCTTACTTTCAGCTAAAAATTACTCATGATAATTTTTTATAATAGAATTATTGAATCATTGGTTCTCAACTGTTTCTGTTTCTTAAATGTCTTTATACCCTCTGATGGTCATTCCCATCAATATCAATAGCTCACGATGACAATACCTCAGCCGAGGGATGACATAATGTATACATAGCATATCACTCGGTGTGTTTGTGTGTGTGTTTGTGAATGGTTTAAAAAATATCTCACAAGTTATTCCAGTAAAATTCCCCCCAACCCCTCATTGAGATTGTTCTTTAAGGGCTCCCATCCATCTGAGACATTTAATTTTCCAGGTTTTGGCTGTGGAACACTGTGTAGAGTGATGGAAATAATCCTGAAGCTGTTATCAGATGACCTAGGTTTAAAGGCTTGCTCTGTCATTTAAAAGTTTGTGACCCAAAGCAGTCACAGCTCATTTTTTGCTTTCCTTCCCTGATTTTAAAATAGAGATAAAATATCTCATAAAGGGATTACCAGGATAAAATGAGTTAACACAACAGTTCTTTAGGAGATATAAAAAGTTATATAATCAAAGGCATATTTATTATGATTATTTTCTTTTAATTTTGAAGTGTGCTTACTTAACACTTAAGACCTCTCTTTCACTGTAAACTCTCAGCCCTTTGAAATCTAGTGTTACAGGCTCATTTTTGGCTTTTTTACATTATTAGTTAGTTTTGATTGGTTCCTTCTTACTGATTGGGCCAACTTTGGGGCACTGTAGGAAAAGTCATCCCTAGAAAATATGGCAAGCATGATTCTTAAAGATTACTTAGTGCCTCCATAAATCCATTGCACTGGCCAAGACATAGACAAATTATAAAAAACAAATTTTGTGATAGTATTGGAGACAGAAAAAGGAATGTAGAAAATACAAGGTAAAATATTAAATGCAATTGATAAAAAGATAGATCAGAGTACAATCAGATTATTAAATATAAATATAAGCAACCAGAATGATTTTTCAAAAATGGTTCATAACAGGGCACTTAACTGCCTAATATCACCCAATGGCTACATTGCATGTAGATGCAAATTTAGACTGCTAGATTTTTTGTTATTTAAAATTAAGTTGTGTGTGTAGGAGCGAGAGAGAGAATGTATGTATATGTGTTTGTGTTTTATGAGTCCCTTACCTTTTTCAATTATTCTTATTGTTAGGAAGTATATTTTATAGTTTAGGTCATTGAATAAGCATTTAATGAATACATCTTTTTTTTAATTGATAAGACCTAACTAATGATGAGTCATTTGAAACTTAGATATATTATTCAAAAAATAGTGTATTTATTTTAAAATCAGATAATGGAAGTGAAATTAATTTATGTGACTTAAAATACTATTTATTTGGTAGGGTATATACATGCATTGGAGAAGGAAAGGACAACCCACTCTAGTACTTTTGCCTGGAAAATCCTATGGACAGAGGAACCTGGCAGGCTATACTCCATAGGGTCCCAAAGAGCTGGACATGACTAAACAGCTAACACACAACATATACATGCATTGACTGGTTTGATCTCCTTGCTGTCCATAGAATTTTCAGGAGCACCACAGATCAAACGCATCTAATTTTTGGCCATCAGAGGGGATCAAACCAGTCAATCGTAAGGGAAATCAACCTTGAATACTCATTGGAAAGCCTGATGCTGAAGCTCCAGTTTTTTGGTCAACTGATGCGAACAGCCGACTCATTGGAAATGTCCCTGATGCTGGGAAAGATTGAAGGCAGAAGGCGAAGGGGACATCAGAGACTGAGATGGCTGGATGGCATCACTGATGCAATGGAAATGAACTTGGGCAAACTTCGGAAAATGGTGAGGGACAGGGAGGTCTGGTTTGCTGCAATTCATGCCTTCACAAAGAATCAGATGCAACTGAGTGACAGAACAACAACAATACATGCATATACAAGCTTATGCATGTAGTTATATATATATATATATAATTCTATGCATATTTAAATATTTGACAATTAATTTTAAAAATATTTTGAGTCATCTATCTAGTAATTTTCCCATTCATTCTTATTTCTTGATTTCTGTTTTCTCTACCTTTCTCCTTCTAAATAACATGACTTTATACCAATTTGAAAGTTGGAATTCTAGAAATTGATTTTTGATATACTAATCATGAGTATGTGTAGGAAGCTGTTGCTTTTCTTACTTAGTAGGTGATTTTTGTTTAATCCATGGAATTTGAATAATGTAATAAAAGAGATTTTAGGGAGAGTTATAATACTACAACCTGCTTGTTCAGGTGAATATATGTAAAGAGCTCAGCATTGACCTATCTATATTCTGTTGTTAATTAAGATGCCTGGAGGAAACTACATGAAGCTAATACATTTTACATTTATTAGTTTTACTTTTAAACAAACATAGCTAATTAGAAGAAATTCAGAAATGGTACTTAAGGAAAACATGAACATAACAAAGCATCACTAAATAACACACACTAGCAAGTGAAAACACTCAAGGAATTAAAATTAAAGGTGGCATATCTGAAGGATGTGACTTTTAACTCAGTGTTTGAGTCTAAGAATATTTTCTAATTTGTTTTTATGATGATTGAACCAGATTTTCAAAAATATCACCAATTCTTGGTCATTAAGTAGGCATCTTTCAAAAACTGAAGTATAGTTGATTTACAGTGTTATATAAGTTACAGCTGTACAATAGTACAATATAGTGATTCACAATTTAAAAACAATTATTTGTTTATTTGCCTGTGTTGGGTCTAAGTTTTTGTGCATGGCCTGAGAGAATACTGGCTTAGCTGCCCTGTGGCATGTGGGATTTTATTTCCCTAATCAGGGATTGAACTCATATCCCCTGCTTTGGAAGGCAAATTCTTAACCACTGGATCATGAGGGATTTCCCCCCAAATTGGATATATATATACATGTGTGTGTGTGTATATATATATATTTAAAATGGAGGAAAATTGTCTGACAATGTTGTAGTGGTTTCTCTTACTTTGCTGACAAAAGTCAGTCTAGTTAAAGCTATGGTTTTTCCAGTAGTCATGTATGGATGGATGTGAGAGTAGCACCATAAAGAAAATTGAGCACTGAAGAATTGATGCTTTTGAACTGTGGTGTTGGAGAATACTCTTGAGAGTCCCTTGGACTGCAAGGAGAAAAAAACATCAATCCTAAATGAAATCAGTCCTGAATATTCGTTGGAAGGACTAATGCTGAAGCTAAAGCTTAATATGTTGGTCACCTGATGCAAAGAACTGACTCATTGGAAAAGACTCTGATGCTAGGGAAGACTGATAGCAGGAGGAGGAGATGACAGAGGATGAGCTGGTTGGGTGGCATCACCAACTGGATGGACATGAGTTTGAGCAAGCTCTGGGAGTTGGTGATAGGTAGGAATGCCTGGTGTGCTGCAGTCCAGAGGGTTTCAAAGAATTGGACATGACTGAGCAACTGAACTGAACTTATTGGTTTCTTCTATACAAGAACTCAGGCTTCCCGGGTGGTTCAGATGGTAAAGAATCCACTGGCTATGTGGGAGACCTGGGTTCGATCCCTGGGCTGGAAAGATCCCCTGGAGGAGGTCATGGCAACACACTCCAGTATTCTTGCTGGGGCATCCCCATGGACAAAGGAGTCTGGTGGGCTACAGTCCAAGGGGTTGCAAAGAGTCAGTTATGACTGAGCAACTCAATGTCCACACACGTAAAACAACTTGAATCAGTCATAGTTATACATATACCTCCTCCCTTTTGAACTCCCCCCCCCCCACTCCATCCCATCACACTAGGTCATCATGGAGCACCAGGTTGGGCTCCCTGTGTTATATAGCAACTTCCTACCAGCTATCTGTTTTACACACGGTAGTGTATATATGTTAATGTTACTTTTTCCATTCACCACACTTTCTCCCTCCATTGTGTCTATAAATTAGTTCTCTACATCTTTGACTGTGTGGATCACAACAAACTGAGGAAAATTCTTCAAGAGGTGGGAATACCAGACCACCTGACCTACCTCCTGAGAAATCTGTATGCAGGTCAGGAAGTAACAGAACTGCACATGGAACAATGGACTGGTTCCAAATTAGGAAAGAAGTACATTAAAGCTGTATATTGTCACCCTGCTTATTTAGCTTATATGCAGAATACATCATGAGAAACGCTGGGCTGGAAGAAACACAAGCTGGAATCAAGATTGCCAGGAGAAATATCAATAACCTCAAATATGCAGATGATACCACACTTATGGCAGAAAGCAAAGAAGAGCTAAAGAGCCTCTTGTTGAAAGTGAAAGAGAAGAGTGAAAAAGTTGGCTTAAAACTCAACATTTAGAAAACTAAAATCAAGGCATCTGGTCCCGTCACATCATGGCAAATAAATGGGGAAGTAATGGAAATAGTGAAAGACTTTACTTTCTTAGGTTCCAAAATCCCTCCAGATGGTGATTGAAGCCATGAAATTAAAAGACTCTTGCTCCTTGGAAAAAAAGCTATAAGCAACCTAGATAGTATATTACAAAGCAGAGACATTACTTTGCCAACAAAGGTCTATGTAGTCAGAGCTATGGTTTTTCCAGTTGTCACGTATGGATGTGAAATTTGGACTATAAAGAAAGCTGAGTGCTAAAGAAGTGATGCTTTTGAACTGTGGTGTTGGAGAAGACTTTTGAGAGTCGCTTGGACTGTAAGGAGATCCAATCACTCAGTCCTAAGGAAATCAATCCTGAATATTCATTGGAAGGACTGATGCAGAAGCTGAGACTCCAATAATTTGGCCACCTGCTGTGAAGAGCTGACTCATTGGAAAAGACCCTGATGTTGGGAAAGATTGAAGATGGGAGGAAAGGAGACGACAGAGGAAGAGATGCTTGGCTGGCCTCACCGACTCAATGGACATGAGTTTGAGTAAGCTCTGGGTGTTAGTGATACACAGGTAAGCCAGGTGTGTTGCAGTCTGTGGGGTCACAAAGAGTTGGACATGTCTGAGCGACTGAACTGAAAAGAACTGATCTGCATCTCCCTTCTTTCTCTGCAAACAGGTTCATCAATACTATTTATCTAGGTTCCATATGTCTGATTTAATATATGATATTTGTTTTTCTCTTTCTGACTTACTTCACTCTGTATAATAGGCTCTAGGTTCATCTACCTCATTACCACTGATTCAAATATGTTCCATTTTATGAGTAATATGAGTATAATATTCCATAGTATGTATGTATCACATCTTTTTATCCATTCATCTGTCAATAGAAATCTAGGTTTCTTCCATTCCATGAGTTATAATTTTTAAGCTCTTATTCCATTTATAGTCATTATACAATATTGGTTATAATCTTTGCATTGTATAATTTATCTTTGTAGTTTATTTTATACACTGTATTTTGTACCTCTTACTGTCCCACCCTCTTATTGCCCCTCCTCTTTCTCTCTTCCCATCAGTAACCACTAGTTTGTTCTCTATATCTACATGTGTCTTTTTTCTTATATTCATTAATTTATTGTATTTTTAGATTGCACGTGTTTTTCTCTGTCAGACTCATTTCACTTGGCATAATACCCTCTAAGTCCATCCATGTTGCTGTGATGGCAACATTTTTTTTTTAATGGCCGAGTAGTATTTCAGTGTGATTCTTCTAGCTCTGTTCTTCTTTCACAAGTTTGTTTTGGTTATTCAGGATCTTTGGTTTTTCCATGACAAATTTTAAAATTATTAGTTCTCATTCCATGAAAAATGCCACTGGTAATTTCATTCCATGAAAAATGCCACTGAGATTACATTGAATCTGTAAATTGCTTTGAGTGGTATGATCATTTTAACAATAGTAATTCTTCTAATCCAAGAAATTTGTATATTCTTCCATCTGTTTAACAACCTTAATTTTAATGTGCTTTATAATTCATTAACTATTAGTAGAAAATATTGATATAATAAACCAAAAAATCCATGTTATTCTTAGTTATAAGTTCCTACTATATATTTTACATTTATTATATATATACTACATTTGATTTAAATGTAGTAGATGAAAAAGTATTATGACCATTATAAATGTAATTGTAATTTGGATTTGACAATATAACTGTTATAATTTTAGATTTTCTCTTAAATTGGTCATTTATGAAAGAGGTAGTATATGGTAAATATTTTTAAATGTATAGAATTTGAAGAGAATATCTGTTTATGTTTCCATTTTTAAATCTCCCATTTTCTTGCCCCCAAATCATCAAATTTATTAAAATCTGAATTCTCTGACTCTTGTTTCAAAGCCAATAAAACTCTTCATTATTTTGAAAGACTAACAGTGTCCCAAATAGATTTATTATTAGTTCAGTGTAGAACATCACTCTATGTGCCATGTTCAGCACTCCCAATTTCAATTTATTTCCTTACCTCAGGGTAACCTCAGATCTTTGATTAATGTCATTTGATAACAGAGTGCAATTCTGCATGACGTATTTTTGGTTGCCAAAGACAATGCTTTGATGAACACCTTTAAAACAGAATAAATCTCTTATGTTATAAACAAATAGCCTTGTACACTTTTGCAACTACGTTGAACACTCTTCAGGGGTAAAAATGTCAAAAGAATTTTCAAAGGACAATGAATATATTCCAGCAGTAATGCTTTTCTCTGTATCCAGACCACCAGAATTATGATAACTGGTCCCACTGAAGCCACCTTTCCTGAAGTGACCAGAAATGCAGGTGCAAATGATATACAGGTGCAAACAATTGACCCAGTTCTTCAATCAGGAACATTGTCAGGATATCTGAGGGGCTCTGGAATAAATAGAAGGCAGATTCTGCTTCAAAAGATTAAAAAAAATCCCCTTAATCTAGACCATTAAATTAGAACACTTTTATATTTAGAGCTAATTGTGACAGAGAAACCAATATGCCTTAACTATGAGAGTTGTTTATTAAAATTAAATTGCATATCACTGAAATACTGATTCTCTACTGCAAAACAATTCAGAAGGCTTTTATACTGGCCTGTTTATCAGTTCAGTTCAGTTCAGCTGCTCAGTAGTGTCTGACTCTTTGTGACCCCATGGACTGCAGCAGGCAAGGCTTCCCTGTCCATCACCAACTCCCTGAACTTGCTCAAACTCGTGTCCATTGAGTCAGTGATGTCATCCAACCATCTCTTCCTTGGTCGTCCCCTTCTCCTCCTGCCTTCAATCTTTCCCAGCATCAGGATCTTTTCTAGTGTCAATTCTTTGAATCAGGTAGCCAAAGTACTGGAGCTTCTGCATCAGCATCAGTCCTTCCAATGGATATTCAGGACTAAATTCCTTTAGGACTGACTGGTTTGATCTCCTTGCAGTCCAAGGGACTCTCAAGAGTCTTCTCCAACACTGTTTATAGTGATACTCAGTTGATCAAGAAACTGGCCTTCAGTTTCAATTATATTTCCCTCTGATATCATAGGGCTCTGATCTGTGGAATACTGACTTTTGATTTTCTTTTCAAGAGGAGATATGATCATTGTCCTTAAGTAGTATAAAACAGCAACAATTTTGTACAGAGTAAGAATAAGAAGTTTACTTCAAATCCTAATTCTGCTCTGTTTTATGGGTGCTATGCTCCTGATCCAGATTTATACTCATAGGAATTATGCTGGTGCTGGACAAGAGCTGATGTACAATATTTATGTTTAGGTCTATATATATTGCCTTATTTTTGCAAAGTATTTTGAATGACTTTTTTCTTCCATCAAATATTATGATGGTAGTACCATTAAGTTTCATTTTAGATTTTTAGAGATTAAGCTTCTTTTAGGTTATTTATTGGTATCCAAAAATATATTATAAGTTCTTTTTAAAAAAATTATTGTGACATAAGTCATAAAATATAAAGCATTATATTTGAACCATATTTAGCTGTACATTTTAGTGGCGCTAAATAAGTACATTTATCTCCCACACCAATACCCATCTCCTGAATTTTTCACTTTCCAAAATTGAAGTTCTGTCCCCATTAAATATTAATTCCCCATTCTCCATTACCACCCCCACCCCCACCCCTGGCATATATCAATGTACATTCTGACTCTACTATAAGTACTTTGTATAAGTGGAAACAAACAGTATTTTGTGTACCTAACATATATTGAAAAAAATGCATTATAAGTTCATACTTAAGTAAAGCTAATACACAGAGTGTATCATTGAAACTTGGAATGAACCTTTAGCATATATGTATGTGTGTATATACACACATACATAGATTTTAATTTATTTAATGAGAACTTGTTTGTATTTAATGAATTATTATTATTTTCTGAACACTATTATAAGGGTAACTTGTTAAATCATTGGTGGCTCACAACAGCTCTATGAGGTGAGTACTGTTATCATCCTTATCCCATTTCTCTAGATGAGAAAAATGAGGTATGAAAGGTTAGTTATTTTGCTTATGTCACAAAGCCAGGCAATTACAGAATTAGGATACAGGCCATGAACCTCTAAAGACTAGTAAATTCATGGAAGCTTTGCAAAATAACTGACTTTTTTTTGGTGAATTTTACCAAAGAACTTGTCTTCCAAATGTTTCATTTAAGGTATTTTATCCATTTTTTGATTTGTTTATTTGCCTCCTTTGTCATCACAGCTTTTCTTTCTTGCTAAAATGTTTTCTTTCATTAAGAGAACCATCATTTTCTAAATACTAGGGTGTATATTTGTAACTGAGTTTTGTGTTGCATTGTGAAATCTTCTACACTATTGTTTGTTCTTGGCATTTTGTCACATGTCTGTAGGAGACATTCCAAAGTTCTATGGGAAATGTGTGTGCAACTCTGTGCCTTTAAGGTCCTCAGCCTCTTTCTCTTGCAAAGTAGTGTGTTTCAAAATAAGGAATCAACTCTTGGGATGAATCATTGTTATCTGTCTGCTTCATAAATGCTAATACATTTCAACAAGTTGGAATCAAACTGTCAAAACAAAACCTGTCAACCAGTTATTTTTTCTTTCATGGCAAAATTGCTTACTGGACATTTGGATATACAATAAAGATGTTTATGGCAAAGAAGTTCACAGCAAAAATACTGGACATGAGAAATCCCATGGCCATTCTAAGCAGAAATTCTGAGTTCTATACTTAAAAACAAAAAAAATAAATTCAGAATCCATACCTCCACTGCCACCATTGTTCTAAGCCCCCTTCCTTAGTCAGCTGGATTATTGCAGCTGCCTCCTAACATGTCTCCTCCATTCCTCCACTCTTGCCCCTGAAGTCTATACTCCACATAAACAGCTGATTAAAAAAAAAAATACACACTCACACATTACCAGTCACATCACTATCATGCTCAAAATTTTGCTGTGGATCCCTAGCTCAATAAGATTTCAACTAGGAGACTTTTAGTGGAGTGTGTAGATCTACAAAAACCCTCCTTGCAATTCTTGTGTGAAAGTAACATTCTCATTTTCTTCAGTCCCCATCTCCCTTGCTCCTTTAACTCCAGGCATTCTGTCCTTTTCATTGTACAGTTCAGCAAACACAGAAAATGCAAAAACCTCTTATAGATCTTCTTCCTCCAGGGACCTCACCAAAAAGCTCCATTAGTTTCTTTAGTTATCTGTGTGTGTGTGTGCGTGCATGCACACATATGTGCACGCTCAGTTGTATCTAACTCTTTGCGTCTCCATTTACTCTAGCCTTCCAGGCTCCTCTATCCATGGGATTCTTCAGGCAAGAATACTGGAGTAGGTTGCCATTTTCTTCACCAGGGGATCTTTCTGACCCAGGGATTGAGCCCAAGTCTCTTGCATCTACTGCATTGGCAGGTTGGATTCTTTATCACTATATCACCTGGGAAGCCCTTAGTTATCTGTGCAAATGTCACCTAATCTGAGAGGCTTTCACTGTGTATTCCTATAAAAGAGCTTATACTCACTGTCCCCCCTTTTTCCTTTTTTGCTTTCATTCATTGTGCTTACCACCTGCCAAGGTATATTGTTTGTGTAATATTTTATTGTCTATCTCCTTCTTAGGATGAAATTCATAAGGGGAAGAATCTTGTCAACACTAGGCATTGATACTTTTATCATCTGTGCTGAAAAGAGTGCCTGGTGCCTAGTAGACACTCAATAAATAATGGATTAATACATGGATTATGGGCTTCCCTGATAACTCAGTTGGTAAAGAATTTGCCTGCAATGCTGGAGACCTGAGTTCAATGTCTGGATTGGGAAGATCCTCTGGAGAAGTGAAAGGTTATCCACTCCAGTATTCTGGCCTAGAGAATTCAACGGACTGTATAGGCCATGGTGTCGCAAAGAGTTGGACACAATTGAGCTACTTTCACTAATACATGGATTAATGTAGGAAAAGAAATAGAAAGAATAGGAAAGGAATAGAAAATGGAACGAAGAAAACTATCACAGGTCAGTAACTGTCAAAAAATGTTCTCTAGGATCTTTTAGTTATCCGTGAAATAATGAGGATCTCCAGTATTTACTCTGTCTTTTGTCTGTGCTTCCATGATTGTAGACAGAGTCTGAAGATTTTGATTTATTGCTCAACTTTGTATTTTGACTAGTTCATAAGTTATGTATCCTTTTGGGTATCTCTGCTAACTTGCTGCTTGTTTTGTGATAAGATTTGTCAATATGATATTTATAATGCAATATTATAACCTATCTTTTATTCAGTATTTGCATTAGTCCTTGCCCAAGAACAAAGAGTAAAGCAGGGGGTACTTGTCATCACATATAACTCCTGTCTGTAACTTTCCTTTATGTTACTTCCCTTTGCTTCTACTCGTCATGCCCACTGACTCTATTTTGAGAATTTTCTCTCAGGTCTTCTCTGCATATCCAACAATCTGTGACTAGAATATTTACACCTTAATGTGAAATTTAATCAACACCTCTTGTCTCTCAGATGTGGTTTAATTAAAAGGCTTATTTGGTATATTCATCTCAAGCATCCTGTTTTAAAATTTTCTCTAAGCTCTACACATATTCAGGTATTTTCTCATGCATCTGTATCTTATGTCCCAGAAGAGAGATACAAGCAAACATTTAAAATGTAGTCTCTCCTATACTGGAATCTGCAATATCCTCAGAGCAAGAACTTTTCTCATTTACTTTTAGATCACACATTTTAAGAAATTCAAATAAATATTTAAAAATTTTTTATTGAATAAGTATGTGTGAATGAATGAAATAAACTTTCTAGTGAAATAAGCAGTAGAAAACTGCTTTTTAAAAACAATAATGTTTATGGCCATGGATTTTGTTTAGTTGCTATTCTATGTCTATTTTTACTTTCTCATTGTTTGCTTTTATGTTTGCCTTTATAAAAGTTTCTAGCTTATTTATTTAGACCAAGTTAAATTTTCTTCTCTTGTAACACATCCATGAAGAAATTTTCTTGTTGACATCAAATATATCTAATTTAATATGTATTGTTCATTTCTAACATATTTACCTAATGCAAGAATTGCACCCTAGCTAAGGATAGAGTAAATATTTTCTGTGTCCTGTACCTTTGAATATTTTAAAGAAAATGTCCTCTTTTTCATAGATTTCTTAAGGATTGTGGGAAATATGTCAACGGCCTTTAACAAGAGTTCTGATAGTTGACGTTCTGCATTGCTAATATAGAGCTGCTCCGAGTCACATCCATAGGCAGCAGAAATTCCATATCTTATTAAATTCATCATTAAAATGTTGATTCTCTCAGCTGTCTTCCCAATAAATTTGCTGAATACATTCTTCTAGAGAGTTTTGATTATTAATTAAATCATTTGGCATCAAGCAAAAAAAATCCAATTTATGTTCATTAGAAGGATAAAAGTTACATTCAAGATAAATAATTTTCAAGAAATAAACAAAAATCTCTTAATAAAAAGACAGTTTAAATGAGTAAGCATTTGTTTAAAACATGTATAACTGAGTATACATCAAAACTGCAGAATGGTTTGCTAGAGTAAAAAGAAAAATGATTATATTAAGAGCTACCAGCCATAACTGTTTTCCATTATTTTTTTTGTAATGGATCTACCTGTTACTAATTTGTAATCCCTGTGTATAGTGGGCTAATTATTCTGAAGAGTAAAAGAAAGAGAAGGAAATAGGAATAGGGTGAAGTCTGAATATTGATTTAGAACTACTCAGAAGGCAGTTAAAGAGAATAGATAGTAGACTTCATGGTCTTACCCAGTTAACCTCTTCTGTCTGGACACATGGAAGACCATTCTTCCCAATCTACTTAGGTGAACTATGTGAGTCATTGTGGTTAACTGACATTAGTGGAAGGCATCAGTGTCACATGGGGACTAAGGCTGTGTAAAATCTTTTGCAGACTCTTCTCTCTCCCCCCACCCTCTACCCCCACCTGCATTATTCTGAAAGCCACATTTTATGATGGAGAAATCACAAGATGAAACCACTGACTCTTTACTTCTCTTTTAGTTTACTTTGCCTTCCAATACAGAGGGTATGGTTTCCACCTCTGGTCAAGGAGCTAAGAGCCTATATGAAAGTGAAAGTTACTCAGTCGTGTCTGACTCTTTGCAACCCCATGGCCTATACAGTCCATGGAATTCTCTAGGCCAGAATACTGGAATAGGTAGCCTTTCCTTTTTCCAAGGGATCTTCCCAACCCAGGGATCCAACTGAGGTCTCCCGTATTACAGGCAGATTCTTTACCAGTTGAGCCACAAGGGAAGTCCAAGAACACTGGAGTAGGTAGCCTATCCCTTCTCCAGGGATCTTCCTGACCCAGGAATCAAAACAGGGACTCCTGAATTGCAGGCAGATTCTTTACCAACTGAGCTGTCAGGGAAACCCAAGAGTCTACATGCTTTTGGGCCAAAACATCAAAACATAAAACAGAAGCAATATTGTAACAAATTAAATAAAGATCTAACAAAAAGAAAGAAAATCAACTATATCTCCAAGATACTATAAAACGGCCCTGGAAAGTTATTGAACCTTAGCAAATTTTGCACTAACAAGACACAAGCTTTTTTTTTTTTAAAGGAAGTCACTTATATTTCAGGGTAATTTGTTATTTCATCTGCATAATCCTTATGTTATATAACATGACATAACCAAGTCTTTTTGTTAGTGACAGCTATGATTATTTATCTGCCCTGAAGTTCAAAGTGTGCTGAGTTGGATATTTGGGCATACATCTTATGATGTATAGCCACCCCAGCAGATTGTCATTGCTTCACGTGTCTAATGAGTTCCCATTCTGCAGTTGCATTTGGTAGCAATAGGAAAACAAAGTTTAGTAAAATACTGTAATCTAATAGTGTAGAAAGAATATGAACAAATAGCTGCAATTCTGTTATATTAGTAGTATTGTTAATGCTCTGTTAAAAGTTAGAAACCAAGAGAAAAAAGAATATTTGAGGGTATATTACCTAAGTGATTCAGAAAAATAGTCACAGAAAATATTGGAGATACACAATAGGGATGCTAAAGGTTAAGAAGAATATTTCAGTGGACAGAGGTGAAGGGCTTTCTGGATGGCAGAAAATTGGCATGATCAATAGTACAAAGCACACATTTGACACATACATAATGGATGGCAACTAGTTGCTAGACTCTAGGTCAAGGTAATTAATGTATCTAGATATATTCTCCCAATGGCGAAGAACTATTGACAGTTTTTTAAATTGGGCAAACACAAAATTTTGTATTCTTTTAAAAAATTTTGGAAACCACGTGAAGGATGGACAAAAAAGGAAGGGCTTGGAGGCAGGAAGATTAATTGGGTTATTGAAAGAACACAGAGGAGAATAATTCAAATCTCTACAGTGGTGGCAGTGCACTATTCAACCTGTGAGCCATGGAGAGAATGGTACACAGCCATTGGTAGGGAAGAAGGCTTGTTATATGGAGTGTTGCCAGTGATACAGGAGAAAGAGGGATTTGAGATTATAAAGTTTCCAGTTTATGTGACAGGAAAGAAAGTAATGCTATTACTACCAAGAAGATCTAAATGGAAGGAAATGTGGTAGGCAGAGTAATGGCCCTGTAAATTATCCATGTCCTAATCTCTGGAACCAGTAAATGTTACGTTATGTTAAACTTGCAGGTCTGGTTAAGATTAAGATCATGAAATGGGGGAGAGTATACTGCAGTATCCAGGTAGACCTTATGTGCACTCACAAGTGTTTTTATCAGATGGAAGCGGAGGAAGATTTCAGACAGAAGAGAAGGCAGTGTGACCATGGAGGCTGAGACTGGAGTGAGATGGCCATAAACAAAGGATGCCAGCAGAAGCTGAAGGCCAGAAGCTGGAAAGGGCAATAAATGGATTCTCACCTGAAGTCTCCTGAGAAAGTGCCCCTCTGGCAATACATTGATTTAAGCCCAATGAAACTGTTTTTAGACTTCTTGTCTCTAGAGCAGGCTGCCCTGTGGCTCAGCTGGTAAAGAATCTGCCTGCAATTTGGGGGACCTAGGTTCAATCCCTCAGTTGGGAAGATACCCTGGAGAAGGTAAGAGAAAGGATATCCACTCCAGTATTCTGGCCTAAAGAACTCCACAGACTGTACAGCCCTTGGAGTCACAAAGAGTCGGACACGACTGAGTGACTTTCACTTGTCTCTTGATCAGTAAGAGAAAACTTTTGGTGGTTTAAGACATGCATGCATGCTCAGTCAAGTCCGACTCTTTACGACGCAATGGACTGTACCCTGACAGGCTTCTCTGTCTGAGGGATTCTCCAGGCAAGAATATTTGAGTGGGTTGTCAGTTCCTTCCGAGGTAGCAATTGTTATGTAGTAAGTGTAGCATTAGAGTCTCAGTTCTTTTTTTCTAATTTCAATTTTAATTTCAACTTATTCCTTCACATAAACATTTTGCTCCATTAGTCTAAAACTGCATTTGTTGTTCTAGTTTCTAAGCATTCAGAGGAATGCCTCCCTGGTCTGGAGGGTCATAAAGCATTCAGACCCAGACCAAGACAATCATTAGTTGCTGTCCAGCTTATCAAGAAGAAAAATTCTAGGTGGACCATTAATTCTTAAACATACATTTGGTCCCTAAATAATGGTTTGGGGTCTTGAGACAGGGTCAAGGGATGGCAACACAATGTCTTGGGAAACTGAGAAACTGGGGGACCCAAAATAGCCATAAAAATGACAAACTAGACTATATAACTTTTAAACTGATTGCTCAGAATTTACATGCATCTGGCCCAAGCCAACCAAAAGCAAACAGTTCTAATTAAGATACAAAGGACTGTTACTCCTGCCATTTAAGGCTCTTGACTCCCTCTCATTGTCTATGCTGAAAACTTTGTATCTCTATCCTTTAAAATAAACCCTGCCTGTGTTAGTGTTTGCAAAGTTAAATTTTCGGCTCTGTAAATAGAATTTGGGTTTCACATTTCACTTCTCAGGGGATCTTCCTAACCCAGAGATGGAACCCGTGTTTCTTGCATCTCCTGCACTGGCAAGCAGATTTTTTACCACCTGTGCCGCTTGGCTGTACCACACAGTTTATAGGATGTCAGTTCTTTAACTAGGGATTGAACCTAGGCCTCCACAACGAGAGCACCAAATCCTAACCACTAGACCACCAGGGAACCCCTGTTTGTGATACATTTTTACAGTAGCAGTAGGAAATTAACATAGGAGGTTTATATAAGATTAGCCTAGAAGTTCTGTCTATGAGTCCATGTGTGTATATATTTGTATGTTCATGTGTGTTTTTGAAGTGTATATGTATATATGCATATGTGTGTGTGTAGTTATAGGTGCCTGAGAATCAATGGAGTGTAAAGGAAGAGAAAGTCTAAAACTAAAATAAAATAAAACAGGCAACTTGGAAAACTTCTTTTTCTCACTTCTCTCCACTGATAATGCAGTCAAAATTCTGGATATGAAAGTATCATAGAAAGTTAAAAGAAACGTTGTAGGCAGGCCAGGAAAATCATCCTAGCTGGGAGAGAAAGTGCTCTCGGGGGACCAGTGGGGAGTTGGGTGGGATTAGCATAGACTTTATTATTCCCCACCTGGGGCTGTGAACCTTGAATTCAGCCTCACCATGTTTCAAATTCTTGTAGGCTAGCCCTACGTTTCCCACAATCCTTCCATTAATGAATTTTAAGGAAAAATTGATAAAAGAAAAATTTCATGAAAATCATTTGAGACCTCTAGATAGGAAATAGTGGGAAGTAAAGATGGTATATTTATGACAATGATGAAGTAGTAGTCCAGTGTCTTCCTTGTGTGTCCAATTGAAATAGGAGAGAAGGAGGCAAGGCACAACCTTAAAAAAAAAAATGACCTAGCCCGAGGACATGGCATAAACTGATTAGAAGCAAGTAAGTCCAAGATGGCAGGTGAATCAATGCCCACTAGACCTGGAGTCTCAGTTTATGCTTACTGTAATACATCAGCAAGCTAATCGACACACACACAGATGCCATGACAATTCCAAGGCTGACTGTAATGTTGTAAAGAAAAGCCAATTTTGATTCCATGCTGAAATTGTTTCTTTGGTTTGCTTTTCATTGCTTTTGTTAGTTTAATCATACATAATGGCCTGCATCAGAGAATCCTCCCCCTCTGCCTAATAAACTAAAGTGCCTTTGTTCAGGACCTTGTCTACCCACTGATAGCAGGAAGGAAGAAATTAACACATCTCCTGCCTGAGGCTTGCCTTTCTAGGAGATATTTGCAAGATTAATGATCTTTTACTTTGTTTCTTCACCTCTGCCCCCATATCTGATCGATAAAAGAACCTGGCATCTAGACCCCATAAAATTGTTATTTTGAGACATTAGTCTGCTATCTTCTTTGTCATTTGGCTTTCCAAATTATCTTTGGGATTTATCAGCTTGTTGTTGTGTGGTGAGCAGAGCAAGCTTGGACTCCATAACAGTAACAGTTGAAAAGTGGGCAATGGCTCATTTCCTGGAAATCCCCATCCCTTCAGCAAAATAGGTAGAATACTCCTCCCACTCAATAATTTATGGAATTACCACCCTCATTAAACCTGACAACCCCATACCTCAGTACTGCTCTTGCCTTCTGAGATGGCCCACACTGTCTGTAGAGTGTGTTTCTCTATAAATAAATCCACTTCTTACCTTCCACTTTGTCTCTCACTGAATTTTCTTCGACGAGACATCCAGAATCTGAGCATTATTAAGTCTTGAGACCAGGTGTGATCGCAGTTAAAAATCTGAGAGTTCAAGTCCCAGTCTGAGTTGCATGCTTTTACAACCACGTGGAGAGAGTAGAAATTAGGACGATCACACAGGATCATCTTCCTAATTGAGCAGAGAATGCTATAGAATCCAGTAATACTTGGTGAATCTTCTTTGTATAAGTTTCTGTAATGAGTAGATAATAATTATAGTAAACATCAACTGAGTCCGTTTCAAGGACTTTCATGTGTCATCTGTTCATTCCTCATAATATAGCCATTATAGAGTTTCTGTCTGTATGTGCTTATGTGTTTGTCACTCAGTTGTGTCTGACTTCACAACCTCATGGACTGTAGCCTGTCAGTCTCTTCTATCCATGGAATTCTCCAGGCAAGAATACTGGAGTGGGTCACCATTTCCTTCTCGGACCTTTCCGAACCAGGGATCCAACCTGGGTCTCTTGCATTGCAGAAGGATTCTTTACTGTCTGAGCCACCATGTGCTCAACTTCATTTTACAGATGAAGTGGAGGCCGAGCGAGATTAGTTCACAACCAGTATCAACAGGGTCAGGAATCAAACTTAACCAATGTGTAACAGATTTTGCTCAAAATCAGATGGCACTCAGTTTCATTTCTAAGGCTCTTATTCATACACTCTAATTTGTGGGAGTACCTTTAATGTTTAGGCAGCTGTTAATTTAATTTTTATTTTACATTTGAGTATGGTTGGTTTACAATGTTGTATTAGTTTCAAGTGTACAACAAAGTGATTGAGTTATGCAGATACATATATCCATTCTTTTCCAGATTCTTTTGCCATATATCTTATTACAGAATATTGAGTAGGGTTGCCTGTGCTATACAGTAGGTGTATTGATTATCTATTTTATATATAACAGTGTGTTTATGTTACTCCCAAACTCCTAATTTATCCCTCAGGTAGTGTTTAGAAGGTGACTTTTGATATATGTGTTACACTCATCATCATCAGCAGCAATAGAATAACAATCTGAGGTCAACCGATTCTGGAAGCTCTCTTAAAAATCTTAGATTTCATTTACAGTTTCTGAGCTTGGGCTCTTCTGGAATTCAATCTCTGAAACAGATATTATGTACTTCTTCCTTCCAATTCCTCCCTGTATTTTTTTCTTCTTGGAAACATATTTTGATAATTGTCAAGGTACCTGATAAAACTTTCATGCTGATAGACCTAATCAAAACAAGTTTCAGATTATGACAAAAACACGTGAATAATAATTGATAAGATAGAGTGATCTGGAAAGAAAATATTGTGGCAAAGTAGAAAATAATTTTTTAAGATTTTTATTGAAAATCATTCTAAACTATCCAAGATACTGCTCTTTTTTTAGGAAAATATTTTATATGTGTTGTGGTTGCCACTTAAAATTGATATTCACATTTAACCTTCATCAGTTCAGTTCAGTTCAGTCGCTCAATCGTGTCCGACTCTTTGTGACCTCATGAACCGCAGCATGCCAGGCCTCCCTGTCCATCACCAACTCCTGGGATCCACCCAAACCCATGTCCATTGAATCAGTGATGCCATACAGCCATCTCATCCTTTGTCATCCCCTTCTCTTCCTGCCCCCAATCCTTCTCACATCTGGGTCTTTTCCAATGAGTCAACTCTTCACTTGAGGTGAAGTATTGGAGTTTCAGCTTCAACATCAGTCCTTCCAATGAGTACCCAGGGCTGATCTCCTTTAGGGTGGACTTGTTGGATCTCCTTTCAGTCCAAGGGACTCTCAAGAGTCTTCTTCAACACCACAGTTCAAAAGAAAACCTAATGACCCACACTAAATATATAATGACTCATGGTGTAAATTGAATTTACTATTGCAATTTTTAACCCTGCTTTAAATGAATTATTTCTTATCATTTCTATTTTATTTCTCTAGATGCAAAAGATAAAATTTAAAGTCAAAATACTTTATTGAGTTCTATAGAAAGTAAATTTTGCAATTAACATAAATTTAGACCCCCTACTACAACATTTTTCATGTAACCCTTGAATGCTGAAAAAAATCATATGGCAAATATAAATCATTTCTTTTTTTAGATAAAACATATGAAAAAACTCTTTCAAAACTATTCATTTTCATTTTTATTATTGTTAAATTAAGAAACACAAAAGAAATACATTTCAAACAATTTCTGAAGGATGTGCAGATGAATATCTGCTCCAAGAGCACAAACCCAGTCTCCCTCTCCATGGACACAGTTTTGGATTGCTTCTGATTTTAGTACATTTGTTGGCTGTATAATATTTCTTCATTGATCAAGTATAAATCTCTTATGATTATACAGTGGAAGTGACAAATAGATTCAAGGGATTAGATCTGATACACAGAGTGACTGAAGAATTATGGATGGAAATTCATGGATGAAAATTCATGACATTGTACAGGAGGCAGTGATTAAGACCATCCCAAAGAAAAGGAACAGCAAAAACGTCTGAGCAGGCCTTATAAATAGCGAGAAAATGAGAAGTGAAAGGCAAAGGAGACAAGGAACGATATATCCATTTGAATGTAGAGTTCCAAAGAATAGCAAGGAGAGATAAGAAAGCCTTCCTCAATGATAAAAGCAAAGAAATAGAGGGAAAAAATAGAATGGGAAAGACTAAAGATCTCTTTAAGAAAATTAGAAATACCAAGGGAACATTTCTTCCACTGTACTTCATTTCAGACTCTTTTGTTGACTATGATGGCTACTCCATTTCTTCTAAGGGATTCCTGCTCACAGTAGTAAAAATAAAGAGATGGGAATACCAGACCACCTGACTTGCCTCTTGAGAAACCTGTATGCAGATCGGAAAGCAAAAGTTAGAACTAGACATGGAACAACAGACTAGTTCCAAATAGGAAAAGGAGTACATCAAGGCTGTATATTGTCACCCTGATTATTTAACTTATATGCAGAGTACATCATGAGAAATACTGGGCTGGAGGAAGCACAAGCTGGAATCAAGATTTCTGGGAGAAATATCAATAATCTCAGATATGCAGATGACACCACCCTTATGGCAAAATTGAAGAACTAAAGAGCCTCTTGATGAAAGTGAAAGAGAAGAGTGAAAAAGTTGGCTTAAAACTCAACATTCATAAAACTAAGATCATGGGATCTGGTCCCATCACTTCATGGCAAATAGATGGGGAAATAGTGGAAACAGTGACTGACTTTATTTTTTGGGCACCAAAATCATTTCAGATGGTGATTACAGCCATGAAATTAAAAGACACTTACTTTTGGAAGGAAAGTTATGACCAACCTCGACAGCATATTAAAAAGCAGAGACATTACTTTGCCAACAAAAGTCCATCTAGTCAAAGCTATGTTTTTTCCAGTGATCATGTATGGATGTGAGAGTTGGACTAGAAAGAAAGCTGGGCACTGAAGAATTGACACTTTTGAACTGTGGTGTTGGAGAAGACTCTTGAGAGTCCCTTGCACTGCAAGGAAATCCAACTAGTCCACCCTAAAGGAGATCAGTCCTGGGTGTTCATTGGAAGGACTGATGTTGAAGCTGAAACTCCAATACTTTAGCCACCTGATATAAAGAGCTGACTCATTTGAAAAGGCCCTGATGCTGGGAAAGATTGAGGGCAGGAGGAGAACGGGACGACAGAGGATCAGATGGCTGGATGACATCACCAACTCAGTGGACATGGGTTTGGGTGGACTCTGGGAGTTGGTGATGGACAGGGAGGCCTGGCATGCTGCTGTTCATGGGGTTGTAAAGAGTTGGACATGACTGAGTGACTGAACTGAACTGAAGGGAACATTTCCTGCAAAGATGGGTGAATAAAGGACAGAAACAGTAGAGACCTAACAGAAGCAGAAGATATTAAGACGAGGTGGCAGGAATACACAGAAGAGCTATACAAAAATGATCTTCATGACCCTGATAACCACTATGGTGTGATCACTCACCAAGAGCCCAATATTCTGGAATGCAATGTCAAATGGGCTTTAGGAAGCATCAGTAGGAGCAAAGCTAGTGGAAGTGATGGAAATCCAGTTGCGTTACTTCACATCCTAAAAGATGATGCTGTGAAAGTGCTGCACTCAATATGTCAGTAAATTTGGAAAACAGTAGGAGCCATAGTACTGGAAAAGATCAGTTTTCATTCCAGTCTCCAAAAAAGGCAATGCCAAAGAATGTTCAAACTACTACACAATTGAACTCATCTCACTCGCTAGCGAAGAATGCTCATAATTCTTCAAGCCAGGCCTCAACGGTACTTCAACTGTGAACTTCCAGATGGTGAAGTTGGATTTAGAAAAGGCCGAGGAACCAGAGATCCAATTGCCAACATCTGTTGGATAATCGTAAAAGCACAAGAGTTCCCGAAAAACATCTACTTCTACTTCATTGACTATGCCAAAGCCTTTGACTGTGTGAATTACAACAAAGTGTGGAAAATTCTTCAAGAGTTGGGAATACTAGATCACATGATCTGCCTTCTGAGACATCTGTATGCAGGTCAGGAAGCAACAATTAGAACTGAACATGAAACAAAGGATTGGTTCAAAACTGAGAAAGGAGTACTTCAGGGCTGTATATTGTCACCTTGCTTATTTAACTTATATGCAGTTTACATCATGTGAAATGCTGGGCTGGATGAAGCACAAGCTAGAATCAAGATTGCTGGGAGAAATACCGATAACTTCAGATATGCAGATGATACCACCTTTACGGCAGAAAGTGAAGGACTGAAGAGCCTCTTGATGACAGTGAAAGAGGAGAGTGAGGAGAAAGAAAAAGTTGGCTTAAATCTCAACATTCAGAAAACTAAGATCATGGCATCTGGTCCCATCACATCATGGCAAACAGATGGGTAAACAATGGAAACAGTGAAAGACCTTATTTTGGGGACTATAAAATCACTGCAGATGGTGACTGCAATTATGAAATTAAAAGACCCTTGCTCCTTTTAACAAAAGCTATGATCAACCTATACAGCATATTGAAAAGCAGAGATATTACTTTGCTGACAAAAATCCATCTAGTCAAAGCTATAATTTTTCCAGTAGTTATGTATGGATGTGAGAGTTGGACTATACAGAAAGCTGAGTGCCAAAGAATTGGTGTTTTTGAACTGTGGTGTTGGAGAAGATTGTTGAGAGTCCCTTGGATTGTAAGATCAAATCAGTCCATCCTAAAGGAAATCAGTTCTGGGTGTTCATTGGAAGGACTGATGCTGAAGCTGAAACTCCAGTATTTGGCCACCTGATGTGAGGAGCTGATTCATTGGAAAAAATCTTGATGCTGGGAAAGATTGAAGGTGCGAGGAGGAGGGGACAGCAGAGAATGAGATGGTTGGATGACATCACTGACTTGATGTACATGAATCTGAGTAAGCTTCAGGAGTTGGTGATAGACAGGGAAGCCTGGTGTGCTATAGTCCATGGGGTTGCAGAGAGTTGGATACAACTGAGTAACTGAACTGAACTGAACTGTTGTGTTATCTGACTCCATTTATTGGAGACTGACTTCAATTAAACTCCTTCCATCCCTCTCCCACTTTTCCATGCTTTATAGTAAATATTAGTTTTATTGATTGTTTAACTAATTTTAAGTAATGTACTTAAAACTTTATTTCTTGATTCATCTATCTCAGAATCTCTTGACTTTCTTCCTATCTCCTTTCCTTCTCTACTTCTCATTTCTGTCTGCATTCATTTATGTATTCAACTATTTATATCTTGTGTGTACTTCAGACTTCCATGATCACATAATATTACAGACTTCCTCGATTTGACCACAGCTTGACTCTGAAAATTTCAGGCTGATGCATAATGTTTGTCATAATTAGGTTATATCAATATTATTTATTTTGCAAACCAGGTAGAACGTCAGAGAAGTCATGGCTCAATGTCACAGCTTTTGCAACCAAAATTGGAAAACCCTAAGGTGACAAAACATTTTCGTTTTTACACTTTATTCATCTTTTAAAGACATTTCATGTTTTAGTTTGCTTTATACCATCTTACTTAGAACTCTATATTTTCTCTTGGATTTTCTACCTACCTTTCTGTGTTTTTTGTTGTTGTTGGTTCTCTATTGTTGCTGTTTTTTTGGTCCCAGGAGTTATATGCCTTCTTCAAATCAGTAAAATCAATCTCTAATTGTTTCTTGAATGTTCTAATATTAACAAAGGGTGACCCTTCCTTAAGCCTGCTAGATGGTTGCCACTCTGGGTATTTCTTGTCTGATCCTTTCTGTAGCTCTTTTTCAACACTTCCTTGGTTGATTTTTTTACTCCTTCAGAATGGATACATTGGTGGCAAACTTTCTGCATTTTATTTGTTCAGTTTCTATAGATGAAATATATTGTCATTTAGTTTCCAGTGAAGCTATGAGAAATCTGGTTTGTAATGATTCTCATTTCCTGATGGAGGATTTGCTTCTTATCTCTGGAAACTTAATAAAGGGCATATGTCTGTATCTTTAGCTCTGAAAATTTCCTGTTATTTTTCTGGATAATTTCTTCCTCTCCTTTCCCCTTCTTATTTTTTTTCTGGAATTTGAATACCTAACAATTATTCTTGTGGAAGAATATGGAAATATGGATTGTCAATATTTTCTCTATCAATTTTCCTGTTTGTCTTTTTAGTTCTATGTTCTGAAATTATTTATCTTCCATTCTTCAAATTTTATTGGATTCAGTTTTTAGTAGTAATATTTTAAATTCTATATTCAATAAATTGTTAACCCAAATTCATAACAGGCCATTTATATTTCATTGAAACAATATCTTATCTAAACTCTGGACATAATAATTAAAAGCAATTTATTTTTTGTTTATGCCCTGGTCACTAACCTGAATTTTACTGCTTTTTTTTCAGTATTATTTGTCTCATTTGTTTATACTTACCTGTTCCTTTTGAGGTACTAAATTTCTAAAATATCAATTTTTCCTTAATTGGTCACTGATGAACATAAAATAAAGGGTCAGTTCCTTTAAGTATGTGGCTAGCAGAAGTTTCCTCTGATGTTATAAGATAAGCCTGTTCCTTGAATAAAAGAGATGTTTCCAGTGTGTGTATATATGTTTTTTTTTTTAGGATTTATTGTGATATTTCCAGGGCATGATATGAAGCATGCACTCTGTTAAGAATCCAGACACATTCAAATATCAAAACCAGGCCAGTCTGACTAATGTGGACAAACCCTTAGTCTGGGAGCCATGGATCTTCCTCAGTGTATCACTCAATCTATATCTGACACTGGGGCAAACATACTTCCTGACACACAGGAATGGGGGTGGCCTGAACGTGCACGTCTTTCAGACTGATTCTCCATAAGTCATTGTGACTGCTGCCCTTCCTTCCGCACCCTCTCTTCTTCTGCTCCTAGCTTTCAGGAGCAGCACTCTGCAAAATCATTCCTAGCTCCACTGCAACTTTTCCTGTTGAATATATTGAGCAATAACTTCTTTTATTCTAATATATCCATCAAGATGCTCCCATAAGTCTTCTGTCTTCTCAAAATTCATTCTAATCTTTTGACTGCTGATGTTTCTCTGCTGCCAGTCTCAGAAGCTTTATGGATTTATGCACTTCCATATTTCTTCACTGAACACTCCATGGATTTTTGAGATACAGGAGAATTTAATAAAATTTCTGACTCTAATAACTGAAACAAGGTATCTTGAAAGAATTTCTAAATGTTATTTCATAAAGAAAAGTGATTCACTTATTTAAAGTCAATACCAAAGAAATATTCCCATATATGTATATGTTATATATTATAAAAAAATTAAAGTCTTCTTTCTACAGTATTTACACAGATCTCTAAAGATGAACTAAATGAACAAGAATTCAAGAAAAAAATACTTTTAGAGATTTGAAAACCAAAAAGTTTTTATAGTATTTATTTTTAAAAACAAGTTAAAAAGTGATTGACAGAGAAAATGTGATTTCAGTGCATATAGCTGAAAATAACTATGCAATGCATATCAAATACTAAAAAAATCTCATAATTTATTAAATTCAGAAAAAATGTTAAGCATTACAACTGGGGGAAAATGCTATAGGATATGAAAGGATAGGATTGAAAATGAAATGGTTGATAAGCGTTTTATTTAAAAAAAACTTTAAACCATGGGAACATTTAAAAATTTTTAATAATATAACTTTTTTAAAAATGCAAGTGACAAAAATAGAATCTAGACCAATTTAAGCAAAAAAGGAAGTGTGAAAAAGGAATATTGATATAGTTTAGTTAATCCAAAGAAGAGATACAGATACAGGCCCCAGTGGGCTTCTGGGGATTCTAAGTGACCCAGTGCTTCTAAGACATTTACTCTCTCTGAGTGATTCTCATATTTTCAACTCTCTGCTTGGATAGAGTCTTGTCTGGTGTAGAAAGTGAGTTATCTGTCATATTTAGTGGCCCTAAATTCTTAGAGTTAAATCTGTCTTATATTGTGGCCCTAGAAGAGAGCTCCTGCCTTTTGGGAAGAACTCTGATCTATCTTGACATACATGCCTACCATGAACGAATAAATATGGCTAGGGTCACTGATTGCACCACTCTGGTTTCCATGCCCAGACCTGTGGTCATGGAATAGTGACTGGATTGGCTGCCACCAGAGAAGAGAGACACATTATGTTCACCAGATGAAATAAGAACAACACAAATATGTAATGAATTAAGAGGAGATTTTCTTAAAGGACAGGTATTACAAAACTGTGTGGCAGCATGTTCTTAAATCCGTTCTTGATAATCTTCCCCCTACAAGGATTTTGAGGATGTTGACCTTCCAGGAAAAATAATGAATGGAGAACAAAATATCCCTCCCTTTTTTTGGCAAAGTCTCTGTTGATCATCACATGGGTTTAATGTACAAATGTAGACTGAAGCCTGTGGAATGACCTTAATGCTAATAAGGAAAGGAATTTTTATGTAGCTCCATCTCATTATGAGTTTTAATCAAAATCACATATGATGAGATCTGCCAAGCACTTGTGTGGTCTTTAATAAAAAAGAAAAGACCATACTACCCAAGGCAATCTACAGATTCAGTGTAATCCCTATCAAATTACTAACAGTATTTTTCACAGAACTAGAACAAATTATTGTAAAATTTGTATGGAAACACAAAAGATCCTGAATATCCAAAACAATCTTGAAAAAGAACAGAGCTGGAGGAATCATGTTCCCTGACTTCAGACTATATGACAATTCTACAGTAGTAAAGACAGTATGGTACTGGCACAAAAACAGACATATGGGTCAATGGAACAGGATAAAGACCAGAAATAAACCCACACACTTATGATCAGTTAATCTAGGGCAAAGGAGGCAAGACTATACAATGGAGTAAAGACAGTCTCTTCAATAAGTGGTGCTGGGAAAACTTGATAGCTACTTGTAAAAGAATGAAATCAGAACATTCTTTAACGCCATACGTAAACATAAATGCCATACATAAAAATAAAATGGATTACAGACCTAAATGTAAGACCTAATACTATAAAAGTCCTACAGGAAAACTGAAGCAAAACACTCTTACATAAATCACAGCAATATTTTTCTGCATCCATCTCCTAGAGTAATGGAAATAAAAACAGAAATAAACAAATGGGATCTAATTAAACTTAAAAGCTTTTTCACAGCAGGGGAAACTGTAAACAAAACAAAAAGCCAACCTATGAACTTGGGGAAAATATTTGCTAACAATAAGGGACTAATTTCCAAAATATACATATAGTTTATACAGCTTAAGATCATAAAAACAACTCAATCAAAAAATGGGCAGAAGGTAAAAATAGACATTTCTCCAAAGAAGATACACAGATTGTTAATAGGCACATGAAAAGATGCTCAGTATCACTAATTATTAGAGAAATGCAAATCAAAACTTTATAGAGACATCATCTCACACCAGTTGGAAAGGCCAACATTAAAATATCTACATTAATAAATGCTGGTGAGGGTGTGGGTGTGGAGGAAAAGGAACTCTCCTACATTGTTGGTGGGAATATAGATTGGTACAGCCACTATGGAGAACAGTATGGAGGTCCTTTAAAAACTAAAAATGGAGCTGCTTTATGATCTTGGAATTCCACACCTGAGCATATGTCTGGAGAAAATTCTAATTATAAAATATACGTGCATCCCAATGTTCATAGGTTCACTATTTATAATAGCCAAGACATGGAAGCAACTTAAATGTACCACTGACAGGTGAATGGATAAAGAAGATGTGGCACATTATGTACAATGAAATACTTACTAGTCAGCTCTAACAAAGAATGAAATAATGTCATTTGCAGCAACATGAATGGACCTATGTATGTATAACTGAATATATTTGCTATACATTTGAAGCTAGCACAGTATTGTCAATTATTTGTACTTAAAAAAAATGGAAGAGAGAAAAATTCAAATGTTATCTAAGGGTCCCTGCCTCAACTTTCATCTTAACATATAAAAATTAGCAGAAGACTGGGGCCACATCAAGAACAAAATTACTTTTTAGTAAAATGGCCCAATCAGTGAACTAGACTTTATCCTATTAGATTAACAAATGGCTATATAGGAGGATTTTTCCAGTAGACATGTATGGATGTGAGAGTTGGATGGTGAAGAAAGCTGAGAGCCGAAGAATTGATGCTTTTGAACTGTGGTGTTGGAGAAGACTCTTGAGAGTCCCTTGGACTGCAAGATCCAAGCAGTCCATCCTAAAGGAGATCAGTCCTGGTGTTCACTGGAAGGACTGATGTTGAGGCTGAAATGCCAATACTTTGGCCACCTCATGTGAAGAGTTGACTCATGGAAAAGACCCTAATGCTGGGAAGGATTGGGGGCAGGGGGAGAAGGGAACGACAGAGAATCAGGTGGCTGGATGGCATCACCGACTCAATGAACATGGATTTGGGTAGACTCCGGGAGATAGGTGATGGATAGGGAGGCCTGGTGTGCTGCAATTCATGGGGTCGCAGAGTTGGACATGACTGAGCAACTGAATTGAACTGAACTGAAATAGGAGGATGAAACAAGGGAGTAGATGAGAGGAAGGAAAGGGCGATTCTTTGCTCTACTATGTAACTTATTCAATTCGAAATTTATAAATCTCATGATCATCTAAAACTCCGGTCATTAATTTCCATTTTTGATATAATGGGCTTTATTTACAGAATTTAAAAGCCGAAGAGAAATATCAATTTCATTAACATTTGAATGTTAGAGGCTGTTTTCAACTGCATGCTTTCATATGAAGCTGATACTCTTGGAAAATGAATAACTCTTTGAATTCAGGTTTCCTGACACACAGGAAGATTGTATGCTTTCCAATATCTATAACTGCCTCTCTACAATTAAGATTGCTTATTCATTAAAAAAAAATCTACTTGTCTATCTCTCTGTCAATCAGTCTACTACTGTGTGTGTAATCTTAAGACTTTTCTCTATAAGATAATGTCTGATAATTATTTTCATCTCTGAGTTCAAGCTCAGTAAAAGTTTTACCTATTCTTTTTGGCTTAAAAAAAATAACTTGAATTCCTGAAGATTTTCCCCCAATATGTAGGTTTATTTCAAAGTTTAATTTCCTATGATTAAGGGAAATATTCCTTGATGTTGTGCTCAGATGCTCAGTTGTGTCCAACTCTTTGGCCCCATATACTGGGGACCTCCAGTCTTCTCTGTCCATGCAGTTTTCCCAGCAAGAATACTGGAGTGGGATGCCATTTCCTCCCACAGGGGAGCTTCCCGACCCAGGGATTGAACACATATCTCTTACGTCCCTTGCATTGTCAGGAGGAGTTTTTACCACTAGTGCCACCTTTGAAGAAAGGTGTTAGTGGATCTCTTTCCTTTTTAACTATTTGATTAGTATATTCCCTAATTTCTCTTGTAATTTTCTTATGAAGCAGCCCCAGAACAATTAGAGACAGCAACACATAAATGGACACATACATTCTGAAGTAGCTTTACTAGTGTAAAGTTTCAAGTTAGAAATTTTTAATTCATTTTAAGAATGGGGAACTATAGATTGGTTTTCTATAGGTTACCCTGAAATTTGATTCAGAGGGTGATATGTTATATCATGATATACCCAACCCTTTCCTGTCAATGAAATGTATAAGATCAGAAAGCCCTGCATTTTAACAATTTCATATCTCATCAATTTAGTTCAATATCACAGAATATAGCACAGAATAAACCCAGGTCTCTTGCACTGGCAAGTGGATTCTTTACCACAGAGCCACCTGGGAAGCCCATGGAAAATAAGGAAATGTAACTAATAATGATTTGTGTAAGTTAATTTACATAGGCAAAAGGAATAATCTAGAAATAAACATTTGCCTTAATAACATAATGCTAACCAAACTTCCTAGGGAATATTGGAGAAAAATGCAGTTTTAATTTTAATATGCACATGAGATCAATTAATGTACCACATATGCAAATATAAAGGCAATGACCCTGATTCTGAATGCTTGTTATTTCTGGAGTTGGCATATGGCGCTCTCTAACAGCAGACATAATGATTTCAATAAATTAGCTGCTAATGCCATGTAATGCACTCTGATTTGTGTTAATTCAGGCATTGCTTAGCAATTTCATGTTAATTTTTTAAAGAAATCAGTTTTTAAGCAGTATTAAAATTTTGTTTTGCATTAAGAGTTTAAAAATGGTAAGAATAAGAACATTTTAATTCAGATAGTTTAGTAAGACAAACGCAGCTTCACAAAGTAGAGATGCGAATGTGATTCACAACATTTAAATAAAAATTTGTTTCTAATAATCCAAAGTTTAAAAAAAAATATTGCTTACTTTGAACAATAATCATGGCAATAGGTCAAAGGGTTTATAATGTTTATATTAAAATAGCTGATGCTGAATGCCCCTTTTAAAGTCTTTTCCACCCTTATTATTTTTATTTGTCTGTGGAACATGACAAAATTAATCTGTTACTTACTGGTTGTGGTGGAGGTGATCGTTGTAGAAATAATATTCACAGATATGTACATACATGTAGGTATATGAATTATGTATGCATGTATAATATTATATTATCAAATTATGTATACACATATGTCTCACAGACTTAAATAACAAACTTATGGTTGCCGGTGAGGAAGGATGGGGAGAAGGGATAGTTCAGGAGTTTGGGATCCTCATGTAACCACAGCTATATTTAAAATGGATAACCAGTAAGGTCGTACTGTAGAACATGGGGAACTCTGCTCAATGTTATATGTGGTACCTTGAATGGGAGAGAAGTTTGGGGGAGAATGGATACATATATATGTTTGACTGAGTCCCTCTGTTGTCCACCTGAAACTATCACAACATTGTTAATGAGCTACCAGTTTCAGTTTCAGTTCAGTCACTCAGTTGTGTCCGACTCTACACACAACTTATTTGTTGAAATCAAATTTATTGAAATCATTACATCAAGGTTCTAAGACTTGGGGTTGATTCCAGATGAGGGTCCACAGTAACTCATTTATCTGTAGGGTCTTTCTGAGGTTGTTAAGCATATCCCTTCCATCAGTAGTGAGCCAGGAGTCCATGTGGAAGTCACCATTGCTGATGTCTAAATCAATCTTTGTAATAAACTGATAGTTATTTAAAAAAAAAAACTTTATCTTTGGTCTTACTGAGATGGGTTAATTATAAACTTCAACTTATAAAAAGCTAATAAACATGAATATTTCCCATATGATTCTTGTGGGAGAGTAAAAAAAAATACAAATGAATACCCAAAAAATACAAATTAAAAGTGTCCATTTTTTTTAACATCTCATTTAGCTTTCTACAGTCCAGTTTCCTTACTAGGAATGGATTGATAATAATTAACTCATACAAATTTTATGGGACTTGAATGAGGTTAGATACACAAAGTGTCTGGCCAATGGTAAAGATTAAAGACCTATTGGTAAAGAAGTGTGGCTAAATGCAAAATGCATAGTGTCACTTGATCAAGCACAGGTGTTTCCTACTTAAATCCTCTTCTATCCATTCTCCACATTACAGCTAGTGTTACAGCCAGCATAAAACATAAATGTAATTCACATTATGACTCTTTTGCTTAACATTCTTCAAATGATGCATTTAAGAAAAAAGCCAGCCTCCTTACTGGGAAATACAAAGCCCTTCACATTCTGACCTCTATTTTCTTGGGTTGTGTGTCAGTCTTTGTAAATCATGTCTGTCAGTCTGTCCACACTGAACTATTCATATTTACCTAAATAGGAGACAGTGTTAAATGTCCTCATGTACAATTAAAATAATATCCTTTCTGCCTGAAATGCTTGCCATGATTTAGTTTCCCAAGGAATTTCTACTGATCCTTCTAAACTCTGGGATGTGAACATTGACACACCTGAGTAAATATTTCAGATCTCATCATTCCCACAATAGTATAAGAATACCTTATACTTAAGCATATTGCAGTACATAAAAATTAAAGCCTACTCTACTGTAGCTCTTAACATTACCAAGAGTAGTACTGTACTTAATATATCTGTAAATGAACAATATTTAATATAGACTGTAGCGTATAGTATACTTTCAGTGAGTATTTCCTAATTCTTATGTTGAAGATGATGCAGAATTTGAGCTCGCAAGATGTTCTGCCATTATGAGAATTTAGGGCTTAAGTAAATCTTGGATATTTCAACTAAATCCTGCATTTATGAGATTCCATTCCTGTTTCTCAGAAGCTGTGTTTCCACGTCTAATTTTGAAATGTTAAATTCATCAGTTTTTAGTTATAAATATTGGAAATATTGTTTTATTTCCCCATGCTATAATCTTTGTTTTTCCCTAAAGGGTACTCTGAGTCTCTCTGGCTCAGGAAAGCTTATTATTGTCATGAAGAGAAGACAATTTGACAGCAAACTCAATCAGTGCTAACCAGGAGTTGAGCATTTTGATGTTTCACTCCCTCTTCTAAGACAAAGTTAGAGGTGCCATGAAGGAGTTGTGACTTTCGAATCTTCTCAGTGATGTGACCATACACAAGAGACCAAAAATCACCCAGGGCCCATATAGAAGTAGGTGATAGATACATAACTACAGTCTTGAAGAGAATGGGAGCTTTAAAGCTTGTTTTTCTTGTGCTTATAGTTGGGATTCTCAGAATCTAAGGAGTCACAAAATTACTTCATTGTGGTTGGGGAGGGCAACTGTTTGTGTTAGAAACTCCAGTATTTCCCAGAGGTTTGCCTGTGCTGGTTCGCATTACTGTCCAGATCACCATGACTCCTATACCTTAATTAGCTGCGGCCCATATCATCACTTCAATGAGATATTAAGGTTTTAATGCATATTTGCTTTGACTATTTGAGTCAGACAACATGCCTTCTAATATAGAATATCCTGACATTACATGCTAAAGTGGTCAAGTGGCTACTTTATGAATTTTTTTTTACAGACAGATTGTCAATTTTTTAAAGTATAAAAGCTACCTTTTCTCACACATCTGTGGTTGTATACAGTGCTGAGTTTTTAGAAAAGTTTCTAACCATTTCAAGTAATTCCAAAAATGACTTTACTCATAGGTTTACATATTATAATATTCATGTATAATATTTTAGACATCTTGCTTAATTGATGTTGAAATCATTAAAAAGTTTCATATGTGTGTGTGTTTCTGTAGGATAGGAAAATATTCTCGGAGTATATATCTCTTTTGATTTATTTTTCTAATAAGCAATATATAATCCCTTCAAGTCAAAATAAGTAGGAGTTTGGGTGCTTATAAGGGCTCGGATGTATTGATACAGTGGGCTTCCCAGGTGGCCCTAATGGTAAAGAACCCACCTGCCTATCCAGGAGATGTAAGAGACTCAGGTTTGATCCCTAGGTTGGGAAGATACCCAGGAGGAGGGAACGGCAACTCACTCCAGTGCTCTTGCCTGGAGAATCCCATGGACAGAAGAGCCTGATGGGCTACTGTCCATAGGGTCAAAAAGAGTCAGACATGACTGAAGCAGCTTATCACAGGACAGCATGGGTATTGATCTAGCAATATAAACTAAGTACTTGGGCAGAATGAGAACTGCTCATGAGTTTCAGTGCGTAAAATTAAGGTAGGCATTTGGAGAGTCATAAAAGGGATAAAAAGAAAAGCAAAGTGAAGCAGTCAGTCTAATTCAGACTTTGGTCTAAAAATCTTAGAGGAAATGGAGCAGGTAGCCTATTGGCTCAGCAGAATTAATCAGAGCAAGAACTAAGAGGAAAAAGATATTGTCTTTGAAAAGAGAAATACAGAAAAGGCTTTTTAGTTGTATTAGCCAGAGTTCTTCAGAGAAACAGCCATAGGAATTTATACGTGTGTGTGTGTGTGTGTGTGTGTGTGTGTGTGTGTGAGTGTATAAAGAGACAGAGAGATTTATTATAAGGAATCAGCTCACATGATTATGGAGGCTGTCAAGTCCCAAGAGCTGCAGGTTGACTTGGCAAGCTAGAAACCTAGGAGAGCAGATGGTGTAGTTCCATCTCGAAGGCCGGCAGATTCTACCCAGGAAAAGCTGATGTTTCAGTTCAAGTCTTAAAGTGAGAATAAAGCCACTTTAAAGATCATCAGGCAGGAAGAAATCTCCCTGTTCAGGGGAGAGTTGGCCAGGCTTTCGACTGTTTAGGTGTGGCCCATCCATATGATGGAGATCAGACGCTTTACTCCATCTGCTGATTTTAATGTTTCTTCTAGAAACACCCTCTCAGAACCACTCAGAGTAATGTTTTCTTAAATGTCTGAGCACCCTGTGGCCCAGTCAAATTGGCCCAGAAATTTAACCATCCTGTTATAACAGGATGTTTCTATAGAAACGTAAAATAAAGTCAGTGAACTCACGAATCACAGGTCTCTGACACCTTGAGGAAATTAGAAAAAATAGCCACAAAGGTCGCTAAGCTTTGGACACAGTTGGGCTGGATCAAATGGAAAAGTCTACAAGCAATAAATGCTGGAGAGGATGTGGAGAAATGGGAACCCTCTTACACTGTTGGTGGGAATGCAAACTAGTACAGCCAC